>CM076846.1:30167541-30767541 GCA_039519185.1 Astragalus membranaceus | reverse complement strand
AACATTTTAATATATGACATGAAAAGTCAAACTTGCTCTCGTGCACGTGCTTATCTTGAAGTTTCGTTTATGACCTGAATATGTACATACTACTCATCATATAATAAAAAATGTGATTCTACACATTATATGGCTGTGTTTTTTGTTTAATATTAAACTATATGTCTGTGTGTTAACTGTTCATGAATCTCAAATTCAAGGTTTTAATTAATTGTTCATCAATCTCCAAGTTCATGCAAAGAGGGGAGAAAAATGGTTATTAAATTGCATTGGTTTTTGAGAGTGCAGATGAAGAGAAAAGTAAATGGATCATAACAAGTGACTTTTCTAAGATCTAATCTATTGTACGGAATTTGTATTATATATGATGTTACCCAATTGTTTATATATGTATAGGCAAATAATTTGCTGATATAACACAGACCAAAACCATCTCCCATCACTCATTTTACAAGCCAGAAAATTAAAAGTGCAGACAAGGTGCTTCTAAAATATATATCTTCATCATGGGAGAAGAAGCAAAAATGTACAGGTAATTAAATGTTACTCTCATAAACTTATCTTTTTTATGCTATCGAAGAATATAGGTCGAGCCTAACTCAACTAGAAAATCGCATTGTAATGCAGAATGTGTCTCACTTATAATTTTTTTATTTTATCTGATATGGGACTTAGGTTTTTCCCAACACATTCCTTCACATCAAACACTATTGAGCGTGGTGCATGCATAATAATGGTGGCTCTTTTACCTTCTAATTAGAATAAGGGTTGGATCTAATTCAACCCTACAAATCTGACATTGTAGAGTCAGAGATGTCTCCTACTTATAAAGTTTTATCAGGCCATACTATATCCGATGTGAAAGTTAGGTTTTTCCCCAAAATACTATGTAAGATATTAGGCCATGTATTAATTATAGTGGCAAAGTAGTAAAAAAATCGATAAGTAGTAATTTTATTGATATAATTCCAACATCATCATGCACACTCTCGATCCACAATCTAGGAACCATCACAGACAGAGGCAAACCTACCCTCAAGTGAGGGGGCTCAAGCGCACACCCCTAAAAAATAAAATTAGACTTACCTCATAAAAAAATTGGACACCTTGAAAAAATAATTTGCACCGAAGTCCGTAGTTTTGCACCTAATCCACACTCATACAATTACTCACATCAATTCCTCACATTTCCATATGCATAGAAGATAATTATGAGTTGCGTAATTTATTTGATTAAATATATTAAAATTTTATTTTTATTATATTTTTGGTGATACATAATTTTAAAAAAAATTAACCTCCTGATCTCGGGCCCTAGATCCGCCACCGGAACAAAAGACAAGAATTGTTAACTAACAAACGATGTATTCATTTGCTTAGGTATGCAGTAGTAACAGGAGCTAACAAGGGGATTGGTTATGGGATATGCAAGAAGTTGGCCTCAATTGGTAGTATTACTGTGGTGCTTACATCTAGAAATGAGAAAAGGGGTTTGGATGCTATGGAAAAATTGAAAGAATTAGGTCTCTCAAACTTTGTGATTTATCATCAACTTGATGTCACTGACCCTGCCAGTGTTGCTTCTCTAACTGAATTCATCAAAAATCGATTTGGAAAACTTGATATCTTGGTAGGTACATATGCTATTTAATTTCCTTTCTTCCTTTTAATTTTAATTACTTGTTAAAATAGTTAACTTGCATATTTGGAACCATTGGTGTAGGTGAATAATGCAGGTGTTGCTGGGGGAATAGTGAATGGGGAGAATGTTCTGAGAAAGGTAATGGAACACATATATGAAAGTTTCTCACAAAAGTTTTGCATGAGAAGTATAGCATTTTTCTATAACTTCAAGTTGTGTTGCTCCTAATGACTTGTTGGATTGGTCGGTTTTTGCAGAAAAGGGGTGAAATATCAGATTGGAATATAATAGTGCGTCAAAATTATGAATTAGCCAAAGAATGTGTTGAAACTAACTTCTTTGGTGCAGAAAGAGTAACTGAAGCTCTTCTTCCCCTACTCCAACTATCTGCTTCACCAAGGATTGTTAATGTCTCTGCTAGAGCTGGATTATTGAAGGTAAAACCATCATAATTTAGTGATCAATTTAGCGACCGATTTGTAAACTTGTCTTCAAAATCATTAATAAATCAGTTACTAAAATAATTAACAACTAATTTTGTGAAGACGCTAAACCACTGGTCACTAATATTTAGGAATTGATTTAGCAATCGATTTGAGATTTCCATCTCTAAATCAGTTGCCAAAGTCGATCACGAAATAGAAATTTTTTGGTAGTGGTATTTAAGCATATCTTGATATCTCGATTGCAACTTGATTTCATATATTCTTTGAAATTTTTTCATGTGAATGAATTAATAAAGCATCTTTTCCCCAAGAGAGGTAAGGTTTTATCATTTTTTATTTTTTGTCATTTCAGAATATACCAAATGACTGGGCGAGAGAAGTCTTTAGTGACATCAAAAGTCTTACAAATGAAAAACTTGGTGAAGTTCTTAGAGAGTTTTTGAAAGATTACAAAGAAGGAGCATTGGAAACCAAAAGTTGGCCACCTTTTCTTTCTGGCTACACAATGGCAAAAGTAGCTTTAAATGCATACACAAGATTACTAGCTAACAAATTTCCTCATTTTCGCATAAATTGTCTATGCCCTGACTTTGTGAAGACTGATATTAACCAGAATACAGGATTTTTAACCATTGATGAAGGTGCAGAATGTCCTGTGAAGCTAGCATTGTTGTCGGATGATGGTCCATCTGGTCTCTTTTTTTTAAGGGATGAAGTGCTTTCCTTTTGATCTATATATATATGGTTGCTTTTCGCTGGAACTTGAAAAGCTTTTGGCTGTGATTGTGTGAGATGTATACTAATTTGTAGACATAGTAACTATTTGGATTTGATACAATTAATCCGCTAAGAAATATTATTCTATAGTATGTTATGTTAAAATAACATATTAATACCAAAAAAAAATAAAATAACATATTGTTCCTTGCATATTTAAATTATTTGTTATAACACATATTTGTTCTACTATTTTTTATTAAGAGAAAAAGAAAATGTTTTCCTTTAATTTATTTCATCCTAAAGTAAGATGGAGGCATCGCAAACTTAGGTGTAGTTTCATAAGTGTGATTGATGCTGTTTTTCAATTACAACACCCCATATGAATTAGTTCTTTATTATTTTTTAGTTATTTTTTATAAAAAAATCGATTCTTGTGTCACGTTGTGATTGGAAAAAAAACACTAATCACATTATCTAAGTTTTTTCGGGTAGATTAACCAAGTTTAAGGAGGTTTTTGGGTATGTTTTAGTAGTATGAAATGTCACGAACTTCCAGAATCTTCATTTATTTTTCTCTGAAAAGGTTTTACATACATTTCTTGAAGAAACATTACAAAATCTTCTTCACTAATGACTCTCTCACACAAGGAGGGGATCTTGTTTGGAAACGTGGCATCCATGGACGGAGAAGAGAGAAATTTTAAAATAAATCGAAAACAAATTTGTATTAAAGATGATAAAATGATACACTATGTTGAATGCGAGTGAATACATGAAACCCACTTATAGAGATTTATAAATCAATGTAACCTTAATTCTAATGTTGCATTTTTTGTTTGGCTTCCTTATACCTCCATAACCCCTTTAATCCCCAAAATAGCCCTCAAAATCTAAAAGAAAACTGATTTTTTTTAAAACTTTCCAAAATTACTTCAAAAGAAAATAATTCTGGAAACCAATTTTTAAAACTTTCTGAAATCACCTCAAAAAAGGTATTTCCGAAAGTCATTTTTAAAACTTTAGGATTATCAATCATTTTACTAAAGGTATTTCCGGAATCACCTATATAGAAACATATATAGATTGATATCCTAACACTTTAATCATGGAGATTTCTATTTCTTTAAAACTTTAGGATTATCAATCATTTTACTAAAGGTATTTCCGGAATCACCTATATAGAAACATATATAGATTGATATCCTAACACTTTAATCATGAAGATTTCTATTTCTTTTTCGAGAAACTAGAGGATCTCTAATCATTTTATTGATAACATTGTTAGATTCCAGCAAAGGTTATAAAAACTCTGGACTTATTTAGACATTTAGATCAAATACATTAGTTATTTAATGAACCTAAAAAGTGTTTTCTCAAAAAAGGTATTTCCGAAAGTCATTTTTAAAACTTTAGGATTATCAATCATTTTACTAAAGGTATTTCCGGAATCACCTATATAGAAACATATATAGATTGATATCCTAACACTTTAATCATAGAGATTTCTATTTCTTTAAAACTTTAGGATTATCAATCATTTTACTAAAGGTATTTCTGGAATCACCTATATAGAAACATATATAGATTGATATCCTAACACTTTAATCATTGAGATTTCTATTTCTTTTTCGAGAAACTAGAGGATCTCTAATCATTTTATTGATAACATTGTTAGATTCCAGCAAAGATTATAAAAACTCTGGACTTATTTAGACATTTAGATCAAATACATTAGTTATTTAATGAACTTAAAAAGTGTTTTTTTTTGCTTATAAATAGATTCGGAGGGAGTATTTATTATTACTCAACCGGTTACATAGAAGCAGAGTCATATTTCCCAGCACTCCACTCACCAGAGCAATGGCAGAAGCAACAAAAAGGTACCCTTTATTTCTTCAATGCAATCAATCAAAACCTTCAAAGTTCAAAATCTTAATTATTACCTTAACTTGTTAAACTGGTTTGTAGGACTGCGGTTGTCACAGGGGCAAATAAGGGAATAGGATTTGCAATATGCAAACAATTGGCTTCAAATGGGATCACAGTGGTGCTAACATCAAGAGATGAGAAGAGAGGTCTTGAAGCTGTTGACAAACTCAAACAGCTTGCTCTTCCTGGCGTTTTGGTTTTTCATCAACTTGATGTCACAGATCCTGCAAGTATTGGATCATTTGCTGATTTTATTAAGAACCAATTTGGAAAATTTGATATCTTGGTATGAAAATTGAAGCTTCTCTTGTTTTTTGCATTTTTTTTATGTTTCTAATTAATATGGTCATCATCCTTTGTAGAAGTAAGTGATAGGGTAACACAAAATTGCTTTTGAGAGAGCCAGAATGATTATGAAGACATAAAATTGCTTTTTGTGTGTTTGGATGTTTTCGTAGTTGTAGCTTTTGCTTTCAAAAGTGTTTTTCAGTCTATAATTTATTGTTGAACTCACTAGTAGCTCAATTAGTAGTGGGTGTTTAAGAATTTAGATACTTATTCCTTATGTACAAAGTTCAACACGCGAAAAGTAAAAACTCACAAATTGGTTCAAAGGTAACCAAGAGGGTGAGAGACCGTGAAGGCAGATTTGTAGCCTGGGAGGACAGCAAATTTCGTGTTCAGTACGTACATTTGCTCGAAATTGGATTTGGATTAAGTGCAGTTGGAGATATGTGCGTACTCGGTGAACTCAGAGTCGTCCGATTAAGATCGGATGGTCCAGATTTTAAGAGCATTTTTTATTTTTGCTTAATGAAAAAATCTGACTTTAAAATCGGAACCATTTGATCAAGATCGGACGGTCCTGAATGCCTGGAATCTCTCATCTTGTGGAATCTGAGTTTTTTACTTACCTGGTATCTCTCATCATAGAAATAACAATGATGAGCATGTATTTATTCATTAAACTGGTTTAATTTGGTCCAAACCTGATTCTCAAATTATTGGCTATTATCTGATCTGTCTATGTGAATTATATATAGTTTCTACTTCATCTTGAATGAACACAAATATATATTTGAAAACTTAATGTAGGTGAACAATGCTGGAATTGGTGCAGCACATGTGGACCCTGAGGCTATGGCTGTGGCTGCTGCTAAGGCTGTGGTATTAATGCAAATCATTTTCGCCATTTATGAAGAAAGATATTATATACTTTAATCAACAATATTAAAAATTTCAGTTCATGCCATGCATTTGTGTTTTCCTTCATAAGATAGATACTAAACTTCTTGTTTTTGGTAGCAGGAAAATGCTGGTGGTATTGATTGGAGTAAAATAGTAACTGAGAACTATGAACTAACTGAATCAGGTCTTAGAACAAACTACTATGGAGCCAAGGCATTAACGGAAGCGCTTATTCCCTTTCTTCAGCTTTCAAGCTCACCCAAAATTGTCAATGTTTCCTCATTCATGGGAAGGCTTGAGGTATGTATATATATATCTGATACTAAGAATTACTTTTGCTACCAACTTTGGCATTTATATATATGTTATAATATCACTTTGATCTATCAGGCAACTGAATTGATTCTTATGTTTTCATGCGAATTTGATTGTAGAATATTCCAAACGGATGGCCAAAAGAAGTACTAAGTGATGTTGAAAACCTTACAGAAGAGAAGATTGGTGGAGTTTTGAATGAACTTCTAAAGGATTATAAAGAGGGTTCAGTAGTACTAGACACCAAAGGTTGTTGGCCTATAAATATGAGTGCATATATTGTCTCAAAAGCTGCTTTAAATGCTTACACAAGGATTTTGGCAAAAAAGTATCCATCAATTTGCATCAATGCTGTTTGTCCCGGCTATGTGAAAACCGATATAAACTCTAATACAGGTTATCTAACACCCGATGAAGGTGCTGAATCTATTGTCAGGTTGGCATTACTACCTGATGGTACTCATTCTGGTCTCTTTTACATTAGAGGGGAAGAGAAACCATTTTGATCAAGGATTAATTGTTGCTCGAAAACAAAACCATTGGTTAATGGAATGGAATAAAATATTTTTGAGTCGTGCTTATGTTTAAACAATAATGTGTCTTTCTCGGATCAACTCCTTAAGTATTTCTTAACTCACTAACCAAGGTACTTGCTTGCTTGGGGTACTACTGTTATTGCCTTATTGTCTTTTAATCATGTAGATAAATGTCTGTTTAGTATGAAAATAATCGAATGAAATTGCCACGTGTTTTTTTAAAAAAATGCTATCTTGAATCTGCACTTCATCAATAAACACGAAATTCATTTGATCGCCGCGGTATCCTTTAGTCTTCAATCTGTCATGGAGATCAATTACAATATCTGCTATGTCATACTCACCCTTGAACATCGTTTTTTCATAATTTAGAAAGATATCATATATCATCTCTCTTGTTTTCATGCTCAAACTAGATACTCGGCTTTCGGATAGAGTACAATACTCCTCGCGACTCAGGCTACCACTCTCGGCCACTTTTATGCCACCCTTTATATGTGACATTATTTCAGTGAACACAAGATAAGAGTCCAACTTTTTGGTTAACTGGGAATTGAAATGAGGCCAATATAATGAATCAAACTTTTCATAGCTCACTTCTTTGAGACCTATGAGATCAGAAAATCTCTCCAAATAAGAATTTCCCATTGTCCCATCAAGCATCAGCAAAAACTTCCGAAATGTGATCACAAGTGGATATAAATTGGATTGAAGATCATAAAAGGAATCTGGGATATTCTTGAATTGTATTGATGTATTTCCAATATCTTCATCTACGGAAATACTCTCAGCTACCATACTTTCCATACAAAGGGACCTATAAATATATCCACAAGAAAAAATTATAATTAAATGAAATTATGGGAGGACCACAAACAAAATAAAATTGATGTAATTGAAAACGTTGACTCTAACAACATTACATTATTCATATTAAACAGAAAACATAGCGAAAAGTAATAAAATATTTGAAACATCAATCCATAATATAAGTAAAGCATTTTTCAATGGACACATAGTATTGGAAAGAAGCAACATACCTTTTCAAACAAGTAACATGATGTTGTACCTCTTGACATAGTCCAGGACTGAGTGTCACAAATAACTGTCGTAAAACCGGTCTCTCAGTCTCGACAACAATCTCCTCAGACTGACTTGCAAAACAATTGGATCCATAAGCTGTCTCAACTGCTATGTGATGCAATTTCTCATTATGAATCAGCTTAGTGGTTAAAACTGTGGTTTTTCCGGTACCGGGTCGACCTAGTACAAAGTTACTTCCGCGAAAGAGAATTATGTTACGTTGTTCTTCAGTTACCTCAATTGGAAGATCCACTTCATTAGCATCATGTTCAGTGAGCATGCAGTCTTGTGAAATGGAGCAGTATTTCATCAACAAAGTACTCTCCTCAATCATTGAATTTTTAGCATTATCTTGAGAAGCATCCAAGTCTTCTTCATCCATTGCATTTTCATTACCAGCACTCTTAAACTTTTGGATATTTGCTGATATTGGCCAACTCAAAGGAAAATCTGTTTTTCTGTTCACAAAGAAAGATGCCAAAGTCCCCATATCAGTTTACAATTAATAGAGTATATTACATTTGTTTAATTTCTATAAAATCACAACTTCTCATCCTATGAAACACCGACACCGACTGACACAGATATGTGGACATCGGTTTTAATTTTAAAAATGCATGCAGTGTTGGTGTCTAACACGACACGTGTCGGACAGCGGACATGCCTGCAACCTGAAGTGTTGTGCTACAAAGTGCTCAATTTTAGCTTCCTTACGAATTTTCTAATCCCTAAAAAATACAACAGTCATGTATTTTTAGTCCCTTTCAAGGACTTTCAAATGACAACAATTTTATAGGAATGACAACAATTTTTATAGGTACTAAACAAATTTTACCAAAACCAGAATGTGGGAATTGTTTTGAAACTCATGCAACTGAAGATAATGCACTTACCCATAAGAACCTTTCTCTTTGCAGCAAGTAATATATTCATCAGTATATCTACAGAATACACTGTCCAGGCGCTTAACCAATTTCGGGATATCCTCTAGAGGCAAGATGTCCCAAAACTTCAGAATCTGAATGTACTTTGAATCCTTCATAATCTCTATTGAACAGATAATATAGCATCTTTCAACCTTAAATTGTTTGAGAATCTGTGATGAACTTTCACAAGCCAATTCTACACTAGGACCTCTTGGCCTCCATCCGCTAGCAAGCCTCTCCAAAATGTTTATCACCGAGTTTTTGCTATACTGCGTGCGCAACAGTCGTTTGAATGATCTCAAGAATTTATCACTGAAGTCCACCTTCCACATAGCATTTCTGAAAAGAATACTATTTGAATCAAGCAAATCAAGTGATTGATCTAATTCTTTCTTGGAATCCAAGATAGCCTTCGCCATTTCTTTATCTTGATCCGCTTCGAAGAATAGTTTTCGATTCTTGGAATTAAGAACCAAAGTCTTCCAAACATTGTCATTCCTTGCTAGAGCCCTTTCATTCCCCAAAATCCATAAACAATGCCTAGAAATCATCAAAAACCAGTAACAGATTTTGACTTAACATAAAATAGTCTTTTAAACAAATAAAAAGAGTTTTACAGTTTAAGATAAGATATCTACCTAGCCCTTGTGAGAGCAACATTTGTTCTCTGTGGAGATGAAATAAATTGAAGTGAAGTCCTGCAATTTGTCCTTACAGTTGATAAGATAATAACATCTTGCTCACCACCTTGAAAACCATCAATTGATTTCACATTCACATTAAATCCTTCAAGACTATCATACTTTCTCCCTATTTTCTCTTGAATTATAAGGACTTGACCAGCATAGGGAGAAACTATTCCAATGGAGACTTTCTCCTATGAGGCAAGCCATGCTGCAACCAGGAAAAAATAGCTATGTGTTAGAACCTATGAAGCACAGACTCGAACAGACACCAGACACGACACTGACACGGATACTAAGACACTGCTAATGTCTAAAATATAGGACATTGGGTAATTACAACTTAAAGTAAAAAACTACATCTAATAAACCTTTGTGTAAATTCTTCAATATTGTCATTACAACAGCCGCTTCAGCCATATTTTTATAGCTTCTTCCACCATCATCAAACTCTTCTCTTCCCCCAACTACATTGATAAAAGAATACGGACCAAACATCGGCCCTGGAAGATATCGCTTTTCGTAGTTCCTTTCAACATTTGGTGCATCATGAATTTTGTTAGAATAGAAATATGAATTTGGAAACAAACTAATTTCAGGATGCATCCTGTGCTGCATGTTGAGAAGATGCTTTGAGTGACCCAATAAGCTCAAGCTCTCAAATAAGCTTCTCCCAAAACCAGCTTCAGAAGAAACCTTACATAAAGAACAATTACAATGTAAATTAATAACTGAAAAGGGTTGTAGATAAAGAATTCAATAAAGTTATAGAAAAACAGTCTGCTATCGTGAGTTTGGACGCAACACCATGGTTTTTGATGTCTCTGCAATATCTAGGATTGCGACGCAACCATGACCGCGATTTAAAACATTGGAATTCATTAAATGAGAAATATACAACTTAGCAGAAAATAACATACATTACTTCTGACCATAGATTTAAAACCTTCTGGTCTCTTTTACATTAGAGAGGAAGAGAAACCATTTTGATCAAGGATTAATTGTTGCTCGAAAACAAAACCTTTGGTTAATGGAATGGAATAAAATATTTTTGAGTCGTGCTTATGTTTAAACAATAATGTGTCTTTCTCGGATCAATTCCTTAAGTATTTCTTAACTCACTAGCCAAGGTACTTGCTTGCTTGGGGAACTGTTATTGCCTTATTGTCTTTTAATCATGTAGATAAATGTCTGTTTAGTATGAAAATAATCGAATGAAATTGCCACGTGTTTTTTTTTTTAAAAAAATGATATCTTGAATGTAAAAATAAAGAGCTTTTGACAAAATTAAGAGCTGCTATTAATCCCGAGACTATAGTCCCAAAACGCCTCCCGAGGATAATCTAATGACTAAGGTATTTTGCTGTGGTAAATGAACAGTTGTCAAATGAAAGATAAATACTTAATAGGCAGCCACATCATTCGGGAACACAGTCGAGGCAAAATTTGTTGTCTGTCATATAACATTTTCCAATGTAAAATACCCCTTTTTTCTCCCTATAAATAACATGTCGCATCATCTGATGTGCGCATCACGTTGTTGCGCTTGCATGGATTGTCGAATCTAGAGGGAGAACACTTATCTCCCTAGACTTGACGATCCATGTTGGTGCAACACCATATTGCGCACAACAGAGGATCTGGTTCCATAAATAACCCAAACTAATTTACTTCTCCTCTCCACCATTCTCGAACCAAACAGTTAGCTCCAATCCAAACTCCGCACCTATCATGCTTGAGAAGGCATCATGGCCCTCTCTCCCATCCCTAACTAAAAAAACACGGAAAACCTTTATTTTTTTCATTTACTGGCTATGCGAAATCTAATTTCGAACACGTATGGAATCAAGATTACTTTTAGATCTTGTAAAAATTCGTAAGTTTTACTCCTAAAATTTTCAATTTAAAACTTTTATTTCCTAGTTCATTTCACATATACACATCCGGGCTTCACATGATTGAAATAAAAGCCTCATCAAATTAAAAACACAAATAAATTAAAGTTGATTTGACTTGTCGACAGTCCAAAAGGGGGATCTTATGTTTTTATGTTTCTTTTGCTTAGTAAGAAGAATTTCTTGTGTGATATAAATGGCCATATTATGTTATTGTAGAGGATAAAAAAAGAACTTTATACAAAGACCCATGACTTTTTTAATTAGCTAATAGCTTTATGATGAGATTTGTGATGAGTGCTTACATATATCTCCTTTAAATGCTATATTTTATATACAAATTTAACCCAAATGGTAATATATATATATATATATATATATATATATATATATATATATATTATTTTGTGAAACAAAGTTTCATATATGTCTAAAATAAAATCAGTCGAGCACATATTTTTGGCCATGGGCCAGCCGATTTGGCTTGTAACCTGCGTAAGGCTAGGCTAGGCCATTAAATTAAGGGTTTTTTTTGTACCCCCAACCACATGCATCTATACCCCCACACAATTTGATAATCCAAAAATACCCCTCAGTAAAACCACTTAACAGATTTATCTAATTAAATATAAATCCGTTTTTGGTTTTTTCCAAAAACGGATTTATCTATTTATTAGATAAATCCGTTTTGGGAAAAAACCAAAAAAAACGGATTTATATTGAATTATATAAATCCGGTTTTCAAAAATAACAAAACGGATTTACCTAAGAACTACATAAATCCGTTTTGGTTATTTAACAAAACGGATTTATCTATTTATTAGATAAATCTGTTTTGAAAATATTCAAAACGGATTTATCTAATGAATAGGTAAATCCGTTTTGTGTATTAAAAGTAACAGTTTTTTATTTAATTTTTTTAAAAAATGTTATAAAAACACTACTAAATAAAAATCCGTTAAAGAGTCAAAACTAATCTAAAAATTATAAAACACCACTAAAAACTAATAAAACCAAAATAAGGTTATGCAAATTTTTTTAGATTTTTTGGAGATTATGACAAACTAAAAAAATTAATAAAAAATAGTAAATGATGGAATTTGGGATATTGAGCCCCGCTATACAATAGAAGTCCCTTCTTCGGGAGTCTTGATCCCTGATTTTTTTCGGATGTAACTAGATTGCCCGAAAACCGATTTTTTAGCCTAAATTATTCACTCCACGTACAACATCGTCACGTGATAACCAACTACATACTAAACGAAACCGAAAGACGACCTATATTCATATCTATTTTATATTTTAAAAAAGGCTTAAATATGTTTTAGGCCCCTGCAAATATAAGGTGTTTTGGTTTAAGTCCCTGCAAAAAAAATTTTTTGTTAAAAGCCCTTGCAAAATGAAATATTTTGTTATAAGCCTTTCTCAACATATCTAGCAATCATAGCATTCCATGTTAAGGCTAACATTTTAGCCATACAAGGGCTTATAACAAAATATGTCATTTTGCAATGGCTTTTAACAAAAAAAAAATTTGCAGGGGCTTAAACCAAAACACTCTATATTTGCAGGGGGCCTAAAACATATTTAAGCCTTTAAAAAATAATAATTTTGATTTTTTAACAGATTTATCACTTTAATTTATTAATTATTTTACAAAACAGATTTATCTATTTATTAGATAAATCCGTTTTGTAAAATAACCAAAACGGATTTAACCCCACCATAGATAAATCGGTTTTTGTTATTTTTCAAAAACGGATTTATCTATTATTATATAAATCCGGTTTGCAAAAATATAAAAAGCGGATTTAGGTAAATATTTTTCTTGAAAACGGATTTATCTAATTTAAACATAAATCCGTTTTGGAAAAAAACCAAAAACGGATTTATCTTTAAATTAGATAAGTCCGTGTGAAGAAATCTACCAAGAGTATTTTCGGATTATCATATTTTGTGGGGTATAACTTGATAAGGTGGGGGTAAAAAAAACCCTTAAATTAATGGATTAAACTAATTTTGGCCCAACCCAAATCAGCCTAAATATAGTTTAAGAGTTGGTTAATTTGAGGGGACAACACACCACGTTTGCAATGATGCAATATCTTAAGCAGCGCAAAATCAAATTACATGAGCAGTGATGTACGCAAGGAGTGAAAAAATGCATTAGACATTACAGATTCTTTCATAATATTATTTTATTTGTGCAGGTACTTCGGGGGGACATGCTTCCTAGCTAGTTCCTTCCATATGTAATCAGCTTTTCTGATTTTATATTATTAGTAGTAGCAGCCCTTTATGTTAACTTTCTTTGTCGGATCAAAAAGTCCAAGCTTTGGAGAAAACAATAATACGTAGTGCAATGCTCTGTAACAACTTATCTATAAAAGCTATAGAGTACTCAACTCAACATAACTCATAAACAAGTCTGCAAAATCTTATTCTCATCTGTTTCCCGAATCCCCGTAGAAGGTCTTAAATTTTCTTCAATATTAATCAATGGCAGAAGCAACAAGGTACTACTTGTTTCTTCAACTTTCATTATGTGCATGTCTTCTCTTTTCATAACAACTTCTAATTCTAACTTCTAATCTTGTGCAATATATTTACAAAGATAAACACCCCCAACTTTATCTTCTATTAGTAATGTCCTAGTGTAGGACCTGAGTTGATATCGAGATGGCCTTGACCGACGTATCTTTCAAGCTCCGCATAGTAGACCAATGTGGGTGTGGTACCTGAACATACTCCGACGCCGAAGTCAATATAGTGAATTCTAATGTGAGATGGGTTATGAGGTCATACTTGAGGCATAGAGCCACCTGGTATTTATAGAGTACGGACAGGTCGATATCTACCATTGCATCTGAAAGGGTGATCGTAGCCCTTGATGCCTGAGTCTCACAGATCGCGATCCGTGGTGCGCGCTAGAGGCCTATACCGCCTTGATCTGCACCGTAGGTTATCCCATGGACTGGGCCTGCACCGTTCGATCATCGTGACTTAGTTGCCTGTAGGCCGAGGTGAGCAAATACGTCGTATAGGCCGGATCGATCTCGAGCTCGGTCTGGAACAAATAATATTGGGGACATATCTGATTAACGAAAGATACATTTGAAAACCAAACTAACTAAGAAAAGGTAAGATACATTTTGGGATTTTTTGTAGTTTTGAAACATTACACACTACAAGAAAAACGCGCATTACGGGCGGATTTTTTCTGGTAGAATTTTTCGCCCGGTACGGTCCGGCGGAAATGAAATTTTCCGACGGAAAAAGTAGACTTTCCTACGGAATTTTTAAATAAAAAATATTAAACTTTTTTTTAAAAAAAAATCCGTCGGAAATGTGTATTACTGGTGGAAAAAATACGCCGAAAATTACTGGCGGAACAATCCACCGGTAATGCCCGTTTCCGGCGGACTTTTAAAAAAAAAATTATTTTTTATTTTAAAAAAAATCCGCCATAAATGTACATTACCATCGGATTTTTAATTTTTTTTTATTTTTTTTTAAAAAAAATCTGCCGAAAATGTGCATTTCCAACGGAAAAAACCGCCGGTTAATCCGCCGGAACCGTTCGAAAATGCCTATAATCCGCCGGTTTATAATTATGCAATAGATTTATTTAAAAAAATTAATTATCCAATGGATTTTAATTTTGTAGTTATTGTAATTCAATGGATTTAGAAAATATAATGGATGGATCACAACCATCCACAAAATCAAACGGATGGATTCAATCCAATCCATTAATTTTTTTTTTGTAGTGGATGGATTTGATGGATTTTGCTATGGATGGACCGGATATCCGGTGGACAAATGGACTATTTTGACACCCCTAAAGTACCTGCACAAGGATTTTGGCTAAGAAATACACATCAATTTCCATTAATGCTATTTGTCCTGGCTATGTCAAAACAGACATAAATGATAATACAGGTTGTCTAACAACTGATGAAGGTGCTGAGCCGATTGTGAAGTTGGCATTACTGCCTAATGGAAGTCCTTTTGGACTCTTTTTCTTTAGAGATGAAGATAAACCATTTTGATCTTCTTCTGATTCTGCACGCATGGAGTTAATAATGTTGGTTTTCAAGATAACAGTATTGTTTCTTATTGTTCTTTGATGCTGGTTTCCGCGACAATCTTTTTTTCCTTTTGGCATTGTCATGTTGTTTATTCTGTTTTGGTTGATTTGGAGAATATCTCTCATTGTATTTTTCATTAGTTTGAGCAACATAGGCACAATTAGTGCTTCAGTTCTATATGCTTTCTATAATCAATAAATTTATTTTTCTCATGAAAAATTCTTTATGTTTTACCTTAGCTTATTTTAGTGAAATGGGCATAATTAGGCACAAACTTGGACTTTAGTCGAATACCATTCGTTTGGTTTGGCGGTACGATTTCTAAAGATAAGCTTGGATTTGGAGCTTCTGTACGGATGACAATTTACTCGGGAACTGAAATTTTGGATTTGATACAATTGGGGGAAAAAATTGCAAGGAAAAAATGGCTAAATATCAGTTTTGGTCATTTATCTTTGTTGTTGGTTTTACTTTGGACTTTTATCTTTTTTTTGGTCCGTTTTGGTCCTTTATCTTTCATTTTCGTTTCATTTTGGTCCATGCCGACGCCACGCTGGCAGTTAACTACTGACGTGGCGTCTTAAATGTCATGTATGACGTGGCAATTCATTAAATGATGTGGCTTTTAAAATTTAATAAACAAATAATTCTTCAACAACAACAAATAACAAAAACAAATAACAACAACAATTCTTCAACAATTTTCAGAACATCTCTTCTTCACAACAACAACAACAACAACAACAACAACATCTTTTCTCACCCTCTACTTCATCTTCTTCAATAAACACAGATCTGACTCTCTGTCTTACCCCCTAAACCCAAAACCAAATTCGTTTTTGCTTCTGACTCTGTTTCGAAAACCCAGAAAACGAAAGATGAAAACGAAAGAAAAACGAATTGAAGAAACGAAAGAAAAAACCCAGAAAACGAATTGAAGAAACGAAACCAGAAAAACGAAACCCTGAATCATCGTTCTTCTTCTCTCCTGGGTTTCGTTTTTCTTCTCTCTTGGGTTTCGAATTTGAAAAAACGAATCAATGATTGAATGAAGAACGAAGATTGAAGATTTCAGTTGAACGAAGATTGAAGATTTCAAATCTGTCCCAAAATGAACGAAATCTAAAACATTTTTAGGGATTTGGGATTATTTTGATTTCAGCTGGGATTAGGGATTTGGGACTTTTTGAATTTGAAGATTGAAGAAGATATGAGTTTTTAATTCTTTTATTGAGTTTATTATTCCGTTTTTCAGATTGAACGATTGAACGAAAATTGAAGAAGATGAACGAATTCAAGATTTTTGTTTTTCAGTTTATTATTCAGTTTTTGTTTTTCATTTTACTGTTTATAGTTTTATTTAGAATTTGGTTTTTTGTTTTGTTTTAATTTAAAAAGGCACATCATTTAATGAATTGCCACGTCATACATGACACTTAAGACGCCACGTTAGTAGTTAACTGCCAACGTGGCGTCCGTTAACAAAAACTGATGACAGGGACCAAAACGAAACGAAAATGAAAGATAAAGAACCAAAACGAACAAAAAAAAGATAAAGGACTAAAGTGAAACCAACAACAAAAATAAAGGACCAAAACTGATATTTAGCCAAGAAAAAATTGTGGGAACTAAAATTGCGGATTTAATACACATGTCCTTTTAGTAAGGTTTTGATTGTTCAACAAGAAATAAGACTAGTATTGAAATTCCATGTTATTATACTTATCCGGATTGAACTTAACAAAATTTAACCCTAGTTGCATTCTTTTGCGAAAAGTTTAATTTGTTTCTTCCCATTCACAAATTTGATACAAACAAAGATTTGCGTAATGAGCAGAGATGAATTCAATTGAAAAAAAAAATTGAGTTAAGAAATTGATTCTAACAAGGGAGTGAGCCGTAAACAACACATCAACAAAAATGCACACGTTAAGAAATTGATTCTAACCCTCTAATTTGAGAAAAAATAATACTTATTATAATTTCAATAAAAAATTAATTAGGCCTAAAAGACCAAAACAAAAACAATAATAAAATGGATGCGACATTCATGGGTATGATGTTTTGCATTGATCACCCAACAAAACACCTTCCCCTCTGCAGCATCATCACTTCTTCGTCAGATATATAATTATATCTATAAGCCAAAAAAGGGGTGATGCTACAGGAGGGAAAGACGTTTCATTACAATGAATTGATTCCATCAGCTAGATCTTTCACTTCTTTAGTTTTTGAACTAGTACTTCATCTCACAAACTATGTAGTATATATAAAAGGATCACTCACTCTTCTCTAACTAACAGCAATTATCTAAGATTTGTTTGGGGATGGGAGAGAAGAAGTCGACGAGGTTTGTTTCCTAATTTGTTGAAGAAACCAAGTTCAAAGGATTTGTTATTTGTGACTCAGAATGATTGTGCTTTCTGTTATGCGTGAGAATAGTGGAGTTGTTGAGTGAGTGGGGGTGGGAGAAGCAATAAGGGTGGTGAAGTGATATATAAGAAGAGTCACATTATTGTTAGTCCTCCATAGTATTAGGAAAGTTGTTGTTGGTGTTGTTGAATGAGAATAGTGGAAGAAATCGAAGGAAAAAAGAAGTTTCACAATCGCATTGATTCATTCCACGATTCTTTGTTAATTTTTCGGAACTAGTTATACAAATAAACCTCCAATGAAATTACTGATTGAATATTTTATTAACAAGACACATATCTAATTTAAGGGTAAAAATGTCATTATACTCTATTTTTTCCTTTTTTTTTTTCTTTCTTCTTACACTCTATTTCTTCCTTTTCACTTTTTTCTTACACTCTTTTTCTTCATTTTTTTCTTTCTTCTTACACTCTCTTTCCTAATTTTCATTTTTCTCTTGCACTCTCTTTCTTCCTTTTTTCTTTTTATTTTACTTTTACTTTTCCTTTTACTTTTCCCATAAATAATTATTCTCTTTCTCTTATCACCCCACTTTAGTTTTTTTAACTAAATTTATAAATTTATACAAACACTACTCTATTAAAATTACCTATAAAAATGTAAATAAGTCACACTAAAAAAAAAACTATCACCTTTTTGGAAAAAGTTATCACCTTGAAATTTTAATTTTTCTCTCCGAAATCTGTTTACGGTTTACACTCTTATTGATAATCCACTATCACATTTTATTGATAATCTACTATTTATCTTTTACTATCTACTATAACCAACTAATCAACTAAAGTAATCAATTGAAACTATGAGATAACTACAATGATATATAACAAAACACAGGATAACTGCACTGATATATAAAAATATCTATTTATACAAATAAACCTCCTATGAAATTACTAATTTGGATATTTTATTAACAAGACACATATCTAATTTAAGGGTAAAAATGTCATTACACTCTCTTTCTTCCTCTTTTTCCTCTTTCTTCTTACACTCTATTTCTTCCTTTTTTCTTTCTTCTTACACTCTCTTTCCTAATTTTCACTTTTCTCTTACACTCTCTTTCTTCCTTTTTTTTTTACTTTACTTTTACTTTTCCCATAAATAATTATTCTCTTTCTCTTATCACTCCACTTTAGTTTTTTTAACTAAATTTCTAAATTTATACAAACACTACTCTATTAAAATTACCTATAAATATGTAAATGAGTCACACTAAAAAAAACTATCACCTTTTTGGAAAAAGTTATCAACTTGAAATTTTAATTTTTCTCTCCGAAATCTGTTTACAGTTTACACTCTTATTGATAATCTACTATCACCTTTTATTGATAATCTACTATTTATCTTTTACTATCTACTATAACCAACTAATCAACTAAAGTAATCAATTGAAACTATGAGATAACTGCAATGACATATAACAAAACACGGGATAACTGCACTGATATATAAAAAAAACACAAGATTAATATTTATCATTGATTGATAATTAAAATTTTTGAAGATTTTTTTTGACAGAGAAATTTTTTGAAGATTATTATCTATTTAAACCTATTATCATTGATTGATAATTAATATTTATCATTGATTGATAAATAAACCTATTATCTAAAAACTATAAGATTTAATGACTATTTAAACTACTCATTAATATTTAAAATAAATATTTTTTATTGATAATCTACTAATCAACTAAGATAATCAATTGAAACTACGAGATAACTGCACTGATATATAAAAAACATGGGATAACTGCACTGATATATAAAAAAACACAAGATTAATATTTGTCAGTGATAATTAAATTTTTTGAAGACTACTACTACAAACCTACTATCTAAAAAACAAGAAAACTTAATGACTATTTAAATCAGTAATTAATATTTAAAACAAATATTTCTTATTGATAATCTACTATCTAACTTTTACTATCTACTATAATCTACTGATCAACTAAAATAATCAATTGAAACTACGAGATAACTGCGCTGATATATAAAAAACATGGGATTACTGCAGTGATATATAAAAAAACATGAGATTAATATTTGCCATTGATAATTATAATTTTTGAAAACTACTAGAAACCTACTATCTAAAAAAACAATAAGGCTTAATGACTATTTAAACTGATTTTAATATTTAAAACACACATGTCAACAAATATTTGCACTAATACCTAAAAAAGGACAAATAATTGTTGCTGATATATAAAAAAACACAGGATAGATATTTCTTATTGATAATCTACTATCTATCTTTTACTGTCTACTATAATCTACTAACCAACTCAAATAATCAATCAATTGTAACTATGAGATATATAACTGCAATGATATCTAAAAAAACACGGAATAAGTGCACTGATATATAAAAAAAAACACAGGATTAATATTTGTCATTGATAATTAAAAATTTTGAAGACTACTATAAACCTACTATCTAAAAATAATAAGATTTAATGACCATTTCTACTACTGATTAATATTTAAAACAAATATTTCTTATTGATAATTTACTATCTCTCTTTTACTATCTACCATAATCTACTAATCAACTAAAATAATCCATTGAAACTACTAGATAACTGCACTAATACTTAAAATTTTTGAAGACTACTACATACTAGAGACCTACTATCTAAACAACAAGAAGACTTAATGACTATTTAAATTACTAATTAATATTTAAAACAAATATTTCTTATTGATAATCTACTATCTAACAATTTTACTATCTACTATAATCTACTAATCAACTAAAATATTCAATTGAAACTACGAGATAACTTCACTGATATGTAAAAAACACAAGATAACTGCAGTGATTTATTAAAAAACACGAGATTAATATTTGCCATTGATAATTATAATTTTTGAAAACTACTATAAACCTACTATCTAAAAAAACAAGAATGCTTAATGACTATTTAAACTGATTAATATTTAAAACACACGTGACAAATATTTGTCACTAATAACTAAAAATGGACAAATAATTGTTATTGATATATAAAAAACACAGGATAATATTTCTTATTGATAATCTATCTACTATCTATCTTTTGCTGTCTACTATAATCTACTAATCAACTCAAATAATCATTCAATTGAAACTATGAGATAACTGCACTGATACATAAAAAACACGAGATAACTGCACAGATATATTAAAAATACGGGGATAACTGCAATAATATATATAAAAACACAGGATAACTGCACTAATATATAAAAAACACGGGATAACAACACTGATATATAAAAGAACACTGCACTGATATATAAAAAACACGGCATACATGCACATATTGTTTTTTAAATGATACTTTTACATTTTTAGATTTTAATATTTATCTATTTTTTATTTAAACTCCTTTTTTATCTACATTAAATTTGTCTTTATTTTCACAGGGTAATGTTCAAACTATTTAAATACTGTCTAAGTTCATTCATAAAAATAACATGACAGAAAGAGGGCGCACCCTTTAGGGGCGCTTTTTAAAAAGCGCTCCTGATGCCCAAATACGCAAGGCCTTTAGAGGCGCTTTTTAAAAAGCGCCCCTAAAGGCCCTGCGTATTTTGAGCATCAGGGGCGCCTTTTAAAAAAGCGCCCCTAAAGGCCCTGCGTGCAGTGTTTTAAAAACCGGCTCGGCCCGGCCGGTCGGACCGGTCGAACCGGGAACCGGGGGGTAACCGAGCCGGTCAAGGTTTTGGATCGGCCATGCAGCAAACCGGTGGGAACCGGTGTGACTCGGCTGGTTTTTGGAAAAACCGGTGACCCGGCTCGAACCGGACCGGGTTGTGTATTTTGCTTTTTATTTTTTATCAAATCTCTCCTCCCTGTTCCGTTCATTCTATGCGATGTGGGACTATTTGTAAACTAGTTAAAACAAAAGAGACTCAAAACCCTCAACAAAATGCCATTAGTGGGGTTTGAACCGCTGACCTGTTGAAAGCAAATGCTGAGCGCTACCATGAGGCTACCAATCTTATTGAGGATATTATCTATTTCAAATATATATAATTGGTACCTCTTTTCCTAAAAGTCAAGTACGCTCATCGTCATGGCATTAGCTTGTAATATTAATATTATGTTTCAACAAACTTATTTATTATTAAGTATTTTTTTAAAGCTTTATTTAATATTAAGTTGTTAACTTATGAAATTTGTTCTAAATATTTATTGAAGCATGATATGAACTTTTAAAATTTATTTAATATATACCAAGAAAATAAAAATAAAATAGGCATGGTGTGTAATTTTAGCAAATTAAGTTTTACAAGTAAGAAATATATAGGTCCTGAAAATTTGGGAATTTTTTATATTTTAATAGATATAAAATAAACATAGTTATTAACTTTACAGGGACGAAATTTATATTATATACTATAAAGGTATTGAAAATTCTCGAAATAGAGACCGGGTCCGAGTCATCCGGTTTCGGTTTTGGTCATGCGGTTCAACTGTCGACCCTTCGGTCCGACTCTTGACCCAGTGACCCGGTACCTTCACCGAGTCGGTCACCGGTCCGAGTTTTAAAACATTGCCTGCGTGTTTTGAGCATCAGGGGCGCTTTTTAAAAAGCGCCCCGGATGCTCAAAATACAGAGAGCCTTCAGAGGCGCTTTTTAAAAAGCGCCCCTAATTCCTAAAATCGGATCCACCAACAGGGGCGCTTTCCACGAGCGCCCCCAATTCCTTAGTTTTTTTTAACTTTTCCCTCCCTCTCAGTACTCCCTCTGTTTCCTTTCCCTCTCACTCTCAGTACCCTAACACTAACAGTACCTCTCTTTCCCCCTCAATCTCTCTCACCCTCCCGCGGCCAGCTCTCAGACGCGGCGGTGGCCACCACCATCTGTGCGCAGCCCTTCGCAACCTCACCTCCTTTTCGCAAACGGCGCACCTTCGCAAGCTCACCTCCTTTTCGCAAACGGCGCACGCCTCTCTTTCCCCCTCGATCTCTCTCACCCAAACGGCGCACGCCTCACCCTCTCCCAGCTCTCAGACGCGGCGGCGAGACACCACCAGTGGCCACCACCACCTCCCAGGCATAAGGTTATAATATTTGCTGCATTTGATCCTTTTCCTTTCTCTTTTCTTCTTTCTTTGATTTCCAGAATTTGTGGCATACGTACCTCTTTGTTGTTTTACACATTCTTAGGTTATTTGTCTTGTTTTTTTTCACATTATAGTTATGTTGCTGACCAAGTTGAAGCATATGGAATAGGGTAATATTGGAATATGGAATAATGAAAGTTGAATTCAGATGTAGAATTTGTTTGAATGATTAATTTTTTTTATAGATAATGATAGAGTATTTTGAATGATTACTTTTTTTTTGGTTTGTCAAAAAAGGTGTAGAATTTTAATAAGTTGGATCTTTATTTTTGGTTGTTGTTTAGTTAGCCTTTTAGTCCTGAAGCCTTTTATCTTATTTGCAAATAGTCTCTTGGAGACACTTGTAAAAATAACCAAATGAATGAGAAAAGTCTTAGCTAATTTATTTATTGGCACAGGCTCTCGTTGATCTCTCTCGTGCGCTCTCTCTGGTTCATCTCTCTTAGCTCTTTGGTTCACGTTCGTTTCATCGCTCTGGTTTGTTGTTGCTTCCCCCTTTTCAGGTACTTTTCTTGTTCTCTTGTTTTTGATATTTTTGTACATATTTGGAATAAAACTGTTATTGGGGATGTTACCGATAATGTTCAATCATATTGAATTTGCTTGATTTTTTGTATTGCTAATGGAAGACTAGAATTTGGTTCCTTTGTGTAACATCCTCAAAAATTAATTAATCGAATTATTTGGATGTTGACCCAAATTAATTATTTTTAGTACTTGCTTGGTGTATTGGTCGAGTGCTAAAGTTAATTAATTGGATGTCTCAGGAATGATAAACTGATAAAACGGAATAAGGGTGATTTGGGGAAGAAATAAGAGATTAAGGGTAATATGGTCATTTAACCATATTACCACTTAATAGAAGAAAGAAAGAAGAGAAGTCAAAGAAAGAAAAGAAAGAAAGAATCGAAGGAAAGAAGAGAAGGGAGGAAAGAAAGAAGAGGAAAGAAGAAGAGAAAGGAAGAAGAAGAAGTGAAGATGCAGCCCCAAAATTCATCATCATCATCTTCCCTCCTCCACCATCAAAACCCAATAGTTTGGTAAATTTCTCTCCATTTTTCCCCTTGCTTTTTGACTTCGAAAATTGAGGGTTTGTGGGGAAATTTTTTTGAAATCATGGATTGATAGGTTGTGTTGATGATTGAGTTATGTTTAGGATCGAAGCTAGGAGCGGATTGATCGCGTTGTGAAGTTTGAATCGAAGTTTGGAGCGGTTTGGTGAAATAGGGTTCCGTTCAAGGGTTTTCAAGTCTCGGAAAATTCGGTTCGGTATCGGCTCTCGCTTCAAGGGTGAGTTTTACTCACGTTTAGGTTTATTCCGTTTGGTATGATTTGTTGCGTCGATTGATTTTGAGAAAGTTGGGTCAAAAACCGTTATTTCGGAATATGTCATATTTTGGTAAAATCCGTTTTGATTGAGTTTTTGATTTGATTGATTGATTGTGTGGTTTGTATTGGGTCTATTGTATTGGTTGTCAAATCTGTTTTCGATCGGAATGAGAATCGGAATTGAGCGGAATAGCAGTTTTCGCGCGAAACCGCCAAAATTCTTCAGCATCAGGTCTCCATCGCGTCGCGACCGCCCTCCTTCGCGTCGCGACCAAGCTTCATTTTGCAACGAAAATATTTCTGACTGTTTTCGCGTCGCGACGGTTTTGTATCGCGTCGCGACGGTTTGCTGATTTTCAGCATCTGTATGCTGATTTTGTTTTCGCGATAACTTTTGATCCGGGAACCCGATTGAGGTGTTCTAAGATGCGTTTGAAAGCTTATTCAGAGGCCTAACTGAATATTCTATTTTTAAGGTAAAATGAACTGTTTTTGGAATCGTAAAATGTGCTGAAAAGTGTCGAACTAGTCTACGAGAGCGAACTTCAACTTTTGATATTTGAAACTAAATGTTCAACTATGGGTGTGATGTGAATGAGCTATGAGTTCAAGCGTCTGTAGATATGTTTTTTATATCGAGTTGGGTGGCGGCCCATGTTGACATACTAGGAGGGGCAGTCATGATCCCCTACGCTAGGCTCTGAGGCCAATAGCGGAACTATTATTTGTAAGGGGTTCGCCGGGATTAGCCTTGGGGCAGTCAGTGGTGTGTCGAAGAGTATTGAGTAACGTTCACCGGGATTAGCCTTGGGGAAGTCGGTGGTGCGTTACCATGGTTTTGTAGTGTGGTTCACCGGGATTAGCATTGGTGCAGTCGGTGACGCACTGAGTTATAACAGAATTTCAAAATTGAACCGAGAGTGTTAGTAGGGGTCTCGGTAGAACTCACAGAGATTGTATCTCACTGTTTAAATGTTGTTGTTTTACAGAGACACAGGGACAGCAGAAATCGAAGAGGCACGAGTAGGTTGAGCTCGGATGGTTGCCGTTGACATAGCCTTATGCTTTGTTTATATTTCCTTTTTGTTGTCCATGTACTAAGACCCTATGTATTTAGTACTTTATCTTTCTTCCGCTTCCTGTATGACACTGAATACATTAGTCGCTGCAGTTTATGGTCAGAGAACCGTATGGTCTTGATTATGTGTAAGACTGTTTTGTTTTAATTCAGCGAAAAATTTATAGTGGTATTCAGTGTCTGAGCAGGAAATATTATCTCTGATGATTTAGGTTTGGTGCACTCGGGTGTTTTTAGCTGATAAATATCCCAGGGTGTTACACTTTGGCTTTACCAAAGGACCAAGAATAAGAATAGAATAGGAAATAGAGCTTGGGAAAATAGTACTCAGAGATGTGAATAGCAAATAGAATAGGAATAGAATTTGGATATGAATTGAAAAACTTTTAAAAATTGTACTTTGTCTGTTTTTCACCTATAACATATTTAAGTTCTCTTATCAGGAATTTATAATAAATTTCGGTCTAATATGGATAGAAAGTGGATGTCTTCCAATCGTCTGTTAAAAGAATATGCCGATGGAGTGGAATATTTTGTGAACTTTGCTGTTCAACGTTTAGGAACATCTACTAAGTTCAAGTGTCCTTGCTTAAGATGTTGTTACGCCAATCGAGTTACTGCAGTTGAGTTGGGAAGACATTTAAAGGCCAATGAAATCGATCAAAGTTATATTTGTTGGACAATGCACGGTGAGAAAAGAGGTGAACCTTCAAATATGGATAATAGTACTCAGAGATGTGATCCGGTTGATTATCCTGAAACATTTGATGGCGACCAATTTGAAGAGATGGCAAAGGCGGTTGAAGACGATCTTAATGATTCTCCTCAAATGTTTGAGAAGTTGATAACCGATGCGGAGACACCGTTGTATGCGGGCTGTACTGAATTCACAAAGTTATCGACTGTGATAAAGCTGTATAACTTGAAAACTTGCCACGGATGGACGGATAAGAGCTTTACGAAATTACTCGCACTATTGAAAGATATGTTGCCGGAAGACAATGTTCTCCCTTCTCGGACGTATGATGCAAAACAAATGTTAGGCACCATTGGTTTGAACTATGAGAAGATACATGCTTGTCCGAATGATTGCATTTTATTTCGGAATGAACATGCATTGTTAACGTCGTGCCCTAAATGTAATGCACCGCGGTATAAGAAGAAAGAATCTGCTCCAGAATAGGTATTGTGGTATTTTCCCATAATTCCTCGATTTAGGCGTATGTACCATAGTTCGGAAGATGCAAAACTGTTGACTTGGCATGATGATGAAAGGATTAAAGATGGCATGCTACGACACCCGGCGGATTCTCCGCAGTGGAAAAATATTGATATTGATTATCCTGATTTTGGGCATGACCCAAGAAACCTACGCCTTGCATTGTCTGCCGATGGATTTAACCCGCACGGTATCCAGAGTAGCTCCCACAGTACATGGCCTGTGATTTTGGCGATCTATAACTTACCTCCATGGCTTTGCATGAAACGCAAGTATATGATGTTGTCTTTGTTAATTTCTGGCCCCAAACAACCAGGAAATGATATTGACGTATACTTGGCTCCTTTAATAGAAGACTTGAAGCAAATGTGGGAGATTGGAGTATAGGTGTATGATGTGTTTAGAGAAGAAAGTTTCATTTTGAAGGCTATGATTTTTGGCACCATTAATGACTTTCCAGCATACGGCAATCTATCTGGGTACAGTAACAAAGGTCAGTGTGCATGTCCTATATGTGAAGATAATACAGATTGGATGTGGTTGGAACATGGTAAGAAGAATATATATCTTGGCCATCGGAGATTTTTGCCTCCAACTCATCAATATCGGGTGTGGAGAAAGGCATTCAATGGGAATTCAGAAACTCGTAAAGCTCCCCCGCCTTTGACCGGTGAACAACTATTTGAAAAGGTGAAAGATTTGAACATTAAGTTTGGGAAGCCTTTTGCAGGAGAGCTTGCCAAACGAGGGTGGAAGAAAAAGTCGATTTTCTTTGAGTTGCCCTACTGGAAGTCATTACACGTAAGACATTTCATTGATGTGATGCATGTTGAAAAAAATGTATTCGAAAGTGTCAGTGGTACCTTACTCAATATGCCAGGGAAGACTAAAGATACCATCAACACAAGGTTAGAAGGGTACACGTACATATCTACCTCCGGCAGCTCATACTCTATCTAGAAAGGAGAAAACCATCTTTTGTAAGTTTCTTCATGGAGTTAAAGTTCCAGAGGGGTACTCTTCAAATGTTACGAACCTTGTATCGATGAAAGACCTCAAGTTAAAGTCTCTAAAGTCTCATGATTGTCATGTTCTCATGGAGAATTTGCTACCCATTGGTATACGATCCATTATGCCCAACAAAGTGCGTCAGGCCATAACTAAACTTTGTTTCTTCTTTAAGGCGATTTGTAGTAGAGTGATTGACCCTGGAAAGTTGCCAGCTCTGCAAAGATCAATTACTGTGACTTTATGTGAGCTTGAGATGTTTTTTTCGCCTTCATTCTTTGACATAATGATTCATTTAATAGTTCATTTGGTTAGAGAGACACAATTGTGTGGCCCATGTTACATGAGATGGATGTACCCGTTTGAGCGATATATGAAGATATTAAAAGGATATGTTAAAAACCGATCACGACCCGAGGGTTGCATTGCTGAGCGCTACATAGTTGAAGAAGCTATTGAGTTCTCCACCGACTATCTATCTAGTGTTGAATATTCTATTGGGCTGCCAAGGGTGCGTCACACAGGAAGCGTTGGTAAAGGGATGACAGGAAGGAAAATAGTGATGGTATCTAGGAAAGAACTAGAGCAAGCACACTTATATGTTCTGCACAATGATAGTCAGGTTGATTCATATGTTGCCAAACACATGGAGATTCTTAAGAGTGATCACCCAACTAAGAGTCAAGTCTGGTTAAAAAAAGAACACAATCGGAGTTTCATACAATGGCTAAAAGATCAAATTGATATTGAGTTTGTTTCAAATCCTACCTCGATTTCAGAAAGATTGAGATGGTTAGCAAAAGGTCCAAATATACATGTATTCTCTTACACTAGTTATCTACAAAACGGGTACACGTTCTATACAAAATCTCATGATGATCAAAGTAAAATGCAAAATAGTGGGGTGACTCTTGTAGCTGAATCTATGCATACATCAAGTGCCAAAGACAAAAATCCCGTTTACGCGAATATGTCATACTTCGGTGTCATTGAACACATATGGGAGTTGGATTACAATATGTTTTGGGAGCCTATGTTCCAATGTAATTGGGTTGACAATAATAATGGTGTACAGATGGATGACTCGGGTTTCATGCGGGTGAATTTCAATAAGTTGGGATATAAAGATGAACCTTATATTTTAGCCTCGCAAGCCCAACAGGTGTTTTATGTCACTGATCCAGTTGATATCAATTGGTGCATTGTTTTATTGACAAACAAAAAATTATTGGTGAATGACATTGGTGATCAAGCGCACGAAGATGTTGACATTGAGGATGACCCTTTCTTTGGGACATCACAACCAATAATAGGGGAAAGTACTTCTAAAGAAGATATTTTGTATGTTAGAAAGGATCATAACGATGGAATTACGTTTCGTAAAAAAAAAGTACCAAGAAGCGAAAAGCAAAATATCATACAAATAAACAAGTAGCTAGTAACATTAGATCGAGGAAAAGGAAAAGGTAATATATCATGCGTGTTTCTTTTTTATTCATTTTTCATATTGTAACAATTAACTTACTTTATCATGATTATCAAATAACATTTAGCCTAATAACAATGATTATATTTTGTTGCAGGTGAGATGACTTCCCACAGTGATGATAGTGCACATGACAGTGGTCATGAGAGTCATGATAGCGCACAAAAAAAGTTCACTCGTCGTGGAATGACAGTTAAGAAGAATATCATCAATCGGGGGAACAAAGGGCTTCCTAAACTTACAGTAAGATACTTACTAATTAACTAACTTTGTTACATACTTTTAACTGTTTTTTATCTAATTTACACAATTAATAATGCAGGTCATATGGAATTCTAAAAACCAACCGATTGGTGACAATGGTAGAGAGTTGCAAAGCTTCATTGGTGCTAGAGCAAGGCAAGATATACCAATTACAATCAAAAGTTGGAATAATAAAAAAGATGCCTATTTCGAGAAATCTAAAGAGGAGCTATGGCATTTGATACAGGTATGGGTCTTATTTTGACTATACAGTTATTTTATAATTAAATATGTAAGCATATTTATAATCATTTTGTTGAATATAAGCAGAAATCTATGAAGCCTCGATACTTCAAAAATGGAGACGTACCCGTGTCGGATATGTATCCGATACCGATACGCACCCGATACTTCTCGATACGTACCCAAAGAGTATCTAATAATTTTTTAATTCTTTTTAAAAAATATTTGACTCGATACTTTTCAAATACATCTTTGATACTTCTTACCAACTAAGGATACTTCTCAGATACTTTTTCGATACCTCTTACCAACTAAGCACATGATTGTCACTCATATATGATACACTTTAATACCTCAATAACTAAAAGACAAAATTATATGTTTTTTTTCCGTATATGTCACAAGTATTTATTTCTACAATGTGATGAATATATATTGACTAATGATATGCTTATGTTTTATTGACCAATTACGTACTAATATGAATATCTTAGTCTATAAAAAGTCATCTATTTCTGCCACTGACTATTCATATTATACGATTTCGGATTGTCTCAGTTACTTGTCCACCATTACTTTTATGACTAGTCACTCATACATAGGTGTGTCGGTTGTCCTCTTCCTTTCATCCATATATTTTGTGTGATTTTTTTTATCTATTAGTTTTTTTTTTCATATCTACAAAATGCAATATTTCAGTTTTTCATATTTGTTTTTTTTTCTATTTGTGTTTCAATTCTATTTTATTTTTTCTGTTATGTTTTTATATATTTAAATTTTAATTTAATTTTTTATTAAAGTATCCCAGCCGTGTCGTATCTTGATTTTCAAAATTTTCCCGTATCCCCGTATCCGTATCGTGTCGTATCTCGTATCGTATCTGGTATCCAGACTTCATAGGCAGAAATACTTTGATGTGGATGACTCTCGAAAAGACTATTGTCTTATGAAAGCTGGAAAGGCGCACAGAAGATTCAGATCAACTCTAACAAAGTGGGTGAAAGATAAAGAGGGGAACATCAGAAACCGTCCTCCACCACGGTATGATGGGATTATTCCATTAGAGGATTGGTGTGCATTTGTATCATCACGCGAAGATGAGGAATTCCAGGTTTGTAAAATTATTTATCATACATATACCTATATTTGACAATTATAAAGTGTTAATGTAAAAAGATGTGTCTTTATAGAGATTAAGCATTGAAAATCGCGAGAGAGCGGAAAGTCCTGAATACCCTTATAGAGCTGGTGTTAAGAGTTATCACGAGATTGAAGATCAATTGGTATGCACATTATCTTTTATTTTATCTTTCATTTACTAAATTAATCTTTTGATTTATTTACTAATAAATGGTAAATTTTAATAGCTGCGGGAGGCCGGAAAAGATCCTACTCATGAATCTATTGACCGACATGTTTTGTGGTTAGAAGCCCGACATAACAAAGATGGTGTCATTGATGACCCAAAAACGAGAGAGGTGTTTCAAAGAATTGTTAGTATGATAAAATTATATTACTTATAATGTTTATTAATAATGTCTCCAAATGAACTTATGAACTTACTGTTTGTGGTGAATCCGGAATCCATATCACAATCAGTATCACAAGGAGAGATTACTGATTGTGATGGTCCGAATGACATCCTTAGTCGTGCATTGGCAACTGAAGAGTATTCAGGACGTCTACGGGGTTTGGGATTTGGCATTTCTCCAACCACTTTTTGGGGTTCAAAGAGGCAAAAAAAACATGAGGAAAAAGAAAGTAGAGAACGGTTGGAGGCCATGGTATTGATGCTACACAAAGAACTTAATGAATTAAAAGATAAAGTTTGTCCAAGGACTGATGATGTACCATCTCCTAACCCAAATAGCTTCAAGGATAGTTGCAATATTGCGTCCAATGAGGTAATTATCATTTAATTTGGTTATCATTTTCATTAACTTATAGGTATTAATATTTGGTTATCATTTAATTTAGGGTAACAGTAACAACTGTGAATTATATACATCAAACCCGCTTACGTTGGTCGCAAAGGGCTTTGTTTGTAACAATGAGGACTCCACCTTGCACAATCTACCCATGCCTCCAAATCACGTGAGAGTAAGAGTTGACTTTCTTGTTGTGGAGGATGCATTATTGCCGGTACCAATTGACACTGAACAGATGACTTTGTTGACTGTGAATGATGCACTTGGCACCCTTGTGGCATGGCCAGCAAATCTTATCAATGTATGGAGCAATTAATATATTTGTTAATAATTCATTGACTTATTGTCATATATTAATAACTAATTATATTTCAAATATAGGTAAGGAAAGCAACATCTCGGATTTCTGGGCATGTTGGCACATCCCAACCCTCCCCTTCTATTGGTCGCAAGAAGCATGTGTCTAGGCGAGAATCTAGCGGGAATGAGATTCAATCCCAACCCACCCCCCTTCTATTGCTAGCAAGAAATCAGTGTCTCGACAAGTAGATAAAGGGAAACAGATTCAATCCACCCCCCCTTCTAAGGAATTTATCAGTTATCTAAAGATTCATACCTCAACAATGACGGGTGCAGATTTGATAACTGCATCGCTTGATCCAGACATCTTGGGATATATCCACCAAATCGGCCTTTCAATGGTGGAACTGCAAGAGGTATATGATCACATGTGGGCATCTGGAGCTTCTCTTACAATATACATCCGGTATTACTATTATTATTATTATTGTTATTATTATTACTATTATTATTATTTGTTAATTTATTTGTATACATTTTAACTATAGGTATTTGTACTATGAGATTATGATCCCCATGGAACGAACACAAAGATTTATCTTCTTGTGCCCCGAAAGAACTTTTCTACGCAACACCCACTTTGAAAAAGGCATGTCAAAAGATATTATTAAAGACGTGAAGAAAGCGATTAAAGCAAACAACGAAGCTGTAAAAGCCTATATTGATAGACGCTTGGCTTTGGCACATGAAAGCAGCTGTGATAGCTTGTTTTTGGCACCTATCAACTTAGGGTAACAAATTTAATCTATATATATATAACGTGTTTTTGAAATTAATATGTTATTTATTTGGTTATTCAATATTTTTGTAGGATACATTGGATATTGTTGGTAGTTGATCCTAAAAGAAATAAAATTTTCTATTTGGATTCGTGTCATGGTCATTATAGCAACCACGTCAAAATGAGGGGAATGTTTGAAAGGTGTGTATTTAGATACATTGTATGTTTTATCATTTAAATTATGTATGTATTTCGATTAATTAATATAGTTATATGTATGATGTTTCAGTTGTTTGATGACTTATTAGGGATCGAATGAGACCGGGGCTAGAGATAGGCATGTGAAAACAAAATGGGTAGTTGTTAAGGTAAGTTTATAATCAACATTCTTATCCATGTAAATATTGCTGGCATTTTAATAATTAATTGTTATTTTGATTTCTAGTGTCCGAGACAACCAAACAACGATGATTGCGGGTATTACGTTATGAAGTTTATGAAGGACATAATCACTCACAATCAAATGGAAATTCCAGAAAATGTATGTAATTTATATAGTTTGTTTTTTGACCACTTAATTCTATATCTAGCATTTAACCACTTAATTCTAAGTTTATTTTATTTTATTTTTGCAGTATTTTCCTGAACACGAGGTTGGAGCTCCATTTTCTGGTGACCAACTTGCTGAGGTCAAGGGAGAGTGGTGTCATCATGTTTCCTGTTTGATTAATGAAAATCGAAATTCATGTAATTACTTTGGTTAGTTGGTTTTTGGTTCCTCACATTATATGTCGATCATGTCATGTTTGTTGTCTATGTTGACATTTAGGTGCTTGGTTAATGATTTATGTAATTTTTGTATGTATATTAGATGGGTATATAAGTTTGTTAGTTGGAATTTAATTTGCAATTGGTTAGTTGATTTGAAATTTGGTTGTTGAGTAGATATTGGTTGTTGTTGTTGTTGGTTCTGTTTCTGGTTTATGCAGTTGATGATATTGGTTGATGCAAAATATTGGGTATAACAGAAACAAAAAACAAAATTAAAAAAAAACAATGAATCAGGGGCACTTGCAGTTAAAAGCGCCCCTGTAGGCCTTAACGCCCTTGACAATCAGGGGCGCTTGCAGTTAGAAGCGCCCCTGTTGGTCAAACGCGCTAAGGCCAACATGGGCGCTTTTTATTGCAAGCGCTCCTGATTGTCAAACGCGCTAAGGCCAACAGGGAGGCTTTTTACTGCGAGCGCCCCTGATTGTCAGAGGCGCTAAGACCAACAGGGGGGCTTTTTATTGCGAGCGCCCCTGTTTCCTAATAATTAGAGGCGCTTGTTAGGCGCTCCTGTAGAAGGTTTGGCAACAGGAGTGCCAGATTTAAGGGGCGCCCGAAAGCGCCCCTAATGGATTAAAAAAAGCGCCCCTGAAGGCTTTTACTGTTGTAGTGTATCCTACTAGTTTATATAAGAAAGAGAATCGGTTAGAAGCTTTACATAGTTTAATCACCCTTAATTGATGGCTTTTAATTGTACTAAGTTTGCCCTCATTTTAACAATACTAGTTCGTACCAGCTGATGCAGAAACTGTGGAAAACAGCCACGCCTTCGAAGGTTTCAATTTTTGGGTGGCGTTTGTTATCAAATTTTTTGCCAACGCGAGACCTTCTTCTTCATCGTCACATCATCAACGAAGAAGCTGTTGCTGCGTGTTCGTTTTGTTCGCAGCAGACGGAGGACGTTCAACACTTGTTTATTGATTGTGCCTTCGCAAATCAGACCTGGTCTGTTGTTTGTTCATGGCTGGGAGTGCACTATGTTGGATCCTTATCTATTAATGATCATTTTCGTTGGTTTGGGAAGCTTTGTAAAGGAAGGAAGGCGAAGAGGACTAAGCATTTAATTTGGCTTACCGTTTGTTGGAATATTTGGCTATCTAGAAACGGTGTGGTGTTTAGAAACGAGGAAGTTAACATTGAAGTCGTTATTACTCGCACCAAAAACTCGCAATCACCCCAAACGGCCCCTAAGTAAACAGGCTATAATGGATAATACACCAATACACCCCTGCAAGATATAGGAGGATTCAACGACTCCAGTCTTGGAAATAAGAAACTCATGTCGTGGTCGATATATGGGTTTTGTTATTATTATTCTTGACCTACAATGGAATTATAAATTTTTATTTTATTTTTATCAGATTTGAGAAATAAAGTTAAGCTATTATCGACACGCAGGGGAAACATAAATGGTACATAGAAAAAAAGCTAAATTGAGCATTTTAATTAATTTAGATATATTATTGTTTAAATTATTTATGAAATCACCCATAACTCTCCCTTTTTAAAATTTCCTCAAAAAGTATAACAAGACTAAAATACCCCTATATTATTATCATCTTAAAGAGAGATTCATACGTATACACCGATTGGGTATGTTTATTTGGATATAAATTTTGTACCCATATAATAGAAGGGAACCATTTGGATATTAATCATATCTAAGTTTAGGTAAGAATTGGTTAATGTAAGATTCCATTTTATATAGAAACTATCTAACCTTTAGATGATAGCTATGTTTTATATTTTAATAAATTGTAGCTTCAATATAATATAAAATCTTAATTTTTTATATTATATAATTTATAAAATGTGCTCTAATTTTAACAAGTCTAATTTACTTTTTTTTTTTGGTGAAAAGTCTAATTTACTTATATAATAAGCATTAATACTATAGAACACAAAATCGTAAGATAAGTGTGAGTGTTATAACTCCTAATAGCATATTTGTCCATATTTATTAAAGCAACAAATTTAATCGCATGGCTTTTAATTCTCGCTGCTTTAAACAAAATGATACTTAATATAATGATTACAAAAGTTAATAAAGCAGTTGATTCTTACTTTGTATTTTCAATAATGAAGACCTCATTGAAAATACTAAATTGAGGTATACAATAGCCACGGCCAGACTTGAGTGAGAGAGTTTGTAGACTTGAGTCGAGTGCTTCCTTCTATACAGACAATCGCTTTTTTTTTAAGGGAAAAAACCCATCGCTTTCAATCTTTTTAAAAGTTACTAGTAGAATAGAATTTTAAATTTTTAATTACTGTATGTTTTCTTCTTTTGCGAAACACTTTTTTTGGTTACGTGCCATTTCTTTTTTTGGTTACCTCAGAAATTCTCCATTGGACTATTTAAGCATTTTATTGTATGATTGCAACTGATCCACAACCTTATAATTTTCTATGCCAATAATAATCTTTCATTTTTTAATCACTAAATTGGCATGTTAAGCCTTGTTTTTCTTGCACTTCATTTATTCCAGCTTCTTGGGGATAAATTAACTAATCATCTATTGTGCTACTACTAAATCAAAATCATGGTGGTTGATTGATACAAACTCAACGGAAGACCGGTTGTTACATGCAAAGGAACTTGTTCCTATTATTGCTTTTGAAAAAGCAAATGGAGTTAAAGGATTTCCAAGTAGATGGAAAATGATAATTTCTAGAGATTAGAACAGATTCCGTCAAAGTTATCAGATTTATCAAGTCGTACATGTTTCTCAAATTAAGAATACTCTTTTGCAAGGAAAAATTGCAAGTTATGTCAAAGACAATAAAAGAAACAATTGAATTAGCTGAGTTATGTGTGAAGGAGAAATATGAAGGTAAGCTTCAAATGCAAAGTGATTTTGATGCATTGATTAATTAGTAAACTTGATTTGAGTTTAGTAGATTGTGGACTTTTGAGTAGTAAGAGAATTATTGGCGCGCCTTCATATCGGTTACTTGGAATCGAAACCCAGTTTGAGAAATGTTTTAGCTGTTTTGAATAGGAGTAACAATGCTATAAACTCAACATCATTCTCTTCTCTTTCTAACCCTCTTTAACCCTGACATCTATTTTATTTCCTTTTTCCACTCTCCTCTTTCCCTTAAATGAAATGTTGGTCATTGAAGTATCCTACTACATCATCAAAATCAGTCATTGAATTTTGGGTTTTCATTTCCTCCAAGGGAGTTTGTGTTGGTGCCTTAGAACTTGGAGATAAAACTTGATTCTTTAGAGTTTTGAGTAAGATTTTGTGCAAGTCTCAAGAGAGAGAAAGTCTTAGTTGGAGCAATGTGGAGTTTGTGGTGTATTTTCTTTGGTGAGTTTTTCTTTTTCCTTCTACTTTCCATTCTTGGCAGTGGGGATTATAGCTTGTGGTGTATGGTGAGTTTTTCTAGTTGTCCTCTCTTTTGTATGAGTTTGGGCTGAAAAATGATGATGATTTTAGGAAGTTTTACTTGAAAAATGTTTTGTCTTAAAGTTAAGGTTTATGAGTGTCACTGTTGTTGTTGTTGTTCTTGTGGGGATTGAAAGAAAGGTGATTTTTTTTAGCTTATGGTTACAAGAGTAGTGACATCATGTTGATGTGGTATTTGGAAAAAAAACTAAACCCTCCATTTCTTTAGGGCAAGGGGAGAGATTCTGTTGAAAATTCTTGTTCTGGTGTTCGACATCAACAAAGTTGGTTAGGGGGAGTTTTGGTGAGCTCAAAGTATTGCTCAGCTTGGAAAAATCATTCCAAAGGACTACAACTATCAAATGTTATGGGGGTAAACGAACTTTTGGGGATTTTGGAATGAGGGAGGGTGGGTTAGATGATGGCCCAGGGTTGTAAACAAAGGGTTTGTGTTGTTGAAATTTCTGTAATTCAGCAGCTAATAATTCTTTCAGCTGACTCATACAAGATAGTAGTGTTAACATGTTGGTGGGGTATTTGGAAAACAAAATCCCATTTCTTTAGGGAAAGGGGAGAGATTTAGTTGAAAATTCTTGTTTTAAAGTAGTATTTATGATGCTTAAATTATGACTAATGATGTGTTGTGGAGGTTGATGGAAAATAACCCTTCGATTCTTGTGTCCAGCATCAACAAAGCGGGTAAGGGGGAGTTTTGGAGAGTTCAAAGTATTGCTCAGCTTGGAAAATCCATTTTTAAGGACTTTAACTATCAAATGTTATGGGGGTAAACCAACATTTGGGGGTTTTTTGGAATGAGTGAGGGTAGCTTAGATGATGGCCCAGAGTTGAAAACAAAAGGTTTGTGTTGTTGAAATTTGTGTAATTCAGCAGCTAATAATTCTTTCAGTTGACTCATACAAGCTGTAATGATACCCTCATTTGAATTCTCGTATTTTTCAGGTTTGGGAGGCATGATGGAAAAGAATGAAAGCACCAATGATACAAGTTGAATAGCAAAATAAAGAGAATTGAAGGAAGGGACAGTCTACTTTCGAGTAGTTGGGGCTCCAGAATTTTAGAGAAGAGATTTGAGATAAATTTTTGCTTGCTTTCATTACTTCCATTCACTATGTAGTATGTAGAGAACTAAGCTATTACATTGAGAGAGAGAGATTGTGCCACCTGGTTGATTCTGGTCTCGCCGTACTATTTCACCATTCTAGTCACGAACTCTCGATCTTCTATTTTCTGTTATTTATTTCTATCTTCTTGTCACATTGCACATGACTGTCGTTCTTCCATATTCTCTTCTACAAGCTCTCTCATTCCAGCGGCTTCAAACTCAACACCATTCTTTTCTATTTCTAACCCACTTTAACCCTAGCATCTATTTTCTTCCCTTTTTACACTCTTCTTTTCCCTTAAATGAAATGTTGGTCATTGAAGTATCCTACTACATCATCAACATCAGTCATTGAATTTGAGTTTTCATTTCCTCCAAGAGAGTTTGTGTTGGTGCCTTAGAACTTGGAGATAAAGCTCGATTCTTTAGAGTTTTGAGTAAGATTTTGTGACAAGTCTCAAGAGAGAAAGTCTTATTTGAAGAAATGTGGAGTTTGTCATGTATTTTGTTTGGTGAGTTTTTCTTTTTCCTTCTCCTTTCCATTCTTGGCAGTGGGGTTTCTAGCTTGTGGTGTATGGTGAATTTTTCTAGTTGTCCTCTCTTTTGTATGAGTTTTGGCAGAAAGATGATGATGATTTTAGGAAGTTTTACTTGAAAAATGCCTTGTCTTAAAGTTAAGGTTTTTGAGTGTCATTGTAGTTGTTGTTGTGGGGATTGAAAGAAAGGTTTTTTTTAGCTTATGGTTACTAGATAGTAGTGACATCATGTTGATGTGGTATTTGGAAAGAAAAAAAAAACTAAACCCTCCATATTTCTTTAGGGCAAGAGGAGAGATTCAGTTGAAAATTCTTGTTCTGGTGTTCGACATCAACAAAGTTGGTTAGGGGGAGTTTTGGTGAGCTCAAAGTATTGCTCATCTTGGAAAATCCATTCCAAAAGACTGCAACTATCAAATGTTATGGGGGTAAAAGAACTTTTGGGGTTTTTGGAATGAGGGAGGGTGGGTTAGATGATGGCCCGGGGTTGTAAACAAAGGGTTTGTGTTGTTGAAATTTCTGTAATTCAGCAGCTAATAATTCTTTCAGCTGACTCATACAAGATAGTAGTGTTATCATGTTGGTGGGGTATTTGAAAAAAAAACCCCATTTCTTTAGGGAAAGGGGAGAGATTTAGTTGATAATTCTTGTTTTAAAGTAGTATTTATGATGCTTAAATTATGACTAATGATGTGTTGTGGAGGTTGAAGGAAAATAACCCTTCGTTTCTTGTGTCCGGCATCAACAAAGCGGGTAAGGGGGAGTTTTGGAGAGTTCAAAGTATTGCTCAGCTTGGAAAATCCATTTTTAAGGACTTTAACTATCAAATGTTATGGGGGTAAACCAACATTTGGGGGTTTTTTGGAATGAGTGAGGGTGGCTTAGATGATGGCCCAGAGTTGAAAACAGAGGGTTTGTGTTGTTGAAATTTCTGTAATTCAGCAGCTAATAATTCTTTCAGTTGACTCATACAAGCTGTAATGATACCCTCATTTGAATTCTCGTATTTTTCAGGTTTGGGAGGCATGATGGAAAAGAATGAAAGCACCAATAATACAAGTTGAATAGCAAAATAAAGAGAATTGAAGGAAGGGACAGTCTACTTTCGAGTAGTAGGGGCTCCAGAATTTTAGAGAAGAGATTTGAGATAAATTTTTGCTTGCTTTCATTACTTCCATTCACTGTGTAGTATGTAGAGAACTAAGCTATTACATTGAGAGAGAGATTGTGCCACCTGGTTGATTCTGGTCTCGCCGTACTATTTCACCATTCTAGTCACGAACTCTCGATCTTCTATTTTCTGTTATTTTTTTCTATCTTCTTGTCACATTGCACATGACTGTCGTTCTTCCATATTCTCTTCTACAAGCTCTCTCATTCCAGCGGCTTCAAACTCAACACCATTCTTTTCTATTTCTAACCCACTTTAACCCTAGCATCTATTTTCTTCCCTTTTTACACTCTTCTTTTCCCTTAAATGAAATGTTGGTCATTGAAGTATCCTACTACATCATCAACATCAGTCATTGAATTTGGGTTTTCATTTCCTCCAAGAGAGTTTGTGGTGGTGCCTTAGAACTTGGAGATAAAGCTTGATTCTTTAGAGTTTTGAGTAAGATTTTGTGACAAGTCTCAAGAGAGAAAGTCTTATTTGAAGAAATGTGGAGTTTGTCATGTATTTTGTTTGGTGAGTTTTTCTTTTTCCTTCTCCTTTCCATTCTTGGCAGTGGGGTTTCTAGCTTGTGGTGTATGGTGAATTTTTCTAGTTGTCCTCTCTTTTGTATGAGTTTTGGCAGAAAGATGATGATGATTTTAGGAAGTTTTACTTGAAAAATGCCTTGTCTTAAAGTTAAGGTTTTTGAGTGTCATTGTAGTTGTTGTTGTGGGGATTGAAAGAAAGGTTTTTTTTAGCTTATGGTTACTAGATAGTAGTGACATCATGTTGATGTGGTATTTGGAAAGTAAAAAAAAACTAAGCCCTCCATATTTCTTTAGGGCAAGAGGAGAGATTCAGTTGAAAATTCTTGTTCTGGTGTTCGACATCAACAAAGTTGGTTAGGGGGAGTTTTGGTGAGCTCAAAGTATTGCTCATCTTGGAAAATCCATTCCAAAAGACTGCAACTATCAAATGTTATGGGGGTAAAAGAACTTTTGGGGTTTTTGGAATGAGGGAGGGTGGGTTAGATGATGGCCCGGGGTTGTAAACAAAGGGTTTGTGTTGTTGAAATTTCTGTAATTCAGCAGCTAATAATTCTTTCAGCTGACTCATACAAGATAGTAGTGTTATCATGTTGGTGGGGTATTTGAAAAAAAAAACCCCATTTCTTTAGGGAAAGGGGAGAGATTTAGTTGAAAATTCTTGTTTTAAAGTAGTATTTATGATGCTTAAATTATGACTAATGATGTGTTGTGGAGGTTGAAGGAAAATAACCCTTCGATTCTTGTGTCCGGCATCAACAAAGCGGGTAAGGGGGAGTTTTGGAGAGTTCAAAGTATTGCTCAGCTTGGAAAATCCATTTTTAAGGACTTTAACTATCAAATGTTATGGGGGTAAACCAACATTTGGGGGTTTTTTGGAATGAGTGAGGGTGGCTTAGATGATGGCCCAGAGTTGAAAACAGAGGGTTTGTGTTGTTGAAATTTCTGTAATTCAGCAGCTAATAATTCTTTCAGTTGACTCATACAAGCTGTAATGATACCCTCATTTGAATTCTCGTATTTTTCAGGTTTGGGAGGCATGATGGAAAAGAATGAAAGCACCAATAATACAAGTTGAATAGCAAAATAAAGAGAATTGAAGGAAGGGACAGTCTACTTTCGAGTAGTAGGGGCTCCAGAATTTTAGAGAAGAGATTTGAGATAAATTTTTGCTTGCTTTCATTACTTCCATTCACTGTGTAGTATGTAGAGAACTAAGCTATTACATTGAGAGAGAGATTGTGCCACCTGGTTGATTCTGGTCTCGCCGTACTATTTCACCATTCTAGTCACGAACTCTCGATCTTCTATTTTCTGTTATTTTTTTCTATCTTCTTGTCACATTGCACATGACTGTCGTTCTTCCATATTCTCTTCTACAAGCTCTCTCATTCCAGCGGCTTCAAACTCAACACCATTCTTTTCTATTTCTAACCCACTTTAACCCTAGCATCTATTTTCTTCCCTTTTTACACTCTTCTTTTCCCTTAAATGAAATGTTGGTCTTTGAAGTATCCTACTACATCATCAACATCAGTCATTGAATTTGGGTTTTCATTTCCTCCAAGAGAGTTTGTGGTGGTGCCTTAGAACTTGGAGATAAAGCTTGATTCTTTAGAGTTTTGAGTAAGATTTTGTGACAAGTCTCAAGAGAGAAAGTCTTATTTGAAGAAATGTGGAGTTTGTCATGTATTTTCTTTGGTGAGTTTTTCTTTTTCCTTCTCCTTTCCATTCTTGGCAGTGGGGTTTATAGCTTGTGGTGTATGGTGAATTTTTCTAGTTGTCCTCTCTTTTGTATGAGTTTTGGCAGAAAGATGATGATGATTTTAGGAAGTTTTACTTGAAAAATGCCTTGTCTTAAAGTTAAGGTTTTTGAGTGTCAATATAGTTGTTGTTGTGGGAATTGAAAGAAAGGTTTTTTTTAGCTTAAGGTTACTAGATAGTAGTGACATCATGTTGATGTGGTATTTGGAAAGAAAAAAAAAACTAAACCCTCCATATTTCTTTAGGGCAAGAGGAGAGATTCAGTTGAAAATTCTTGTTCTGGTGTTCGACATCAACAAAGTTGGTTAGGGGGAGTTTTGGTGAGCTCAAAGTATTGCTCAGTTTGGAAAATCCATTCCAAAAGACTGCAACTATCAAATGTTATGGGGGTAAAAGAACTTTTGGGGTTTTTGGAATGAGGGAGGGTGGGTTAGATGATGGCCCAGGGTTGTAAACAAAGGGTTTGTGTTGTTGAAATTTCTGTAATTCAGCAGCTAATAATCCTTTCAGCTGACTCATACAAGTTAGTAGTGTTATCATGTTGGTGGGGTATTTGGAAAAAAAAAACCTCATTTCTTTAGGGAAAGGGGAGAGATTTAGTTGAAAATTCTAGTTTTAAAGTAGTATTTATGATGCTTAAATTATGACTAATGATGTGTTGTGGAGGTTGAAGGAAAATAACCCTTCGATTCTTGTGTCCGGCATCAACAAAGCGGGTAAGGGGGAGTTTTGGAGAGTTCAAAGTATTGCTCAGCTTGGAAAATCCATTTTTAAGGACTTTAACTATCAAATGTATTGGGGGTAAACCAACATTTGGGGGGGTTTTTTGGAATGAGTGAGGATGGCTTAGATGATGGCCCAGAGTTGAAAACAGAAGGTTTGTGTTGTTGAAACTTCTGTAATTCAGCAGCTAATAATTCTTTCAGTTGACTCATACAAGCTGTAATGATACCCTCATTTGAATTCTCGTATTTTTGAGGTTTGGGAGGCATGATGGAAAGAATGAAAGCACCAATGATACAAGTTGAATAGCAAAATAAAGAGAATTGAAGGAAGGGACAGTCTACTTTCGAGTAGTAGGGGCTCCAGAATTTTAGAGAAGAGATTTGAGATAAATTTTTGCTTGCTTTCATTACTTCCATTCACTGTGTAATATGTAGAGAACTAAGCTATTACGTTGAGAGAGAGATTGTGCCACCAAGTCGATTCTGGTCTCGCCGTACTATTTCACCATTCTAGTCACGAACTCTCGATCTTCTATTTTCTGTTATTGATTTCTATCTTCTTGTCACATTGCACATGACTGCCGTTCTTCCATATTCTCTTCTACAAGCTCTCTCATTCCATCGGCTTCAAACTCAACACCATTCTTTTCTATTTCTAACCCACTTTAACCCTAGCATCTATTTTCTTCCCTTTTTACACTCTTCTCTTCCCTTAAATGAAATGCTGGTCATTGAAGTATCCCCCTACATCATCAACATCAGTCCAAGAGAGTTTGTGTTGGTGCCTTAGAACTTGGAGATAAAGCTTGATTCTTTAGAGTTTTGAGTAAGATTTTGTGACAAGTCTCAAGAGAGAAAGTCTTATTTGAAGAAATGTGGAGTTTGTCATGTATTTTCTTTGGTGAGTTTTTCTTTTTCCTTCTCCTTTCCATTCTTGGCAGTGGGGTTTATAGCTTGTGGTGTATGGTGGATTTTTCTAGTTGTCCTCTCTTTTGTATGAGTTTTGGCAGAAATATGATGATGATTTTAGGAAGTTTTACTTGAAAAATGCCTCGTCTTAAAGTTAAGGTTTTTGAGTGTCATTGTAGTTGTTGTTGTGGGATTGAAAGAAAGGTTTTTTTTAGCTTATGGTTACTAGATAGTAGTGACATCATGTTGGAGCTTGATTCTCTAGAGTTTTGGGTAAGATTTTGTGACATGTATCACGTGAGAAAGTCTTAGTTAGAGCAAGGTGGAGTTTGTGGTGAAATTACTTTGGTGAGTTTTTTTTCCCTTCTCCTTTCCATTCTTGGCAATGGGGTTATAGCTTGTGGTGTATGGTGAATTTTTCTAGTTGTTCTCTCTTTTGTATGAGTTTGGCCTGAAAGATGATGATGATTTTAGGAAGTTTTACTTGAAAAATGTTTTGTCTTAAAGTTACGGTTTATGAGTGTCATTTTTGTTGTTGTTGTAGTGGGGATTGAAAGAAATGTGATATTTTTAGCTTATGGTTACTATTTAGTAGTGTTATCATGTTGATGTGGTATTTGGAAAAAAAAAAACTAAACCCCCCATTTCTTTAGGTCAAGGGGAGAGATTCAGTTGAAAATTCTTGTTTTAAAGTAGTATTTATACTGCTTAAATTATGACTAATGATGTATTGTGAAGGTTGAAGGAAAATAAACCTTTGATTCCGGTGTTCGACATCAACAAAGTTGGTCAGGGGAGTTTTGGTGAGATCAAAGTATTGCTCAGCTTGGAAAATCCATTCCAAAAGATTTCAACCATCAAATGTTATGCGGGCAAGCGAACTTTTGGGGTTTTTGGAATGAAGGAGGGTGGGTTAGATGATGGCCCAGTGATAGAAACAGAGGTTTTGTGTTGTTGAAATTTTTGTAATTCAGCAGCTAATAATTCTTTCAGCTGACTCATACAAGATGTAATGACAAGAATGAAAGCACCAATGATTCAAGTTGAATTGCAAAACAAAGAGAATTGAAGGAAATGACAATATACTTTCGAGCAGTAGGGGCTCCAGAATTTTAGGGAAGAGATTGAAGATAAATTTTTGCTTGCTTTCATTATTTCCATTCACTGTGTAATACATAGAGAACTAAGCTATTACATTGAGAGGGTTTGTGCCACCCGGTCGTTTCTGGCCCCCCTACACTATTTCACCATTCTTGTTACGGAATTGTTGTTCTTCCATTTTCTGGTATTGATTTCTATTTTCTAGTCACATTGCATCTGAGTGTCGTTCTTCCATATTCTCTTCTACAAGCTCTGTCACTCCAGTGGCTTCAAACTCAACACCATTCTCTTCTCTTTCTAACCCTCTTTAATCCTAACATTTATTCTCTTCCCTTTTTACACTCTTCTTCCACTCTTCTATTCCCTTAAATGAAATGCTGGTCATTGAAGTATCCTATTACATCATCAACATCAGTCATTGAATTTGGGTTTCCATTTCCTCCAAGGGAGTTTGTGTTGGTGCCTTAGAACTTAGAGATAAAGCTTGACTCTCTAGAGTTTTGGGTAAGATTTTGTGACATGTATCAAGTGAGAAAGTCTTAGTTGGAGCATGGTGGAGTTTTTGGTGAAATTACTTTGGTGAGTTTTTCTTTTTCCTTCTCCTTTCCATTCTTGGCGGTGGGGCTTATAGCTTGTGGTGTATGGTGAATTTTTCTAGTTGTCCACTCTTTTGTATGAGTTTGGGCTGAAAGATGATGATGATGATTTTAGGAAGTTTTACTTGAAAAATGTTTTGTTTTAAAGTTAAGGTTTATGAGTGTCATTGGTGTTGTTGTTGTGGGGATTGAAAGAAATGTGATTTTTTTAGCTAATGGTTACTAGATAGTGGTGTTATCATGCTGATGTTGTATTTGGAAAAAAAACTCAACCCCCCATTTCTTTAGGGCACTGGGAGAGATTCAGATGAAAATTCTTGTTTTAAAATAGTATTATAATGCTTAAATTATGACTAATGATGTGTTGTGGAGGATGAAGGAAATTAAACCTTCGATTCTGGTGTTCGACATCAACAAAGTTGGTCAGGGGAAGTTTTGGTGAGCACAAAGTATTGCTCAGTTTGGAAAATCCATTCTAAAGGATTGCAGCCAACAAATGTTATGGGGGTAAACGAACTTTTGGGGTTTTTGGAATAAGGGAGGGTGGGATTTTGTGAGGGTGGGAGAGATTCAGTTGAAAATTCTTGTTTTAAAGTAGTATTTATAATGCTTAAATTATGACTAATGATGTGTTGTGGAGGTTGAAGGAAAATAAACCTTCGATTCTGATGTTCGACATCAACAAAGTTGGTCAGGGGGAGTTTTGGTGAGCTCAAAGTATTGCTCAGTTTGGAAAATTCGTTCCAAACGATTGCAACCATCAAATGTTCTGGGGGGTAAACAAACTTTTGGGGTTTTTGGAATGAAGGAGGGTGGGTTTGATGATGACCCAGGGTTGGAAACAGAGGTTTTGTGTTGATGAAATATCTGTAATTCAGCAGCTAATAATTCTTTCAGCTGACTCATACAAGCTTTAATGATACCTCATTTGATTTCTCGTGTTTTCATGTTTGGGAGGCATGATGGACAAGAATGAAAGCACCGATGATTCAAGTAGAATTGCAAAATAAAGAAAATTGAAGGAAGGGACAATCTACTTTCGAGCGGTTTGGGCTCCAGAATTTTAGAGAAAAGATTTAAGATAAATTTTTGCTTGCTTTTATTATTTCCATTCATTGTGTAATATATAGAGAACTCAGCTTGTACATTGAGAGAGATTGTGCCACCTGGTCGATTCTGGTTCCGCCACACTATTTCACCATTCCAGTCACGGAACTGTCGTTCTTCCATTTTCTGGTATTGATTTTTATTTTCTTGTCACATTGTATCTGACTGTCATTCTTCCATATTCTCTTCTACAAGCTCTCTCACTCCAGCGGCTTCAAACTCAACACTATTCTCTTCTCTTTCTAACATTCTCGGCTTCAAACGCAACATCTCCTCTTCCCTTAAATGAAATGCTGGTCATTGAAGTATCCTGCTACATCATCAATATCAGTCATTGAATTTGGGTTTTCATCTCCTACAAGGGAGTTTGTGTTGGTGCTTTAGAACTTAGAGATAAACCTTGATTCTTTAGAGTTTTGGGTAAGATTTTTTGAGATGTCTCAAGTGAGAAAGTCTTAGTTGGAGCAAGGTGGAGTTTGTGGTGAATTTACTTTGGTGAGTTTTTCTTTTTCCTCCTCCTTTCCATTCTTGGCAGTGGGGTTTATAGCTAGTGGTGTATGATGAATTTTTCTAGTTGTCCTCCCTTTTGTATGAGTTTGGGCTGAAAGATGATGATGATTTTAGGAAGTTTTACTTGAAAAATGTTTTGTCAAATTAAGGTTTATGAGTGTCATTGTTGTTGTTGTTGTTGTTGTGGGGATTGAAAGAAAGGTGATTTTTTTAGCATATGGTTACTAGATAGTAGTGTTATCATGTTAATGTGGGATTTGGAAAAGAAAAAACTAAACCCCCCATTTCTTTAGGGCAAGGGGAGAGATTCAGTTGAAAATTCTGGTTTTAAAGTAGTATTATAATGCTTAAATTATGACTAATGATGTGTTGTGGAGGTTGAAGGAAAATAAACCTTCGATTCTGGTGTTCAACATCATCAAAGTTGGTCAGGGGGAGTTTTGGTGAGCTCAAAGTATTGCTCCGCTTGGAAAATCCATTCCAAAGGATTGCAACCATCAAATGTTATGGGCGTAAACGATCTTTTGGGGTTTTTGGAATGAGGGTGGGTGGGTGGTGTGTGAAAAGATGTGCAAGTATACACAGTCACAAACAGGTAATATAATGATAAGAAAGGTCGAACCCACAGGGATTGGATTAACTTTATGTATGTTTAGAAAGCATATAAATTAGTACTACTATTCTACTAACAAATTTTGGGGTTTTTAGTTTAAGTAAAAACAGAATGCAAGTATGTAAATTAAGATGAAGGAAATCAGTTGAGAAAGATAGTTGAGATGTCTTTACTATATAATGCTTCTTTTGAGAGTTTCTATGTTTTTAGAGATGCAGAAGCACTATTGATGCAGAAGCATCAAGTGCAGAAGCATCAAGTGCAATAGCATTGAGTGTAGTAGCATAAGTGTGTGCTTTTCAGCTACTTTCTTCAGAGTTTCATTACAAGCTTCTCATGTCTGGGCTTGTTAAATAAGTTCACTCCTGCCTTTGAAGTACCCACTGTTTTACCCTAAGGACTATGTTATCCTATGTCTAGGACTTAACATGGTTTTAACACAGTTTCTTTATTAAAACAAGTTTAACAAAGCCTTTATTAAAACACTCACCCTTATTAGTCTTGATTTCTAATTATAAACCATGTCTGTGAATATAACTCTACTTATTGTAAGAGATCAACCTTAAAATAAGATGGATGTAGTATAACACAAGACCCAAAATGCTACAACACTTAAAAACATATTAACTTACTCAAACGAACATTATAAGTTTAGAACATCTCAACTAAAGGAGTTTAGAACATTAACTTACTCATTATATAATAGAGAGAATCTGTAAGGAACATGATAACATGAATCATATAAAAGATATCAATAGGGTAGAAGTTACACAAATTGATGTTCCTTTGCATGAATTCTGACAGGTGCAGAAGCATCAAGTGCAGAAGTACTGATTCCTTCGTCTATCTATGAAGAAGTGGAGGAAGAGGGTGTCAATTCATTCCCCACCTTCTTACAACTAACTAGTAAATAAAATGCAAGAATTGAAACTACTAAAATATAAGTAAGGTGTTTGATCTACATATAATCAAGTGAGATATGCGATGCTCTTCAAGTGAGAAGTGGGAGCCCTTTTTATAGCCTTTGGAGATTTCCTCTGCTTGAGGGTTTGCTTGAAAACCAAGTTAACCTAAGGAGGCTTAACCATGGTTGCTTTTCTGATCTTTAGACAAGGAGATTAAGTTCAGCACATTTCCATAAGAAGAGGTCCAATTATGTAAGGCCATATGTCTTTAGGTGAATAGCCTTTCATGATGATGTTTATAGTGGGCGCCTCCTTATGCATGTGGCCATGTGCTCCATGTGAATTGTGACAAAGCATGATGTCATAGAAGTTCTGGAGTAGAGGTATGAATTGAGGTGCTTCCATTGTGGGTTTATAAATCTTCAGAGCAGGATGGTGCAGAAGCATTTGTGATGCAGAAGCATTTGTGGTGCAGAAGCACTAAGTGCAGAAGCATCTGTGGTGCAGAAGCATCATCTGTAGAAAAACTGAACAAACACATCAAACATACCAATATATATACAAAATGCTTTATTCATCACATAATTCTTAGAATGTTGTTATTTTACTAATATTACTATATTTAACACACTTGGTACTTGAGTTTAAAGCAATTTGTTGCGTTTAGAAGTATAAATAACTCTATATAAACTAGAGTTATCAGTGGGTTAGATGATGGCCCATGGTTGGAAACAGAGGATTTGTGTTGATGAAATTTCTGTAATTCAGCAGCTAATAATTCTTTTAGCTGACTCATACAAGTTGTAAGTTCGTGTTTTTGAGGTTTGGGAGGCATGATGGACAAGAATGAAAGCACCAATGATTCAAGTTGAATTGCAAAACAAAGAGAATTGAAGGAAGGGACAATCTACTTTCGAGCAGTAGGGTCTCCAGAATTTTAGAGAAGAGATTTGAAATAAATTTTTGCTTGCTTTCATTATTTCCATTCACTGTGTAATATATAGAGAACTAAGTTATTACATTGAGAGAGATTGTTCCACCTGGTCGATTCTGGTCCCGCCACACTATTTCACCATTCTAGTCACGGAACTGTTCTTCTTCCATTTTCTCGTAGTGATTTCTATTTTCTAGTCACATTGCATCTAACTGTCGTTCTTCCATATTCTCTTCTACAAGCTCTCTCACTCCAGCGGGTTCAAACTCAACACCATTCTCTTCTCTTTCTAACCATATTTAACCCTAACATCTATTCTCTTCCCTTTTTATACTCTTCTTCCACTCTCCTCTTCCCTTAAATGAAATGTTGGTCATTGAAGTATCCTACTACATCATCAACATCAGTCATTGAATTTGGGTTTTCATTTCCTCCAGAGTTTGTGTTGGTGCCTTAGAACTTGGAGATGAAGCTTGATTCTTTAGAGTTTTGAGTAAGATTTTGTGACATGTCTCAAGAGAGAAAGTTTTAGTTGGAGAAAGGTGCAGTTTGTGGTGAAATTGCTTTGGTGAGTTTTTCTGTCTCCTTCTCCTTTCCATTCTTGGTAGTGGGGTTTATAGCTTGTGGTGTATGGTGACTTTTTCTAGTTGTCCTCTCTTTTGTATGAGTTTGGGCTGAAAGATGATGACGATTTTAGAAAGTTTTACTTGAAAAATGTTTTATCATAAAGTTAAGGTTTAAGTGTGTCATTGTTGTTGTTGTTGTTGTTGTTGTTGTTGTGGGGATTGAAAGAAAGGTGACTTTTTTAGCTTATGGTTACTGGATAGTTGTGTTATCATGTTGATGTGGTATTTGAAAAAAAAAACCCATTTCTTTATGGCGAGGGAGTGATTTAGTTGAAAATTCTTGTTTTAAGTTCACTGCACTGTGTGGTGGTCATTTTGTGTGCGTTATCTCCCATTCACAAAATTGGGTACCCCTTGGGGCCCAACCCATTGTGTGAGTTTTCCACTTATAAACACTCTCATAGTGTTTAACATATTGTGATTGCTCACCTGATGTGGTTATGAGTACGACTGGGCATGGAAGACACTCGGTCCTCCGGATATTCAAGGGCCGCCAGGGCCGCTAGAATAAGACTTGAAAGACAATTAGATTGGATTGAAATAAGACTAAATAAATTAGAGAATATACTTTGGGATTGTTAGGGATTTACCATTGGATTATTCCCACAATCCTAAGACTAAGGGGGTCCACTCACTCATGTTCATTGTATACATTTGTTAAAAGTAGAGAGTATGAATTGCAAAGAACTGAATTGTAAATGACGAGAATGTTAAGAAATAGCGATAAATGACTGAATTGTAAATGACGAGAATGTAAAGAAATGCTAGAAATTGCAGGAAAATAGAGTATAGAAAATAAAAAAAGCAGAATTGTAAAGTGCAGAAAAATAAAAGTGCAAGAACTTAAAGAAGAAATGGAAATTGCGTAAAAGATAAACTTGAGAAGTGTTTTACAAAATGATGGAATGGTCCTTTTGCACTCAGAATTCGTGCATTATATAGGCCTAGAATCATAAATGCTCAAAACCAATCTGATTACAAGGAGTTACAAAAGTGGAAACTGAACAGGTAGCAGAATGTATGTGTGACACGGGCGTGTCGGATGACACATGGGTTGTAATTTGCATTTAAATTTAAAAAAGGTTGGTGTTGTTTGTGGTAACCAATCATAATATGTCACATGGGTTGTAATTTGCATTTAAATTTAAATTTGAAATGATCCCTTTTTTTAGTAGTTGACCCCGCATTTTAAATTATGATTGTGATTTGTGAACGTACAAATCGTAGATAAATAATTATGGGGAAATATGTTTTTGGTCCCTATAAAATTAGGTTTTTTGGTTTTAGTCTCTCCAAAATATTTCATCTACTTTTGGTCTCTATAAATATTATGTTTTTAATTTTACTCCCTCATGACTTTTAAGTTTTAATAGCGCTTACAAAAGGTTAAAAAAACATTATTAAAAGTCATGAGGGACTAAAACCGATGAAAAAAATATAGGCACTAAAAGTATGTGAATTTTTTTTGAAGGACTAAAATAAATAAAAAAAAACCAAATTTTACAAGGACCACAAACATATTAAACCCAAATAACTATATAAAGATATTATTGTACCATAAACACCCTCGGCACATGCAAAATACATTGTCTTTTTTTATATTCACGTAACCACCCTCGCAACAAGCAAAACTATTGTGTTGACTGGCTTGCTAAGAAGGGAGCTTCTTCCTCCTCCACGTGGACGTTATGGCCTCATTGCCCCCCCGGAAGTCTCAACTCTCCTCCTCGCAGATTCCATGGGAGTTGAGAGAGTTAGAGAGTAGTTGTTGTTGTTTGTTGTTTTTTTTTCTTTCCCATTGAGCAAAAAAAACAAGCAAAACAACGTAAAACAATATTATTTGGTAGATTTGGGTCAAAAAATATATTATTTGGTAGTAAAAAATAAAAAAGAGCAACATTGATTGGGTCAAACTGGGCAACATTGTTGGAGTTAGTTTTGGTTTATGAGAGCTTCTTGTTGCTCAGAATTTGTTAAGAGAGTGGCGAAGGTAGCAAGCTTTTTGCTGCAGTGTTGTTTGATATGTAGAAGCAGGTGCAGACCAAATGGTGATTGTATTGGCAAGTTGGAATTCTATTGTGTTTTCTTATCTCTTTTTTTGTACTCTTTTTCATTTTTAAGTTTCTTTCTATTGGGTTTTGGCCCAAGAGATTTTATTGAAACCCCTTATAATATTACTTATCAAAAACAATCCATATGTTCGATCAGGGCCGGCCCAAACGATACGGAGGCCCTGTGCAAATGATAAAAAAGGGGCCCTAATTATATTTTTCCAAATAAAACTCAAACTTCAATACAAAGAGAGATATTCAAATCTATGGCTAGCACCTGAATTCATAGCTTTGTTACATTCAATGTCTTTGGCTATTTGATAAAAAGAGAGATATTCAACCTCAAGAAAGGTAGCCCAAAGCTAACTGCTATTCGATGATCACATATATTACATTGCTAGACAACAAAAGTACTATATGTTTTTTTTAAGGTAGGTGAATAAGCAATGGGCTGGGCTGGTTGGGGTTAAAAAAATGGGGCCCTAAAATTTTTTTTTTTGGTGGAGGCCCTGTGCAATTGCACAGGCCTGCACACCTATCAGTCCGGCCCTGTGTTCGATCCCCGGCTTGGGTACAGAGCAGCGTTAAAACTCTGGACCAGTTGTCCTGCCCCTCGAGGCACCTACAATGAGCGAGGGATTAGTTACTGCTATCTGTGCGGTGGACACCCAATCCACATGTTCTTCTTTAAAAAAATTCATTCATATAATAATGAGAGGTGCGACTTGTGTTTGAATGTTTCTATTTCCAACAGTCTCAACAATCTTGTCAAAAAAAACAGTCTCAACAACTTTGACTTTAAGAAGTGCACCAAATGACTGCAAGTAGGAGGTCCCAAGTTCAAACTCGGAAAACTAATATTTCTCTCTCCCCCACTAACATTGCCTATCAAAAAAACATTGACCGCAAATAATTTACGAGTGCAATTAAAATGAAATTAGTAGTTAATTGATAAATATAAAATAAGTTTTTATTTATTTTGTTTTTTATTTGAAGTTTTTAGATAAATTAGGGTGTAAATATAAAAAAGATGAAATGAAATATTTAAGTGTTACTTTAACATTGCAATGCACCCAATCAATGCTATCATCCACTTGTCCTAAATTTTAATATATTTAATTAAATAAATTACAAATCTCATAATTAAATTCAACATTATTTAATGTTTTCAAATAGTTATATAATGAGTTAGATAAAAAAAAGTTATATAATGAGTCAATATCAATGCTAACGAATACATCTCTAACAATATAAGTCAATAGACAACCGTTAATATATAAAATAAAATAAAAAATAGACAATTATTCATCTATATAAATTGAGTGACAATGCAACACTCTCACTGCTAATTAAGTTTAAAGGTCTAGGTGAAAAATTTAAATTAAAAGGGTTAAAATAAAAATTTCATCAGGAGATAAATGAATTTATTTATTTTTTAAAAGGATCGGTAGACCCGGTACGTAAACAGGTCCGCCTGTGAGCTCCAACATCATTAGAACTAATAAGATTGAAAAATCTTTCTTTTATAAAGCTGTTTGGTCAAACAATGGCCAAAATTTTAGTCAACTCTACATATTGGGTATTTTGTCATAGTAATATAAAGAGATTTAAATTGGATAATCTTTCTTTTATAAAGCTGCTTGGTCAAACAATGGCCAAAATTTTAGTCAACTCTACATATTGCGTATTTTATATACTGCATCCTTCAATTTTCTCTGCGATTGTAACACCTATCACCAAATTAAGACTAAATTACCTCTGATTATGACACGTGTCAAAAAAATATTATTATAACTAATGACAATTTTATAGTTTTGCTAAAAAATGATGGCAAAATTTCATGAAAAAGACAAAAATATGTAATGGCATTTTGTAGTTTTGACAACAAAATGAAGGCAAATATTTTCGGTAAAAGACAAAAAGTATTGCCATTTTTTTAGTTTTGATAAAAAATGAGGGCAATTATTTTGAAAAAAATACAAACGTATGTAATGACATTTTTTTAATTATGATAAAAAATGAGGGCAGTCGTTTACGGAACAAAGACAAAAGTATGTAATGGTATTTTTGAAATTTTAATAAAAAAAATGAAGGCAATTATTTTAGAAAAAAGACAACAAAAGTCGATGGCATTTTCAAATTTTAATACAAACACGAGGGTAATTATTTATAGATTAAAACAAAAATAGCTGATGATGTTTTTTAAATTTTGTTAAAAATACGAGGATAAATATTTGAGGATAAAAACACGGCTAGCCAATGACATTTTTGAAACATTGATAACAACATAAGAGCAAATATTTTAAATTTTTGTTGCTTCTTTGCATTATTTTATTTTTCAATATATTAATGAAAATAACTAAGACCTGTGTAGAGCACAGGCGAGAGTATTTACACGTTATGATAGGTTTGAGAATCTATGTGCAAGTGCTTTGAGCTGTGAGCTTTAAGGGGACTAGAGAGTTTAACAACGGAAACTCCATATTAGGATTCGTAAAGAACAAGTGAGTAATTCCATTGTGCGCAGCTGGCAAGAAGTTTCTTTGTATTTGTGTTGTATCTTGTGTTCAGATTCCAAGATTCTGTATGAGTTCTCTTGATTGGGATTTTTCCAAAGTTTGTTAGTTTATTTGTTCTTTTTTTTTATGTGGGGATCAATACGGAATAATAGATAGGCTTAAATACTTGTTACCTCCTGCAAATATAGTCATTATCTATTTACCGCCCTGCAAAAAAAAAAACGTTTAAAAAACAAATTGCAAAATGTAACATTAATCCAGTTACCCCCCTAATAGATATGCATAATCTTTTTGTTTGTTTTTTTCTCCTGAATGGAGATTTTTCCCCTTGTGAGAGAGTTTTGTAAATGTCTAGTCTTGTTCATTCTCTCATAGAGGGCCTCATTCAGATGTATTTGTTGTGTGAAACTTTGGTTTATTCTAGTAGAATTGAGGAAATTCAGGTTCGTTTAAATTTTGATGAAGCTTCTACCGTTGGATCTGACGAAGCTGCCTCTGCCGTTGATAAGGTTGGCACGCAGATCACTATAGGTGACAAGGCGGAATGTGCCCTTCGGCCGCGTGCAAGGCATACGATTATTAGGCCGCGCCCTGGCCCAAGGTAGGGGAATGGGCCCGGAACACTATTGAAAATGTAAGGTATCAAACTTTTGGTGATTGCTTTCCCCACACCCCCTCCTACTCAAAACACACCCCTTCACCCTACACATTTACCAAACTAACCCCACTTAAAATTGATTTTCCCCCTCTACCCCTCTCCCTCTTCTTCTCCTTCAACACAACACACCCCTCTAAAATCCCAAACCTCCCCTCCCCCCTCTCCACTCCAAACCCACCCATCCTCACCTTCATCATTCACTCCTATTCAACTACCCAACATTGGCAACTAGCTCAAGGTAATAACCCTACCAAACTTTTTTCATTTTGGTGATTGTTATAGGAAGATCTGACACCGGACGACGATCAGGTAAACAATAATGCATGTTGATTTGTGATAAAGCTGGATCTTACAAGACAAATGTTGAGGAAGGCACGAACACTAGAAAATGTTGTTGTCAGTTCAGACTGAAAGGGAAATTTATTAAGAAGCTTGGAGGATGGATTTTGAGGGTTATGAATGGAACTCATAACCATGGTATGGCTACTTATCATGAAGGACGTCCGTAGATTGGTAGGTTATCTTCAGAAGAGAAGGATCTAGTGGCTAGAATGACTAGGAAGCATACTCGGCCAAAATTGATACTGAATGAGCTGAAATTGATGAAGCCTGATGATAACTATACGGTTGTGAAACAAATTTACAACTGTCGTCAAAGGCAAAGGTCGGCTATGCGTGAGGGTAGGACTGAGCTCCAACAACTGATGTTTTATTTGCAACGCGATAATTATGTTTACTGGACTCGACTTGCAGAGGGAACTACCGTTGTGAAGGAGAAGATAGTTTGAGTAGAGTGAAAGTACACCACTTGAAGAAGAAGATTTTTGATGAAATTAAGGGTTTAGTTTCATCTAATGCTATAGACCATATTTTGGATGAGATGCAACACACTGGATCCGTTTCACTTAACCCATCATTATGTCAACACACACTCCGGACCACACACGGACTACCATGTGCATGTGAGCTTTCAAGGTATGATGTACAAACTCATAATTATATTGTGTCTACAAAAAAGACTTGTTTTGATGGGTTGTCACTAAATCAATGTCGCTTTTTTTGTAGGGTTATGATGGACTGCACTCCAATTCCCTTGAGCATGATTCACCAACATTGGCAGAGGTTGAATTTCAAAATACAGACAGAGGTAATGGATGATGAGTTGAGTGTAGACATTGAACTTGAAGCTATCAAAAGAAGGTTTGAGGCCTCTGATCACGCCGGTAGAGTTATGATTAAAGCAAAAGCACGTGAATTGGCATTCCCAGACACGACTTCCATGTGTCCACCTCCGGATACGATCATTACAAAGGGAGCACCAAAAAAAGATAAGAAAGGGAAAGTTGATTACTCAACAAAGCGAGATAGGTCTTTTTGGGAGCATGTAGATGACAAATTTGACTCCCCCGATGGTTCATCTAGTGGATGTTTTGCTCAGTCTCGTAAACGCCCTACTCCTCCCCAAAGTAGGAGTGGAACGCCTACAAACCCACACAGTTCGGGTTCCACTCCTACTTTGTCAACGTGTCCAGCACCTAATCCATCAAAAAGCAAAAAGAGAACTCAAGCTGACAGTGCTACTACAATCCCTACTCCTCCACTACATAAGAAACCAACACCCACACCTATTGTTACAGAAGCTACTGCTACTACTGTTTCAACAGCTCTTATTTTGACACCAACACTTACTTTGACACCAGCTCCTCATCCAACACCCACACCTATGGATGCTGCACACATTGATGTTTTTAATACTTAGATAATAGGGATGCCAGAATACATGCGTTCCTATGTTCAAAAAATTGTTAATGTGGTAGGTGATGGAAATTGTGGCTTCCGATGTATTGCTGCATTTCTTGGTAGGGGTGAGGAGGCTTGGCAGTCAGTCAGAACTGATCTGATGGAGGAGCTTAACGAATACAATGACTTCTACACTAGACTGTATGGTGGTATTGGTAAGGTCACATTTTTGATGAAGGCATTGTTGAGGGCACATCATGGCAATAATGTTGAAGATAATTGGATGACTACACCAGATATGGGGTATCTAATCAGTAACAAGTACAAAGTCGTCCTGACTTGTTGGTCACCTAATTGTTGTTACACAATTTTTCCATTCAATGTTGCACCATTCAGAACTTCCCGACAGTTCAACATCCTTTTGGTACCAGAACACAAACACTTTGTACAGGTAAACTGTCTTCTATTTAGATTCAATGTAGTAATTCCAAAACATTACATAACATTCTGTTTTTTGTTGTCTTTTTGAAGGTCTTTATGAAGCCTGGAAGTCCAATGCCCTTGCCGGATTTGATATGGAATACTAATAGGGCACCCATAGCAAAGGGTTGGGACTCGCTTTTTGTTGGCCGGATACAAAAGTGGAAGAATTTGCTCATACAATCACAACCCCCCATCCCCTTCCTTGTGTAGATTTAAGTAAAGATAGTGATGGTAGTCAATGTTAAGTTAGGTTTATAATTTTGGTACACAATGTTGTATAATTTTGGTACATAATGTTAAAGTTAGGTTTATATTTTGAAATCACCAAAACTGTGTGCTGATTTATTTAGTTTCCGTTTCTGCATAACAGTGGTTCGCATGTGGCCATTCGAACGCCTGTTCGAACGCACCCATTCGAACACGTTCGAAATAAAGCCATTCGAGGCAGCCAAAACACACCCTCACACCATCAGTTAACAATATTCCTTAACACGGATGACATTATTCGAACAGGTTCGAACGATGTCATGCGAACAATACAAATTCCTTAACACGCACAACGTCGTTCGAACTGGTTCGCATAACCTCGTTCGAACAGTCACTTAACCCGTGTTACACGAGCGTCTCACGCGAGGTCATTTTGGGGAAAAATAAGTTCGGGGAGTGTGCGAAGAGTAGGAGGGGGTGTGGGGAAAGCAATCACCAAATATTAAGAGGATATTCCAAGACTTTAAGGCGTGCAACTCTTTCAAATATACCCTTTGTTCTCACCATTGGCACCACTGCAAGCAAAGATTTCCTTACATCCTTTGTTGGTGCTCTCCACCAAATATACCCTTCTGTCGTCACCATTGGCACCGTGTATTCAACTTCGTCCACATGTAGTAGTCCCATCACGTAGAAGTGTTTGTAGTGTCGTTTTGTTCGGTTTTGAGCCTAAAAACCATCTGAACTGCAAGGTAAAAATGTTTGTGGTTTGGTTTGGTTTGGTTTGGTTTGGTTCGGTTGGCTTCATAAAAAAATCTGAACCAAACCAAATTAATACAGTTTGGATTGGTTTGGTTGGTTTGGTTTTTTGCGAAAAAAAAATAATTTTAAATATAGTTAAAATTAAATAATTTAATCATGAATCTAAATATTACTTCTTTTTTATCTAAGCAAAAGAATTTTTTCTAATTCTAGAGTGAGAAGTGTTACGCAGTAAACAACAAAATTGGATTTGAGCTAGTAAGTGAGTGAGAGTTGTTGTAAGTTGAAGCCCAAAAAGCAAGTCAGTCAAGGAAGGTCGTAAGTCATATATAGGCTTACTTGCGGTTTGGTTTGGTTGGTGAAACAAAAATCGCGGGTCGAACCGAATCATGCACTTGCGGTAAGTCATATATAGGCTTACTTGCGGTTTGAGCTGGTTCGGTTTTGAACACCCCTACCGCCACCTCAACTGGAACCTGCACGTACCCCACCAGCATCTTACGGCACTGTCCTATTATTCACTCATAGTCTAACCCTTTCAATGGTAGACCCCTAACGGACCTTCTCGCCATCCTCTGCAGCGTCTCACAGTGAATAGCCACAACATGAAAATAGTCGTTGAGACGGAAGTCGAGAGAGTAAGATGGGATAGTGTCGGTGAAGTAAAATAGCCACACCCCTAGGATTATGGATTTTATTTCAAATGATAGATTTATAAAATCAATCTTTTCTCTAAATTATGGGTATAAGACATTTCAAAGACAATATAACAATTGTAACTGTTTTTTTTTTGACAAAGTAACTAATGTCTTCTTTCAAAGTACAAAAGTGTATTTTGGACTAACAATCAAGCCTATTTTCAGGGTTGATTATCAGAAATATAAATTTGCTACATCAGAATTTTCATAACCAATAAAGAAGATAACATTACCCCTTGTATAGGTAGGGTTTACTCTAACCAACACTTGGGCCCAAGGCCTCTTGGAAAGACAGCAGCACTACAAATAAACACTAAAAAAGAAAGGGTCTTTTTTTTATACCCCCATCAAATATGAAAATCCCAAAATACCCCCCATAATTTTGACTCAATCGGATTTACCTTATAAATAGGTAAATCCGATTTACCTTATAAATAGGTAAATCCGATTTGAGATTAATCAAAGGCGGATTTATCTACCCAAATGGGGGTACATCCGCTTTGTTCTTTTTAAAATCGGATTTACCTAGTGGGTATATAAATCCGATTTCCCTAAAAAAAGAAAATCAGATTTACCCCACCTAAGGTAAATCCGATTTTGTTATTAAAAATAAATTTTTTTATTTAAATTTTTAAAAAATGTTATAAAAATGCTACTAAAAATCCGTTAAAGAATCAAAACTAATCCAAAAATTATAAAAACACCACTAAAAATCTAGTAAAACCAAATTAAGGTTATGCAAATTTTTTTAGATTTTTTGGAAATTATGAAAAATTAAAAAAATTAATAAAAAATAGTAAACGATGGAATTATGGATTTTGAGCTCCCTTGTTCTGAAAGAAATCTCTTCTTGAGGAGTCTTGCTCGAAAACCGAATTTTTAGCCTAAATTATTCGCTCGACGTACAACATCGTCACGTGTTAACGAACTACACACTAAACAGAACCAAAAGACGGTCGAAATTTGTACCTAATTTTTTAACTGATTTATTTATTTATTTATTAATTAGGTTTAAAAAGCGGATTTACCCCGACATATGGTAAATCCGCTTTTGTTATTTAAAAGCGGATATACCCCCACATAAGGTAAATCCGCTTTTAAAAATAACAAAATCGGATTTACCCCACACCTAAGTTAAATCCGCTTTGTTATTTTTAAAAACGGATCTACCCCCACCTTAAATAAATCTGCTTTTAATTTTTTAAAATTTTCAGTGGAAATCGGATTTACCTCACAGATACATAAATCCGATTTCCAAAAAAAAAATTGAAATCAGGATATGTTCGGGTTTTTTTAATTTTGTGAAGGGCAATTGCGTCTTTTCGCAGGGTCCGTGGGGGTATAATTGAATGTGATGGGGGTAAAAAAAATCCCCAAAAAGAAACTGGACTGACATAAAATTAAAGGCCCAATAGCCTATTTATCAAATAAAGCCCTTAAGCCAATAAGGCTTTTTCACTACTCTTTTGGGCTTAGCTTCGATGGATCCAGGCGACCCACTAACATTACCCACTGATCCAGAAAGAACCTTGTCCTCAAGGTTGGAATTTGATTCCTTGCATCCATGTGTCGCACCAGGAGTGGCTGGAAGGGTGTCCAAGGTGTTGGGGAGAGAGGCTTTAGCGCTGGCAGCACAGGAGCAATTTTCGGTGCTTGCTATCAGACATTATGTATTGCGAGAAAAGGGCTGAAAAAATTAAATATATTTGACAAAAGTTGGTTAAACACAAAATCATACGGAATCATAATCAACAAATAAGAGTGTAATAGTTGAAAAATGCCAAATACAATGTCTTCTTTTTGGCATTCAATCAAACATGTAATGTGAACCATTACACCTGCCTAACAAATCAACAGACCAAGGAAATTGGAAGCGATAATCGTAGAAGCAGAAGTTGATAATAGAGCAGCAACGATAAACCCTTTTTGAAGTATATCCCAACCATAAAAGAGGCGATAATAATAAAAATTTGAAGTAATTCCTAACCCTAACAGAGGCGATAATAATCAGAAGTTCTAACTAAATCCTAACTCTAACAAACGCGATACCTATAAATGTGAAATGGCATAAGTAGTACGAATATTAATCCAATAAAAAATGGAAGAAAAATATGTCTCTAGGATGGAGGCAAGGAAGAAGATGATGAGAGAATAAGAACAAGACAAACGAACTTCAATTGCTTTATTTATATTTTAATTATAATACTTAAAATGAGTATAAGGATTATACTGAAAAATGTATACACAACATTAAGCAAAACAAAAAAGTGCAAAAATGTATCATAGGGGGAGTAGCATTTGCAAGTTTTGTAAAAAAAAACATTTGCAAGTTGTCAAAGAAGAATGAAGTGTACCGTAGATATTTGGGTCACTTAATTATTTGGTTTTGGGTTCGATTCGTGAATTATGAAAAAATATTTGTTGGGAGAGGCCAACCCTTAAATAGATCTCAAACGATCGGTCTCCACCGTGGCGTAGCCGTGGAGTTAACTTGGTTTACCAAAAAGAAGAAGGAAGCGGAAGTTAGAAAGAAAGAGCGATCAATGGCTGGTAGTGAGAGTGAGAGCGAAGAGGGAAAGAGATTCTTCGTGGCTGTCCACGTAGGCGCCGGTTACCACTCTCCTTCCAACCAAAAACCCCTCAGATCCGCCATGAACCGCGCTTGCCTCGCCGCCGCTTCTATTCTCGCCACCGTAACACAACCTTCCTTTTTCTTCTCTCCTCTAACAATTTTTTTAATTCCTTCTCCTTTCAATTTTGTCTTCTTTCCTTCGTAGGGATCAGGAGGACTCTGCTTAGATGCCGTTGTTGCCGCCATTCAAGTCTTGGAGGTACTCAATAATTAACATCATTCTGCTGTATAATCAATTTTTCATTTTACATTATGGCCATGGTTAGGTAAAACAGATTAGTTAGTGCTTATACGGTAGGAAAGAAGCACTTAATGTATAAGTACTTATAGATAAGATATTCAAACTGTTTTTTTTATAACCTATAAGCTTTTATTGTAAGTTATTGTTGAGAACTTACGGAAACAAGCTGAAAACAGCATATGGATATGTAATAAACCGTTTTCATAAGCTTATCATGAGAGCTTATGGAAATAAGCTCAAACTGTTGTTGCTGTTATTCTTGTGATGCTGCTGCTGCTGCTTTGGCACAATGTATTTGCATATAAATGCGAGCTTCTTTTGTTGAAGGATGATCCGAGCACAAATGCAGGGAGAGGCTCTAATTTGACTGAAGATGGTACTGTAGAATGTGATGCCAGTGTAATGGATGGAAATTCTGGAGCTTTTGGTGCTGTTGGAGCTGTGCCAGGTACTTACCTTTAGTTAACTTTACATGTTATGATAGATAGAACAGTTCAAATCAACCTATGTTCTGGAATCTTGTATCTTAAGCTTTTAAATGCTTAATAGTTAGTGAAACTGGATTGGTTAAGTTAGTACATGGAAAGTGAATAGGTATATATGTATGCCTATGAAGTCCCCGATACTTCAAAAATGGAGACGTACCAGTGTCGGATACGTATCCGATACCGACACACACCCGATACTTCCCGATACGTACCCAAATAGTATCCAATAATTTTTTAATTCTTTTTAAAAAATATTTGACTCGATACTTTTCAGATACATCTTTGATACTTCTTACCAACTAAGGATCCTTCTCAGATACTTTTTCGATACCTCTTACCAACTAAGCACATGATTGTCACTCATATATGATACACTTTAATACCTCAATAACTAAAAGACAAAATTATATGTTTTTTCGTAATACAATAATAGAAGAAATAATACATTGTGATATGGGTGAGATAAATATACGTAACTATCTCTACTTGATATGATCACAACTATTTATTTCTACAATGTGATGATCATAGACCAGGTGTGCGTAATGCTATACAAATTGCTGCTTTATTGGCCAAAGAGCAAATGGTGGGATCTCCTTTGTTGGGTCGAATGCCTCCAATGTAATGATTACTCAACTTCTCAGCATTGTAATTTGTAACCAAAGTATTTTTATTACCATGAGACTTACCACCATAATTAATGTTTGAGAAAGCCTTCCCCTCATGAAAAAGGAAATTTGTCATATTTGCAGCTTCTTGGTGGGTGAAGGTGCTCGCAAGTGGGCTAAGTCTAAGGACATTGTTTTGCCACCTAGCATAGCAGAGGCCAATGAGGTTATATTTTCAATTATGATTTAAGTTCTGCACGGAAACTATCGTTAAGTCATACCACATCAAAATTATAATTTAGTATATCTCATAACAGTGGCTGGTCACAGAAAAGGCAAAAGCACAATGGAAAAAGTACAAATCAATGGTTGAAGCTGCTAGAAGTAAGACAAAGGACTCACCTCCTGAGGGAAACTCTTCTCTCTGTCAAAGTACTGAAATGCCAGGTATTTAATGCAAAAGTTTCGCAAGAGGTTTACTGTTACCTTTCTTTCTGCTTCCATACCAATTTCTAAATCTTCATATCAATAAATTAAAACAATCAAAAGAACAAAGGCAACTATATAACCTAGCCAAATTTGAGGGACACTTTCCTAAGGTTTTGAAAGAAATGCGAAGTTTGTATAAAGCAATAATTTTTCGGAAAATTTTTAAGCATAAAGTTATGTACACTTTTAATTACGTTATGCTGTAAAATTAACCTTAGTCAACCTTTGCTTTTGGCATAAATGGATAGAGAGCGCGAAGTACATTGCTCCTTTCATGCTTGAGTGTCGGTGCTTATATGAACAATGCTAATAGGCTTACCAATTCCATCGTTGTAATTTATTATTTATTAGGAGAAAAAAATTGATTTTCATCAGCATCTTGTTCACTTCCAATCCTTCAACTGTTATGTCAGTATGATACCCCCTATGAACTTAATCATGCCAATGCCATGCTCCCTTATGATGCAGATTGTGCTTTGGAAGATCGCATAATGGACACAGTCGGGGTTATTTGTGTAGACAATGAGGGGAATGTAGCATCTGGGGCCTCTAGTGGTGGTATTGCTCTGAAGGTGAAGAATGATTTTCTTGGTTTGCTTTTCTTCTAGTGCTCTACACTTGCTTATTAGAGTAATAAGATTGCTGACAATCATATATAAACATCCAACAGGTTAGTGGACGAGTTGGGCTAGCAGCAATGTATGGTTCAGGTTGTTGGGCATCATCAAAAGGTCCCTTTGGGGCTCCATTCATGGCTGGCTGTTGTGTCTCTGGTGTAGGAGAGCACCTCATGAAAGGATTTGCAGCTAGGGAGTGCATTGTTTCACTGTCACTGTATGTCTGACTCTCAGATAACTGATATATTTTTATAAGAAATACGAAAGAATTTGTCCTTGTCAATTTATATCGGATTCATTTGTGTGCTTCAGTTGTACCATGTTGTGTAGTTTTCCTTGTCAATTTATATCACACTTGGAACCTTTTCTTGTAGCATACGAATGAAACTTGGTGCTATTAAACAACCCTCCTGCACATAAATAAGGGAGTGTGTTCCAACTTCCAAGTGTAAAAATTTCCATCTGTAATATATTTTGTGTTTGAGGTTGAGGGCATGTCATGAAAGGATCTTTTCATCAAAATTTACTTATCAAACACACATTTTGTCCTATGATATTGGTGATTAGATATTGTATTGTAAACTTATTAAATATCATATCGATAAAATATCTTGTTGCAGAGTATTTAATTATTACCTTAGGCTAGGATTTGGCAAAGTACAACTTCCATTTTTCTCTTGTGTGAATATTGAAACTTTGATCCCTTGAAAATCTTGCATAAAGCTTTAGCCATTGAATTAGTTGATTAAAGCATTTGTTTCATAATTTATTAAATTTTCAATCTTTTCTTTGCCTAATTAGCTTTATGTGCTATAGCACCGCGTCATGCACAGAATCTTTCTAATGTTCAATTTTTTTCAGCTCACAATCAGGTGCTGCCTCTGCTTGCACAAAAGTTTTGCGCTCTGTTGCTGAGGATGGCAGCCGATGCGGTACTGATAGCAGTGCAGGGATCTTGGTTGTGCAGTCTGATGCATCTACTACAGTGAGTCCCTTCAACTTTTCAAGTCAATAGATTTGTGAAGATTATTTAATATTTCATATTCTATAGGATCAAGGAAAATCAAGGTTGAAGGCTGTAGAGATTGCAGCTGCATACACTTCCTTGTCTTTTGGAGTAGGATATTTTGGAAGCTCTATGGAACGACCCAAGGTAGCTTAGTTATGACTTTGTAATTTTCCATCGAATGAAGATTAGTTAGTTTGCTATTGTTTGTTACTGTTATCATTATGTTAGAGTTTTAACTTCAGATATAAAAAAGGTATGCTAATGATGAAATCATCACATGATGGTCCAAAAATCTCAAAATATTTCCTACAATATTTTAGCTTTATCAAATTTGTTTTTCATTTAGCATGTTTACCCCTTCAGCATCTGATCTAACTTTTACCTCCTCTAACCGAATGATCTCCTCAGCTAAACTTTTGAATGCGATGCTTTTACATTACATTGTGTGGTGTTTTCCAGGTTTCAATCCTTAGGAGTACAAAACAAGAAAGCAGGACTGCCATAGATCAATTTGGAGCTCGAATAGATCTTTCAAATGGATAATTATGACCTCTGATCAAATTGTATCAGTTCTGAAGAGTTGAAAACCATGAAGACCGCAGCTAAATTACATGGCTACGGGTGCTTGATTTTGCCTTGAAATTACCCTTCTTGCACTGTTTATTGGTAGACGGAAAATTCAAAGGTGCAAAACAAGTCCATAATTAATTAACATTCAGATAGGTTTTGGACATTTTGGTTAAAGTAGGAAATGTCTTTAGTTCAGTGGATTGAGTCATGCCGTTTAATTCATTTTTTTTTGTGTAGTTGATTTGGTTGTCTTAAGGAAGAAACTAGATTAGTTTATAGTTGGTACAACTTTTTTTTTGCCTACATAACTTTTGGTCCCTATGAATATTTTTTATTTAATTGTATTTGTCCCTAAATTTTTGTTGTTTTATATCATTATGTTTTAGTTCTTCCATAAGTTAAGTGATGAGATGTCCCACTATGGACTGGATTTAAATAGCTTAATGGATGTTTGCGGATAAATTAAAATTGTTGTATAATGTACTAAAACTAGAGCAAGAATAAGAAAAAGCAAATGAGACAATGAGAGAAGAAGATATATCTCTTGTATATTACTCTTGAAGGTGTATATATGAGTCCTATTTATAGGCTCAAGTTTTGTAACCTATGACATACATTTAATATATAAAATAATGAGAAAAGAATAATGCCTAGACATCCACTTTATTCACAATACTCCCCCTTGGATGTCTATTAAGAATATGCCTCATTAAAAACCTTACTAAGAAAAACCCAATGGGAAAAAGTCTTAGTGAAGAAAAAGAGTACAACATCCTTTGCTTGAAGGTTGCCTGGTTAAAAATCTTAGCCCGAAAAACCTATTGGGACAAAACTGTGGTGAAGGAAAAAAGAGTGCAGAACATGTTTATTTCTTCCCCTCAACTATGTAATCATCTCTGAGGCGACGAAGACCAATCTTCCGTATTAGCTGCTCAAAAGTTTTGCTTGGCAATGACTTTGTTAGAAGATCTGCTAAGTTATCACATGAACGAATTTGTTGAATGTCAATATCACCATTCTTTTGAAGATCATGAGTGAAGAAAAACTTTAGTGAAATATGCTTTGTTCTATCTCCTTTAATATACCCTTCTTTCAATTGAGCAATGCATGTAGTGTTATATTCATACATAGTTGTTGCCATCATTTTCTCAGAAGATAAACCACAAGTTTCTTGTATATGTTGAATTACTAACCTTAACCAAATGCATTCCCGACTTGCTTCATGTAGTGCTAAAAATTTTGTATGGTTAGATGATGTGGTTGTTATGGTCTGTTTTACAGACCTCCATGAAATGGCTGTATCACCACATGTAAACAGATAGCCTGTTTGTGATCTACCATTATGAGGATCAGATAAATAACCTGCATCTGCATAATCAATTAAATCTGACTTTGATTCATTTGAATAAAATAAACCCATATCCATTGTACCTCTAAGGTAACGAAGTACATGCTTGACTCCATTCCAATGTCTTCGTGTAGGGGAAGAACTATGTCTTGCTAATAAATTGACAGTAAATGATATATCAGGACGTGTATAATTAGCAAGGTACATTAGTGCGCCAATTGCACTGAGATATGGTACTTCAGGACCAAGTAGTTCCTCATCATTTTCTCGAGGTCTAAATGGATCTTTATTCACATCTAATGATCTTACAACCATTGGTGTACACAGTGGATGTGATTTGTCCATGTAAAATCGTTTTAGTACTTTTTCTATATAAGTTTTTTGATGTACAAGAATTCCATTCCTTAAATATTCAATTTGTAATCCCAAACAAAATTTTGTCCTTCCTAAGTCCTTCATCTCGAACTCTTTCTTTAAGCAATCTATAGCTTTTGGAAGCTCTTCAGGAGTTCCAATAATATTTAAGTCATCTACATAAACAGCAATTATAGCAAATTCTTTTCCAGATCTTTTCATAAAAATGCATGGACATATGGGGTCATTTTTATATCCCTCCTTTAACAAATATTCACTAAGACGATTATACCACATGCGTCCAGATTGTTTAAGTCCATAGAGAGACTCATTCAACTTGATTGAATAATCTTCTCGAGAGCCTGGATTGTTTGTCTTAGGAAAATGAAATCCTTCAGGGAGTTTCATATAAATTTCACTATCAAGTGAACCATATAAATATGCTGTAACCACATCCATCATATGTAAATTTAGCCTCTCACGTGCTACTAGACTAATTAAGTATCGAAAAGTATTTGCTGTTGGACTATATGATAACCTTAGAGGGGTTGAATAAGGTTATATGCCTAAAAATGAATTCTTTTTAATTTTCAAAACATTAACAATGTTCGTTTAAATCAAATGCGGAAACTAAGATTTAAACTATATGCTATATCTAAGGAAGCTATACTTAACACAAATCCAGTCACAGTGCAAAATTACGCTAACGCTACTATTATCAAAATTCACGATAAACAGATATTTATATGCAGCGCAATGATATAACAATAGACAAATATAAACGATAAAGAAAGTAAAGAGAAGGGAAAGAGATACACCGTGATTTTACGAGGTTCGGGATAAAAGCCCTACGTCCTCGGCCTTCGGCTTTGCAACCTTTGGACTTGATGACAACCACTATATGAGAAGAACCTCTTCAATGTTTTACAAACAAGTAACTTCCCTATAGCTAATCTCAATTATCCCAAATTGAGAACCCGAGCTCCCCGCTAAGGATTTCGCTACCACTTCAATCTCCCTGATTGAATGACCCAAGAATGTTTCCCAGGATTTCACAACCACTTCAATCTCTCCGATTGAACGACCCAAGAACACCTCCCAGGATTTCGCAATAACCAAACAATAGATGATTACAATAGAGAAACTATGATCCAATCACTCAAGCAGTATAACAATATAGTAGTTGAGAGAGATGACTGATTTGGAAATGAAGAACTTGAAAAATAATTTGACAAAACTTTTTTCTCTTTTTGTGATATGGAAATCGTGTAGTGTTGGTTGTAAGAGTTGGTGAAGTCAAGGTCCCTATTTATAGGGATCGTAAAAAAAATGACCGTTGAGTGAATTACACATTTGAGGAAATCGATTATGTGCCTGAATAGACTAGGAATGAAAATCGATTATATGCCTGATTAGATCTAGGATGATAATCGATTTTGTGCCTGTATAAACTAAGGTGATAATCGATTCTGTGCTCTGAAAAAGAAAGTAGATAATCGATTTTGTGCTTTGAATAAGGAAGTAGATAATCGATTGTTTTCTTTCCAAAATATATTCCTTTAAAAATCATAGGCTAACAATCGATTATACCTTTGAGAAGGAGCCTTACAAAATCGATTATGTGCTTCCAAAAATAGGCTAGAAATCGATTATGTGCTTAGTGAAAATAATAGGAATCGATTTCTTTCTTTTTGAAACATCTTGGAAATCGATTTTTTGCTTTAGGAAAGATGTTGTGAATGGATTTCTTTCTTTCATAGGGAGTTGAAAATCGATTTTAAACATTAGAGAAAATAGTGTGAATCGATTTCTTACTTTCACAAAAATGTTTTTATGTTACGTGCCTCCCCTATGCATGCATGCATTTGTATAGAATATTTTTTTCATAACATTTATATTTTTTAAAAACTCATCTTTCAACTACTAAAAGTTATAGAACTTAAGTGATAGGATCTTACACTGTGTTCTATCAAAAGCAGATAAACAATTAGGTCTTGAACTCTAAGATAGCTTCTCCTCCAAGCCGCTACACTTTAAGATATCATGCTCTTTGATTCATGTACTGTACTTTTATACAACTGGAACCATTAGTAGACAGATTGTAATTTGTTATCATACAAAACAAAGAGTGTTTGTCCTTGGTTCAACATTTGCATCCACTATAGGTGAATAAGTTTCTTCAAAATCGATGTCAGGTCTTTGTGAAAATCCTTGAGCAACAAGCCGAGCTTTGTATCACACAATTTCACCATTTTCATTTTGTTTTCGTACAAAAACCCACTTATATCCAACTGGCTTCACACCTTCAGGTGTTCGGACTACAGGTCCAAAAACATTTCTCTTATAAAGTGAGTTTAATTCCGCTCCAATTGCATCTTTCCACTTTGTCCAGTCATTTCTTTGTCGACAATCTTTGATGGACTTTGGTTCATGATCCTCATTATCACTCATCACATGTAGCGCTATATTATATACAAAAATATCGTCAATATTGACTATGTTTCGGTTCCATCGTACTCCATTCATGACATAGTTTATTGAGATCTCTTCATTTTCAATATATTCAGGTACCTGATCAGTCTCTTCTGGAACTGATTCAACAATTATGTCTGAAGAACCCTTTGGAGTTTTTGTATACTCACTTGGAGTTTCTATATCCTCAGTTGGGCCGTTTATCCTTTTAGCATCTTTTCTTGATCGATGATTTTTATCTTTAGAACCGATAGGTCTACCACGCTTCATGCGTGGTTGAGACTGATCATTTGCAATGTTAGGTTGTCCAACAGGGACATCAACTTTGATTGGAGCATTAGCAACTGGTATATATGATTTAGTCACTCTTTTAGGATCAGTGAATGCATCTGGTAATTCGTTTGCTAGATTTTGCAAATGAATTATCCTTTGGACTTCAAGTTCACATTGTCTTGTACGAGGATCAAGATGAGAAAGTGATAATTCATTCCAACGAATTTCCTTGTCCAGTTGTTTATTCTCTCCCCCTAATATTGGGAAAACTGATTCATCAAAGTGACAATCAGCGAACCTAGCTGTGAATAAATCTCCTGTTGATAATGCGAGATATTTTATTATAGATGGAGATTCATATCCAACATATATTCCCAATCTTCTTTGGGGACCCATTTTTGTGCGTTTTGATGGAGGGATTGGAACATATACCGCACATCCAAAAATTCTTATATGGGAAATGTTAGGCTCTTTACCAAAAACCAATTGTAAGGGAGAATAAGTGTGATGACTTGTTGGCCTGATGCGAACTAATGTTGCAGCATGCAATATTGCATGTCCCCAAGAAGAAATTGGAAGTTTTGATTTCATGAGTATTGGTCTTGCAATCAACTTTAGACGTTTAATGAATGACTCTGCAAGCCCATTTTGTGTATGAACATGTGCTATAAGATGTTCAACATCGATTCCAATAGAAATACAACACTCATTGAATGCCTGAGATGTAAATTCAGTAGCATTATCAAGGCGTATTTTCTTAACTAGGTAGTCAGGAAAATGAGATCTTAATCAAATTAGTTGAGCAAGCATTCTCGCAAACGCTTGGTTGCAAGTTGATAACAAACAGACATGTGACCATCTAGTCGATGCATCGATTAAAACCATAAAATATCTAAATGGTCCACAGGGTGAGTGTATTGGCCCACAGATATCACCTTGTATCCGTTCTAAAAATGCAAGAGATTCACCCTCAATTTTTGTTGGTGATGGTCTAATTATCAACTTTCCTTGGGAATGTGCAGTACATGAAAAATTATTGGATTGAAGAATCTCCCGGCTCTTCAATGGATGTCCACATGAATTTCCAATTATTTTTCGCATCATAATAGAACAGGGATGACCCAACCGGTCATGCCAAATGAGAAACTTGTTGTGATTTGTAAACTTCTGGTTTACAATTGAATGTGTTTCAATTGTACTAATAAAGGTGTAGTACAAACCATTTGAAAATGTTGGTAATTTTTCCAATATACTTATTTCTCCTGCGGCATGTCTCGTGATATAGAGATATTCAATATCTTCTTCATTTGTTGTTTCAATATGGTAACCATTTAACCGAATATCTTTGAAACTTAATAAGTTTCTACGAGACTTAGGAGAATATAGTTCCATATCAATATCTAATTTTGTTCCTCCAGGTAACAATACACTGGCTCTTCCAGAGCCTTCAATTATTTTTGTAATACCAGATATAGTACTAACATTGGTTTTTTGCATTACTAAGTAAGAAAAATAATTCCTGTCCTTGAGAATAGTGTGGGTTGTTTCACTGTCAGCGAGACACATATCTCAATTATTGTTGCTAGTGACAATACTCATTCTAGCTTTCAAAAGGAAAAATAAATAAATAATAATAATAATGAGTATAATAATTTTTTTTTGGAAACATTATAACTAAAATTTTTTTATTGCCTGAAAAGTGAAAAGAAACACACCAAAACATAAACTTCAACAATCACTTAAACTTAAGGAATTTCAAACAAAGCAACAAAAACATAATATTAAAATGGAAGGAAACTATTTCTTAAGGACCCCATCTCCAATGAGGTGATCAATATTCCCATCTGGATCAGCAAAGAAATCAGCAACATCTAAGTGAGTGACATCTATAGGGCCATAATCAAAATCATCATCTTCATAAGCAAAATGTGTCTCTATCTGTTTCCCTTTATTTTTCTCTGATTCTTGGTAAAGGTCAACAAGATGCTTTGGTGTACGACAGGTACGTGACCAATGACCTTTTCCCCCACAACGGTAGCAATTGTTTTCATCCTGTTTGCTATTTTGCCCACCCTTTTTCTTTTCACTATTTTTCCACTTCTGGTGGGAAAATATGTTCTTGGAAATGGAGCAGTATAATGATCGTGTTTTGCTACATTTGCTTCAGGAAATGGTGCAGTACCAGTTGGACGGGCCTCGTGATTTTTCATTAAAAGCTCATTATTTTGTTCAGCCACAAGAAGACAAGAAATTAGTTCAGAATAATTCTTAAATCCCTTTTCTCTATATTGTTGCTGCAGGAGCACATTAGATGCATGAAAAGTAGAGAAAGTTTTTTCTAACATATCTTCATCAGTGACATTTTCTCCACATAACTTCAACTGAGAAGTGATTCTGAATAGTGCAGAGTTATATTCACTTACAGTTTTAAAGTCTTGTAAGCGTAAATGCATCTAATGATAACGAGCTTTTGGAAGAATAACAGTTTTATGATGGTCATATCTTTCTTTTAAAATATTCCAAAGAACATGTCGGGTCTTTCACAGTAAGATACTCACTTTTGAGTCCTTCATGAAGATGATGGCAGAGAAAAATCATAGCTTTGGCTTTATATTGATTTGATGCTTTGTTTCCTTCTTTGACAGTGTCTCCAAGACCAATTGCGTCTAAATGAATTTCAGCATCTAGCACCCAAGATAAATAATTCTTTCCAGTGATGTCAAGAGCCACAAAGTCAGGTTTTGTAAGGTTCGACATATTTAGTTATATCATGAAAATGTAAAATTAATCAAGTTAGATAAAATAATAATAATAATAATAATAATAATAATAATAATAATAATAATAATAACGTAACACAATAAAAGATATTGTAGACATTCATAACGTAAATTCACAATAACAATCAAAGATATTGAATTGCAAACGGACTTGACTTCATAACGTAAATTCAAAGACAATGATTTTGTAGACAATCATTGTCTACATGAAAGACAAATTATGAATTAAAAAAAACGTTATGAATTCAATAAACGTTATGAATTCAATATAAATTATTATAATTTATATTGAATTCATAACGTGTAAACTGACATTTTTTTTTTGAAAATACATTTGATATTTGAATTTGAATATAGAACATACTCTAAAAAAATGATAATAACGTGTAATATAGAAACTAAAATTTTATAAAGATAATCACAGACCTTAAGATAATCATGTAAACGATCTAGTTATTCTAAAAATATGAAAGATATTCTATCATTTGTTCTTCAGGAACTATATCTCAAACTTCATATTTTGAGCAATTATTCTAGGGTGCTTAAGTGATGAATTTCTTCGGGAATTCATCAAAAGTAAACTAACATAGTAATCCAACAGAGATTACTTAAGTGATCAAAAGTAGACAAATATAGTAATCCAACAGGGATTACTTAATTGATGAATTTCTTCAGGAATTCATCATAGAATAAAATAATAAAAAAATGATAATAAAATGTCTATGATAATATTATTAATCGTTCTTGTTAGATTATAGCTCAAAACAAATAACACAATTTTACAAACACCAAAATGAAATTTGAAAAACATGAGAACCAATAGGCAGCAATACTACCTTAAGATATTTAGAGTGTCGCGCTGATAACGTGTTGTATAATGTACTAAAACTAGAGCAAGAATAAAAACAAGCAAATGAGACAATAAGAGAAGAAGATATATCTCTTGTATATTACTATTGAAGGTGTATCACTACAATGATATATGAATCCTATTTATAGGCTCAAGTTTTGTAACCTATGACATACATTTAATATATAAAATAATGAGAAAAGAATAATGCCTAGACATCCACTTTATTCACAATAAAAATGATTTTTTCCTCTACTAGTTTATTAATTAGGGCAAAGATGGATAGCAAAATATCTATACTGTGGGTACTCGGATTACAAAGTATCTATACACATAGTGTCTACAGCCTTTTGTTGCATTAATAAAAAAAATAAATTGGGTAACGATTAAAGTTGAAGAGTAGCATTAATCACATATTTTACTATTTTAGAGCTTGGTATCTGTGTAGATATTTCAGTTTTGTTTTGATTTCTTATTGTTAAAAAATTATACTTATTTCAAAATAAATATACGTGGATACTCAAATACTCATTCATAAAAGTCCGTAAATAACACATACTCTCTCTAGTCTCTTTTATAAGCAAAGATTGGTCAATGAAAGTTGATGTATTTGGTCTAATTCAACGAGGGATAACTACTTATGCTAGACACACTTTATTGTTTATTACTACACAAAGACCTTTTTAATGATTACTGTTCTTGTTAAATGATTATTTGTTTTCATAAATTCGATGGTGATTACAAATGATAGGAGAGGCAGATCACCAGACCAGCAAGAGTATAGATGTTCTACTTCTACTACTACATTGAAAATTTGATCATTAAACAATTATCAAAGATTTGATTCTCCTTCACCACCAACCACTAGAAAGGGTATTTTATCCTCACAATTTATTTTGGCCGTAGGGAGTTTTATGTTTTGAAACCTAAATATAATTATGCCCCTGAAAAATGCTCTTTAATAGGAGCACTCCGTCATCACCTCTTGAAGTCTGAAGTATTGATGATCAGAAAGACAGATTCACCAGATTAGAAAGACTATATATGTTCTACTTTTAATTTGTGGATTTAGTCGCTAAACAATAATAACACTTGCTGATTTTCTTTCTCAATACCAGCAACTAGAAAATTTATCCTCTACATTGATTGTGGCTGCGGAGAGTGCTAGTGCATGAAAGCTAAATATCATATAAATTAGAGTGAAAATTTAACAAATAAGTTAATTAAAGAACAGCTGCCCTGTGCTTAACTGTATTGAAGCTATGAACTCAGAATCTGGGAAACAGGGAAACAGATTCTGTTTCATTTCATCAAAACTGAATTGTACAAAGAGCTAATTGCTATATATACAACTACATATTCTGTGCAACTATCAAACAGAATAGATCAAGAAATAGCTAATCCTAACAATAATAGTAGTAACTGAATTAGGAACTAACTAACTGACTGAGAACTACCTAAATAGATACAACTAGTCACTAACCCACTGAGAACTAACTAAATAGATACAAGTAGTCGTAATTTTGTCTCTCACTGTTGGTTGCCTTGGCAATTTCAGCGACATGGCGCTGCCGGCTCTGGGTGTGGATGTGTGCATGGTGCTTATTTGTCATTTCATCTAAGTAGACAAAAAAAAGTAGTCGTAATCTTAATAAACTGAACAGAGCATAGGTTAAAGTCAGCTGAAAACAAATGCATGATTGATACTATTGAACCTTCTCATATTTCCTAGTTTTTATTTAAATTATGTATATGTATTATGCATAGACATGCAGAGGAATATAGCCCAAGACACGAACAATACATTATAAAGGAATAAATAAACAAATAACATAAAATTCACGAAGCATAAATTGATCAACAAATGATCCATCATCCATGGGTTAGTTATAACAACAAAATACAAAAAAATCAAATAGTCATTGTACCTACTTGATTCAACAGCAATCATTGTCAAATTTCAATAAATCCTTATTGTCAATACTGAAGTTAAATACTTAAGGTAGAATAGAAGCCATACTTTTATCCACTTTGATGTAAATAACTGCAGAATGTAAAATATCCATAAAATCACTTCTTTTTCTTTAGTTGTTTAACTTGTTTTTTGGCATTGGCTTGTTCTCTGGTTTTGCGTTTCCTTGTGAGAGCAAACTCCCCAAACTTATGACCAACTTTTCCCTCTGTAATCTTACAACGAATGGTGGTTTTCCCGTTATAAATCTTGACAGTGGAATCAACAAACTCTGGCAAGATAGTTGATCTCCGTGACCAAATGGTCTTGTTCTTCAGAAGTTCAGGCTTTTTCCTCATCTTGTATAGGAAAGCATCTATAAAAGCGGGTTTATGCGACACCACAGGAGGAGCCGGTGCAAGCTTCTTGGCAACAACATTTGCCGTGTCCCCGGCGATTCCGAGAAACTGCTTACTTATAACCCTAAGCAAGGCCGTAGGCCTCATTCTTCCTATTCAAACACAAAATTAAATCAGATTCAAAAGCATAACACTAAACAAATCCAACAAAGATGAGGTTAATTTCTCCGAGCATGTGGGAAACAGGGATTGTACTAATTTAAATGAAACTTAATAGATAACCATAAACACAAAGGGAAAATGACATTCCAATCCTCACACGTTGAAAGAGCCTAACTCGAATTGGCAGCCACACATATGAACACAAACCCTAAAACCATATGCAAATTCATAGCAATACCACTTTTCATTCAAAAAGTCACCTAAACAGATCTCACAGAAGCATTCAAAAAGCAATAGCAGGTAATGAAGTATCAGCAAGGAAGAATCAAGAAACAAATCGGAAAAACCGAAATGGTGAATCACAGAACTCGTGGTGGGAATCAGTATAAGAGACATTCACAGAAATGGAAAATGAATGTACCAGATGCGATTCCGACGCGCCGAGAACGCGCGAAGTACGAATCGTTGTGGCTGGTGGTGCGAACTGCGACGAAGAAGAAAATTGAGTGGCGGCCGGTTCGAAGAAATGAAGATGTACACTGGTGCTAGAGCCGGCTCTACGGCTGGGAGTATTTCTCTTTTTTTCCTCTTCGTTACAGTTACCTAGCGCTATTAATTTTTGGCGTTTGCTTTTCCCACACCCCCTCCTACTCGAAACACACCCCATAAGGGTGTGAAATGACCAAAAGGCCAGGCCAAACCTCTTTTTTTTCACGAATTTTCACCTGTTCAAACACGGGCCTTCGAACAGGTTCGCACGCGGCCATTCGCGTGTGTTAAATATGGGGACACACCCTCTTGGGTGTTTTTCACCTGTTCGAATGGGGTCATGCGAACAGGTTCGAATGTGGTCATGCGAATATGTTCGCATGAGGCTGTTCGAACCAGTGTTACAATCAGTCAAATGTGTGTCAGATAAAGGAGTGGATGTCAATCCCTTTGGAAAAGTCTTAGAGTTGTACGTGGACACAATACGCACTCCAGAAGAGATCATTTATCTTCTGGAACAGGGACTACCGAAACACTAGTTTCTTAGTTAGTTGTTTGCTTATGTTGGTTTTATGTCTTTCGTATTTCATGTCTTTCGTATTTCATGTATGGTTATGGTTTGTAATAAAAAGGCAATAAATTTGCGCCAAATTAAGTAGATGACATCAGAAAAATACTTAATAATATCAAAAGTAGTTAAATTATACAAAAGTTCCAAACAAATATCCCCCCCTAAGACATCATCCTACTGGGTGTTGCGCCCCCTCCTCTGATACACATTGACGATCCTCCTCCTAAGCCTACGGAAGGGGTTGAGCAACCTCTTGATGCGCTGAAAGACGCTCCTGGTTGGCTCTGGGACATTATCATTGATGGTCCCATCCATCTCATCCACCATATCCAGGAGCTCTGGCAGCATCTGTCAAACAAATAACATAACATTATTTAAATAAGTAGATTTAAATAAGTAGAAGAAACTTATTACTGTAATTAACATAAAAAACACGTACCACACTGACATCCGGCTCATCCACAAGCTCTACATAATTTTCAGGGAAGGCAAAGGGATGTGAGACCCTAGAAAACCATGGAAAGTAGCCCGGCACCGTGTTTGAGGAGTACGGCACACAGGGAGGCCCCCGCGCCACCAAGTGGTCCTGGAACAAAGTCCACCTCTCATCACACTCCGTGAGAGTACAGACGGCCCGATTTGCAGGTCTGGGCTCCTCCGGGATGTGCTGTACCTGGCCAAACTGTCTGAGCACTCTATCCGGCAAATGGCTCACCATACAGCCAGCACTCCGGATGAACCCTCTGAACCTGCCCAGCTCCTCAAAGGGTCTCTCCTGCCTATGGCCTGTGTAGGGGTCACAGGTGACCTCCTCACGGTGTAGCCGGTTAAGGCACAGTCTGATGGTGTGTGACTTGATGGCCCCGGGGCCATCCCTACACAGCCATTTCTTCGCCCGTGGCATACTCTCAACATATTCTGGGTGCACCACCCAAGATGTAAAATTGGCACTCTGGAAGTGCTCAAAAATCCAACCCTGTAATGAACATATCATTGGTTGATTATAAATCTGAAAGTAAACCTAAAGCAAACTTATAAAAAAAAAAGTAAGTTTTATACCTGTAGTAGAGCCATATGACCAGCCATCTTCTTCATCTTCTTTCTTGAAGCATCCTTCAGCTGATCATAAAGATGGGCAAGGGCCATTGCCCCCCAGCAGTAGTCTCCAACATTGTTCAAATCAAGAAGCATACCTAGGTAGCCAAGCTTAACCTTGCTTCCTGACTTGTCTGCGAACAATGTGCAGCCCAAAAGATAGAGCAAATAGGCCCTAGCAGCATGATGCCACCTCTGCTCAGCTATGGCTGGGTGGTAGACATGATCCCTCAGCCATACAAGACCAACTGACAACCCTCGCGCAGAAGTCTGTTCAGCGGCATCTTGGGGGGTGGCCCCCAAATAGTCAATCAGCAGCTGCTCTCCCTGCCACGAAGTCCAGTCAGGCATGTCATAGAACTGGCCCGTGATGGGGATGTGTAGCAGCTGGGATACATCATCAAGGGTGATAGACATCTCACCCACAGGAAGGTGGAATGATGATGTATCCGGCTGCCAACGCTCTATGAATGCGTTCAGCAGCCCCTTGTGAGTGAGGGGAAAACCAAGTCCTATGAGAGGGAACAACCCCGATAGGATAAGAGTCTCCCTGATCCTAGCATGGACCACAAGGTTAACCGGTCCATGTGGAATCGTAGTTATGTCCGGCCGAACCTGCATTGACAAATGACACCGGCACAATAAGCCAATATGTTCAACAAAATAAGAAACAAAATTGACAACACGCTATTATATAACAATAACTTACCCGGCCAGCATAGAACTCAGTCAAAATATGAGACCCGTATGTGGGCAAGACAGAACCATCAACAGGTCCACCAGGGAATGGGAATGTAGCCCTAGGAGCAGCAGCAGCCTCCTGAGGCTCAACATCCTCCTCATGTTGAGCACCTCCCTCCTCATGTGCATGACCAGAAGGGCCGGCCAGCTCATATGCCGGAAATTGAGCATCACCCTCAATATCCCGGCCAATATCATCAACCTCCGGTGGGGGAGGAGGGACGTCTAATCTGTCCCTACGCCTACCCCTCCGGGAAGGTTCAGCTCCATCTTGCCTCCGTTTGCGTTCGGAAGCCGTCGGGGGTGGCCTACGCTCCTGGCTGTTGCGAACTACCGCCACGATGCCTCACCATATCTGAAACAACAACCATTAAACCAATTAAGCAACATAACCAGCAATATAACAGGAACAATACTGTCACACCTGTTCGAACAGCATCATTCGCACCTGTTCGAACAGAAGCATTCGCACGTGTTCGAACAACCCCATTCGAACGGGTGTTCGCATGGCCTCATTCGAACGGTGTTCGCATGACCTCATTCGAACACCTTCGTTTTCACGTGTTCGCATGAGGTCATGCGAACACAGCAGATGCACAGAAAAAAAAAACTTAAATGTACAGAAGGGAGAGAGGGTTACCTGAATGAAAATGGAACGATTAGAGAGAGTGAGAGGACGCGAACAAAACCCAGGTGGTCTTGAGGGTGTTTGTGGAGAAGATTGAGTGGGAGATTGGGTGAGATTGAGTGAGTTGTGAGAAGTTGAGTGAGAGGGAGAGGAGACTTAGGGTTCGAATGAGGGGTGTGAGGGAGAGTGAAAGGGAAAATGAGAGGAGTGAGGGGTGTGAGTGTGTGTGTATTTTTTTTTTAAGTTGAGGGTATTTTAGGGTTTTTAGAAGTTAGGGGGTGTGAAAGAGTAGGAGGGGGTGTGGGGAAAGTAAAAGCCTAATTTTTTTTTGAAGGGTAGGCAGACCTATTAAGTTTTAACTTTTAATTCTAAATAATAAATAAAGAGTTTAATTTGGGTGCTTCCGGGAGAAGCTAGCAAATCAATTTTTTTTACGGGTGAACCATTAAAAATGACCGTAGGATATTGTGTTAAATGTTATGAGTGGTTAAAATTGAATCAACCAGTATTAAATCTCAACTGTTGATGAATTTTTATACTACATCCTACGATCGTATTTGATGGTTCATCAGTGAAATATTTGGTTCGCTCTTTCACCCTAGACTAGAAGCACCCAGTTTAGTGATTCCCTACAGTAGTGTATCTCTATCTCTCTCCGCTTTTAATTTTTTTATTTATTTTTTAAAACAAAATAATCAAGGGCCATGATAGCAAATTGAGTCCATCCAATGGCTCTTATTTAGCTGACTGCAGTGACTGCTTGAAGTAGTGACTGCAGTGGATCAAGGTCCTAGGAGAAGTGAGGAAATCAAATTTTTCACGGGTGAACCATTAAAAATGACCGTAGGATATTGTGTTAAATGCTATGAGCGGTTAAGATTGAATCAACCAGTATTAAATCTCAACCGTTGATGAATTTTTATACTACATCCAACGATCGTATTTGAAGGTTCATCAGTGAAATATTTGGTTCGCTCTTTCACCCTAGAAGCACCCAGTTTAGTGTATGGGCTTTTACAACCACCACCAATCACAATACTTCGAGTGGTTAGTTACCAATTGACTAATTGGTGGTTATCAATTGACCAATTTCTTTTAGATGATGTGTCAGTCTCTAATTCGTAGATAATGTAAAAGAACCTATACACATATTGTGTATGTAAATTAAATCCATAAATAAATAGCCACTTTTAGAGCCCATTTGTCAAAAATATTGAGTTTTTTGTTTTTAGTCCCTTTAAAAAATTTCACCTACCTTTGGTTCCTATAAAATTTTGTGTTTTTTTTGTTTTTAGTCCCTCATGACCCTTAATAGCGTTTTAATAGAACTCTTTTTGACCTTTTATAAGCATTATTAAAAGTCGTGAATAAACAAAAAAAAAACAAATTTTATAAGGACCAAAAGTAGGTGAAATTTTTTTAAGGGACTAAAATAAGAAAATTCAAATTTTATAGGGACCAAAAACATATTTAACTCTAAAAATAATCTATTTTGTAAGTTTTTCATCCGTTAGTTACAACTTTAAAAAAAATCTAAAAGAAATCTTAAAATTGTTTGGCTAAATTATAGTTTTGGTCCCCCTATTTTCACAAAACCGGACATCTGGTCCCCCGATTTTAGAAATCAGACATTTAGTCCCCATGTTTTAAAAAATTCGGAGTTTTAATCCAAAGAGGGGTTTTTCAAATTTTTATTACTGATGTGGATAAAAAACGCTTACGTGGCACTCATTAAATGACGTGGCAGCTGACACAGCTTATGCCACGCCATTTAATGAGACACATAGACAGCCACGTCAGCAATCTATTATTAAATTATTAAAACTTTAAATTAAATAAAAAAATCAAACCAAAACCTAAAATCAGCTACGAACCCATCTCAGCTCTCATCATCTCACCTTCGGTTCTTCAATGGAGGCATCATCTCACATAGACCCTTTACATACATACATAAATAAATTCGTCTATATGTTACATCCATATATATATATATATATATATATATATATATATATATATATATATATATATATATATATTTATATATATATATATATATATATATATATATATATATATATATATATATATGTATATATCTATGTGTGTGTGTGTGTGTGTGTATACATACATATACATCCATATATTTTATACATACATAAGTACATATTTACATACATAACTCCATTCATACATTACATCCATATATAACTCCATTAATATATTACATTCATACATAACATCCGTACATATACATACATACATACATACATAAATCAATTATCCGTTACACCCATATATTAAGTTCATACATACATAAATTTATAAATTACATACATATATTATTTGCATCTCGGCCAAAGGTAAGTAAAAAGCGCAAATAGAATGTTTGCCGAACGAGTTCGATCACCGATGACAGTATTTTAGACATCTGATCCACATGTCAGAGATCATTTTGGGCCGAAAACAAAAAAATGATGACCCATTAGTTCACTGTTCACAATATTAGAAGAAAAGTGGATGTTTTATCCTTATGTATTGATATTTTATATAATGTGTGTTTCCAAAATAAAATAGGTTTTAGGTTTCATGCTTTATGGTTTTGTTCTAGTTTCATTATTTTTGTTCTGAAGACCAATTAGTCTCTTATTTTAGGTATGAGTAATGTTATGTACCTTGCCTCGGGATCTAGGACCCGAAATCAGCGGTTGGTATCTTGTGTCTAGTAATAGTCCTTTCCTTGCTCGAGGTCGAATGAGTGCTTCGAGTGTCGGAATCTTCTGAGGTTGTTATCGTCAGCATCGTCTTCCTCCGAGGTTGGACTCGACGGGTTGGGTACCCTGTAGACACTCTGATGCCAAAGTCAGCGATTAGAAGTCAGAGGTACAAATGAGCAAAACTGTACTTGAATCTGGTGGGTAGAGTCGTATTTATAGACGCAGAACAGGAGGTTCCGTGGGTCTTGCTCGATCCGGAGTCGTTAGATTGGGGCGTTGTAATCTGAGCCGTCGATCTCGATCCCGCGTGATGGCTTGTTTGTTGGATCGGATCCAGTGTCGAACTGGGTCGTTTCTCATGTGGATTGGGCCTCTTAGGCCAATCCGGAACAAGTAAAGTGAAAACAATTGTCAAATTTTTCGAAAGGAATGATACAAATGTCTCTGGTTCTTCTTCATGTGAGATTCCTAATCTCATCGCTTCACCTCAAGAACAAGAGCAGTGTGAGCCAAAACGCCCAATGATTTGAACTAGATTCGGGATTGCGGCCAATGATTTGGGAGTTTCCTATAAATCAAAGAGATGAAATTCGTCATGCTTATCTGAAACATGGGCCTTGCCAACTTATTCTTAAAACTTAACCTTTGACAAATGATGAGCATGCTCACCGTTTTACCGCTTCTTGGTTTGAATTATATCCTTCTTGGTTGGAGTACTCTCGTGCAAAGGATGCTATATTTTGTTTCCATGCTACCTTTTTGGAATTAAGGCTTCTAATCGTCCGAATCTCAATGCTTTTGTCGAAAAGGGTTTTAATACTTGGAAGAAGGTGAATAGTGGAGAAAATTGTCCACTTTTAAATCATGTTGGAAAAAAAAACAAATTCTCCAGATAATATTGCCGTTAAATCATGTGATGCTTTATTGACAAGAAAACAACATATTGATCAATTCATTAGAAAGAAAGCATCTGAAGAGATTGAGAGGAACCGACTTAGACTCAAAGCTATCATTGATTATGTTAGATGGTTAACTTTTCAAGCTTGTGCATTACGAGGTCATGATGAAACTACATCATCGAAAAATAGAGGAAATTTCATTGAGATGTTGAAACAATTAGGATATTACAATGATGATGTCAATAAAGTTGTCTTACAGAATGCTCCACAGGTTGCTAAATATACATCAAAGGATATTCAAACAGAGGTTTTGCACATTTTAGCTAAATGCAAAATTTTGTATTATTATTGATGAAGCTAGAGATGAATCAAAAAAGGAGCAAATGGCTATTATCTTGAGGTTTGTTGATGGTGATGGTTTTATTCAAGAAAGATTGTTTGATATTGTCCATGTTAGGGATACTTGGGCAATGACCTTTAAAAAAGAGTTATTATCTGCTCTTTCTCATTACAAACTTGAAGCTGAAAATATTCGAGGTCAAGGATATGACGGTGCTAGTAATATGTGTGGTCAATGGAATGAGTTGCAAACTTTGGTGCTTAATGATAGACCATGTGAATATTATGTACATTGTATGCTCATAGATTACAATTAGCATTGGTTGTAGCATCAAGAGAAGTAGATGACATTCCTGAAATTTTTAATAAGCTAACTTTCATTGTAAATGTTGTTAGTGCTTCTTCTAAAAGGCACGACCAATTGCAGGCTGCTCAAGCAATCAACACCATAGACATGATTGCTAATGATGAACTTCAAACAAGTAGAGGTGCAAATCAAGTGGGTACTTTACAAAGAGCTGGAGATACTCGATGGAGCTCTCATTTTCAATCCCTTTGTAGCTTAATGAGGATGTATGATGCGGTATACACTTTTGTTACCAATATTTTTGATGAGGGGTTCAATTATTCTCAAAGAGGTGATGCTTCCAGTACTGCTAGGAAAATATTATCATCATTTGAGTTTAGTTTTATTCTACATCTAATGCAACAGATCATGGGAATTACCATATTCTTTGTCAAGCGTTGCAATCACGTTCTCAAGATATTTTAAATGCAATGCATCTTGTTTCTTCAACAAAATTACTCCTCCAACAGTTGAGAGATGATGGATGGTCTGATTTGTTAGAGAATGTGAAACAATTATGTCTGAAGCATGAGATAGAGATTCCTTGTAACACCCATATTTTTCTTTCTAATATGTGTGTATATATCTGTGTAAAAATTAACAATTTTGTGAGAATTTAGTGTGTTTATTTTTAATAGTTAGTGTACTTTAAGGAAACACTACTATATTCTAGGAATTAATAGTCAGGAAGATTACTATTTATAATTAGTAGTTATTTGTTATGATATATTATTATATTGTATATATAGAGTTATATAATAGATAATAGATTAATGGAAATATAATATATAAAAAAAAGAATCAGTTGCTTGGTGTAATGGCCATGTAAAAAAAAACTAGGCCTTAGCATTGTTAAAAAGATAAACTTGTCGTGGCCCATTATTGTCTCGTGCAAACCATTCCTCTAGTAGCATATTTGCTTATTCCTAGTTTTCTAAATTTGGTTAGGTTGTATAGTTTCAACAAAACCTAAATATCTAATCTTTGAAGCACACTAGCGCCGTCCACCCTATCCAATTTTTGTCCGCTTCAAATTTCATTCCATCCAAATACAAGTTACCTTTACCTCCTTGAAATTAATTCAATGATAGATTTTCATGAAATCCACGCCTTGAGCATTAGCGAGTATATCATCATGCTATTTGCAATTTGTTTCTTGGAGTTGAAATCCAATTGCTGCACAAGATTTGACAAATCGTTTGCGACTTGCATAGTCAAAGCTTTATTTATTTTTTATTTGTCTTGGAGACTTGAGTCATCCACTTCATACCCTCAAACTAGATAGAAAGCTCATGTGTGGAATTGTGTTTTGGTGAGTTATTTCATGCCATATAATTGTTTCAATACCATCAGCCAGCCTATCATCTCAAGAATCCCATTCACGACACCTTCAATATTTAAAGTCAAGTACATGTTGTCAATGGACTGCGATTTGTTCTCTTCTGTGAAGCATTCCAATATCGAGAGATTTCTGTCAGGCTTATTTACCCTTTATTCAACCAAAATGCTAGTTCCAAGTAAGGGAGATAGCGAGGATGGTCCTGTTCTCATCAGAAAAATTGATATAGTTAAAGGGAAGTCACGTGGTTCAAGCAACATTACTCTTTTTGCAAAATTGACGTCAGACCGTCGTAGCACTACGGTTTCGATATTATACTCCGCGTAATTTTACAGTCGGACTTCATTAGCTCTGAGAACTCGTCACTGAACTCGTTCGTGGTGTGGGCTGCTGTGTCAAAATTCCTTTTCATTTTGTAGCGTGCAAGATCGTCAGACCAGGTACGGGGGATGATCTTTGGGTTATATTCGGGCTGTAGGGTTTCATTAAGGTTGTAGGGATTTCCATTAATCCCTTGAACACCTAATTAAAATATGAATATGGCCTCATACGATGAGGCCAATATCAAAGAAAATACTTTAAAGCATGTGATTAATAATTTAATTATTAATAATAGGTATTGTGCGTGTGTGTTTATTATGAATACTGTTTGTACATGTTTGATTATTAATAATTTACTTATGAAATTGTGTTGTTAATTGAGTATCAGGATGCTCTACGTGATACGCTAGAATGATATCTATGCGTGTTTGATTGTTGTAAACCTTATCTCTCACCTGTTGTATCTGTTTTCTGTTAATTTTGATGTTTTCTATTAAGAGTGGAAACAATAGAATTAGAGTTAGTAATTAAACTTATATCAATATTTTGATGTTTTAATATTTGAATAAGAAATACTATTGGTGGATTTGAGGGTATATATAAATAATTATATGGATTCGAATGAGTAAATGTGTGGGTAAAACATGTGTGTTCTTGTTACTATCTTCCAATACTATGTGATGTATGATTATTAGTTGATATCATTGTGATGAGCTACCTAGCCTGTAACAGGTGAGAATGGTGCTCAGGTGATACTGTGACTACACTGTGATTGTGTTTGTGATATGTGGTTGTGCGTGTTGTGATATGGTATCCTTGAGTCTGAGTCACCTAGCATGTGAGAAGCGAGAATAATAATCAAGTCGTGTTATGGCAAACCTAGTATCTTTGAGTCTGAGTTACCAAGTCTGTGAGAGGCGATCCGGTACTCAAGTGATGCCATAGTTGACCCGGCGTGGTTGAGTCTCAGTTAGCTAGTCTGAGAGAGACGAATAGAGTCTCCGAGTCTGAGTTACTTAGCCTGTGATGAGAGGCAATAATGGTGTTTAAGTGAAATATAACTCACTTAGTTTCATTGAGTCTGAGATACCTAGCTTGTGAGAGGTGAAGATGGTGCTCAGTTGCTATGGTGTTTGGTTACGTGTCATGTAGTCCGAGTCATCTGGCCCTAGGGTGAGGCAAAGATGATTCTCTTTTTTTTTTCTCTTGAGTCTAGGGAGAGACATTTTTGTGTTGGCATTATTAGACATGCATATCATACCTTTGTGACACGTGATGATTAGTGATTTATGACTCGTGATTGTCTCTGTAAAAGATTGATATTTGTAATGACTTGATGGATTTACCATATATAAGAGTTTATCAATTTTCAACCTTTTACATGAAAAGACAGTGTAACTTATAACTAGTTTATCATTTAATGACTTCTTTATTGTTGCGATCAAATCAAATGAGACTAGTGTCTACCTTGATGTTTATCAAACTGTCCTAACATGGCTCGAATGTGATTCTCACCGTACAACTATTTTTTTCAGATAATTGTGATGTGGTGCGTGTCTCAGCTGGAAGTCCATTTCAGTCGGACATATGTGACATGGGATGGAGGTCCTCATGTCCTCTTGATTATACTGGTGTCAAGCTCTGACTAGGTGTAATATCGGGATGATGGGTTTTATTTCGACATATTTTTTATTAAAAGTGAATTCACTATAAGTCTCTGTAGATGTAAAGAAAGAATGATGCACGTGGTGCCTTTTTCCCAGTGCGGATAAAATTAGTCAAATTCAATATGATAATCTTTTAAAGTTTTATTTTATTCACGTTATTATAACTTATTTTAAGAAGGTCCTCTAGTTTTCTGCAAAAATTCTTTTTATTAAATTATTATCGGGAAAGGGGTGTCACATTCCTAACATGGGTGCACAATATGTTGTGGGAAGAGGTCGAACTCCTCAGTTAAATGTAACTACGGATCATCATTACAATGAATTCAATAGGTGATAATATTTGCAAGTTAGCAAAAAAATTTTATTCTGATTATTTCATTGACTAAAAATGACTTCGTATGATATTATAATGTTTTTAATCAAAATGATATTTGCAGGTTAGCAAAGTTTTTTTATTCACATAATTTTGAGCAAGAAAGAATTCATCTAGGATTACAATTAAGACATTATCAGCTTGCCATACATCAACATCAAGCTTTTCAAGATATAACAACACTTTCGAGTTGTGTCATAAATTGGTAGAAACGGGAAAGTCAAAAAATTATCACTTGATTGATTCGCCTTGTTTTGACACTTTCAGATGATTTTATGTATGTATGTATGTCTGTATAAATTTATGTTTTTATGTATATATGTATATGTATATGTGTATGTATGTATGTATGTATGTATGTATGTATGTATGTATGTATGTATGTATGTATGTATGTATGTTATATAAAGATGTAATGTATGGTTGGATGCCTGTAAAAGATATATATAATAAATGTAATGTATGTATGTATGTATGTATGTATGTAATGTATGCATGTATGTAATGTATGTATGTAAATATTAATTGAGTATGAAAATAAACACCGAAAAGTTTTGGTACATACATACATACATAAATCTATCGATACATATGTAGATGGATACAAAATAATTGTAGTGTATATATACCTATTAAACCCTATAATTACTATTTATTTGCTATAATAGAAATGTTAAATAAAATATCATGAAATTTTTTTTATTGGAAGAAATGTCGAATAAAATACACCAATGGAACCCTATGCAAAATGAGTTAAACAAGAGAACTATTATTTGGTACGAAAAAGTTTTGTAAGAAATGTGTATCTACTTTGTATTTAAGAAAATTCTCTTTGACGAAAACACACAGATAGATGGTTGAATATTAATGCAGTAAATGAGATGTAACTTAGCCACGTCATTCTTCACTTTCGTATCATACTTAAAGCATTTCTCATTAAACAATTGCTAGAATCATTTACCATAAAGAAAATTATCAAATTTTAATTGAGTTTTATAACAATAATTTCACTAAATTGTTAAACAGACACAATAAAATAAGGCTTCACCAATTATTTATTTACATACGCAATAAAATTGTCGCAACCCAAAAAATCACTAGTTGTGACGGGCGCACAAACGTAGACTTCTAGTTTGGCAAGTCAAATAAACTCTTGATCAACAAATAGATTTAAAAGAAATGACATTTACTTTCACAAATCTACCAAGATTTCGACAGAGTTTCTTGGATATTTCTAACATCCCAAAAATAACGAACATTCAACTAACAAATTACATCACTAGATAGAATTTCAAAATAACAATTACATATTTGAGTGGAGTTTCTAGGCAATCTACCTCCCAACGTAGAATATACCAAAATACAAAATATCACAATGTAGTGCCGACAATCCAGGAGGCCTAGCAAAAGATCAATACGGAACACTCTAAACCTGCTAACAACCTCTTACTCGGCTACCAAAAATGTATTATTTCAATATTAGTAAATAATACATAAAATGTGGTATATTTCAATAACTTTCTAACTTTTAAGTCTCCATGGTTTAATGGGTTCGAACGAGAAGTAGGGAGAGGAGAGATTTTAGTGAAAAGGGAGGAGAGAGATTTAATTATATTTTGCATTTTTGTTTTTGGTTGAAGGGATAGGGAGCCTCCCTTCAATCAACTAATTACAAAGGAGGTTATATGGTTGTAATTAGTTGATGGTTTACCTAGTTAGTAAGAGTAAATGATATACCTTTCTCGGTCTTTTGCCTAAAATCAAGTGTGTGAAGAGTAAATCATAGTTAGTTAGGAAGTTAACCTCCATTTTGCCGATACATCGAGTTATAGGATATCTACAATGGAAATACGAGGCCATCTTTTTTTTGTTTAAAAATACTGAGGTCATCTTATACATGCTTTCAAATGCCAAAGAATATGATATAACATTAACAGCAATGTCACATATTACAACAGGGGTACCGTCCTTATCAGGAATCTGATTAAGGATGGTGGATAAAAATTTCTAATGAGTAAAAGAAAATAACAAATACAGATTTTGCATCTTTGATGCAGGTATATTTCTGTACAATATACACAAATAATTGAACATTTGATCTGCTATACAATTTTCCACGATAATTATTTTTTTAAACTTCCATGTTTTCTTTTGCCTTCTGTTTTGTATATATGTAGTAGTAATCTTCATGTCGTCCCAGGGACTTGGGTCTCATCAAATGAATCAGGAGATTGGGATTTCGGTTTGTTCATAATGCTGTTATATCCATATCCAAGAGAACTGCCACTTGTTTCAGATAGCTGAATAAATAGACCAAACAAAAGTAACATACAACAATTAAGATATAACCTATATATAAAAGTGAACTAGTATGTGATCATGCAATTTCCAACAACAGTGACAACAGAGTTGATACTGTCCCAGTGTTCTTGTCATGTGTGCATGGTTTTAAGGAATACGTACCTCTGTGAGCTCAGCGAGATGGCGGGATCTGAATTCATTTATGGTTGCTGCAATCTCTGATGCAGGAAGTTTAACCTGAATAGATAAATGCTTAGATAACAGACAGTGTATCTCCATGTCACAGAATTGTATCAGACTTCTATCAACTAGCAAAATCACATGATAAGAACCCATTGTGTGCTTTTATTTTGACAAGGCCTAAATGAAACATCTGAATATTTTATTTTCAACTTTTCCCTTTTCGATTTCAATCAGAATAGCTAGGGCCTTCAGTAAGATGTAGGTGCAACCAATTTTATAATGTAAATGAAGAGCCAAATATGCTTATACCATTAGTAAGAAAATCTGACCAGAAACTTGAGTATATCAATCATATGATAAAGAGAAAATACACAACAGTTTGGCATCGGTTAATGTGTCATGAAATTTTAATCATGAGAACAAATGAACATAATCCTTTACCTCATGTAATGGTCTTTGTTATCATCAGATAACGGTTTAACCAAATACAAGGAAAAGGTTTTTTCATTAGATCAATAATATATCTGCTCCAATAACAATATGTTAGTTACCTGTGAAAGCACTGCAGCTGCTAGTTGAAGACTTGGTTCCAATGTCTCTGGGACAACCTGCACATGTAAGTAACACAGACACAAGACAGACAAAATCTACAGTGAGCATTGCTATAAAAGCCAATTTTGCTAAAGAGACAAAACAGTAACAGTTGAAAAAAAAAACTTTTTCATGACTGTTTCAAAATCACACCACAAGGAAATCATTATCATTAACAGAAATACAAGATGTATCAGAATATTACAGCAGTAGCTCCAGCCTTCTCTAAATTCAGTCCGTGATTAACATCATGAGCACGAACAAAGGTCTTCACTTTTGGAAAGTGCTTGCTCAAAGCCCAAACCGTTCTATAATTAGCACCAGGGGAATCTAGAGTTATTGCTGCAGCACTTGCCCTTTCAGCCCCAACTTTATGTAGAACCTAATCATGCAGTAAAAAGCCTGTCAAGTAATGAACACGTATGCAAGCTCTATTACTTAAGTCATGTGTAAATGTGTGCTACCTCTCGACTACCAGCATCACCGAAGTACACAGGGAGATCCAAGGAACGCCCAATTGCCACTCTATCACTGAGGATTAGCAAATATGAAAGGTAGTTGGGACATCAAGGTCTATTTCCCATCCAAAATTGCACAATTATAAATAGTATACTGGTAGTCCACACATCTTGAGAACACTAAAAAATCTTGATAAACATCCAAATAATGTTCCATCATTGTTACTAAATACCAGCATTAACAAGAAATCAACTAATGTAGGGATCTACAACTATTCAAGTGTTGAAAATTATATGAAGATCCAAGTACGTGCAAAGAAAGCCTTTACTGCATCCAAGAAAGTCAGAAACCGATGCACAAGCGAAGAAGAGCATAGCTAGGCTCATCAACATGCCTATGAATAAAGAGAGAAGATGCCTATATATAAGAGAGTGTATGATAATAGTGGTCTTTTTTCCCTCCCAAGGGAGACAGTTTAGAATAAATTCAACAATTCCATGCAGTATTGTTTTCTTTTTCAACATAAATAAGATCAAAAAGAAACAATTACAAGAAAAGTGTTAGGATGCCGGATTTGGGCCTAAGCCCAATAGAGGGGATGAACAGAGAAGTTGCAGAATTGCTTATAGGGAAGTTAGTGGGAGGATGGGCAGCAGAATATAGATGAGGGAAATGGAAAAAGAGAGAGACATTGTGTTCATTGTTGGTCAGGACCTTGAAGGTTTAGGCAGAGAGAAATGCCGTTTCTTCTCTGAGGAGCTTTTGCTCTTGGATTTTAGGGGTTTCCTTCTGTAGTACTTCTTTCTCAATTAATAATACCATTTCTGTTTTTCTTTTATTCGAGTTCCTATCAATAAGTAAATAGTTACAGTTAGCATTAATTACCTTCTCACGTCTAGTGCAACAAAAGGAATAAGACGTTCCGAAAGAAGTTGTGCAATGATCTGAGAATAACAAATAGGTAAACTGTTATGCTTAAATTGAATATTAAGACTAACAAGATATAGCAGAAAAGAAGCAACTCACCTGGCCAACTCTCCCAAATCCACAAATAATGATATGATTTCGCAAATCATCTGTCTGTCAAAGATGTCAACCAAAAAGAAGTCAACCACTTATTTTTGTATCAAATCAAAATAAAAAATAATATGCTAAATCAGTATGTTCTCAGTTCTCACTGTATCCATTGTCTGTAACGACAAGTGTAGGAAGCATCAGCATATAATTTCCTTAACTTAATCAAACTAATACAAGATAATAAATACGGTTAAATAATTGGAAAAACTATCCTATGATCAAAAGAGCAAAGAGAAAAAGAAAGTATTTTTCATGTGCAAAAAATGGCGTGCCTGGCAAGAAAAAAAAGCATGACAAATAAAATTTGTCGAGCTGTCCCAAATAATATATTTACTGTTTTCTGATTAAGATGTTCGTCCAAAACACTTTAGTACCGTTACAAAAACAAACACAAGGAAGTAAGTTTATTGTGCCAAAGTTTACCACCTTATTTAGCTTTAAAAATATTCACTTATGCTATTTCCGCTTTCACTGATGATAAATGTCAAACAGTTAGTCTTTTTTCTAATTGCCGCAATTTGATTTTCAGTAGGACCCATGGTCAACAAGACCCACATAAATTTTATGGGGATTTGTTTTATTTTTGGGTACAAATTTTATGGTGATCAGAACGAAGGAATAAAAATCTTGCAAGAATTTCGCTATTTTTCATTGCTATCTAAAATCTAAATACTACATAGCTGCATTTTAACCTCCTTGCAAGATTTGTTGCCATACTACGTAAACACAACATACAATCTCTTAGAATTTGGGTTGGGTCTAACTCAACCCTACAAAACCAGCTTATAGAGTGAGGGATGCCTCCCACTTATAAACTCTTTTTCAGGCCATATACATCCGACGTGGGGCTCTCAACACACACCCTCACGCCCAAAACTGAACAATTGGCGCATGACCCAAGTGGCTCGATAGCGGGTGGCCAAACGGGTCTTGGATAGGCTCTGATACCATCTTAGAATTTGGTTTGGGCCTAATTCAATCCTAAAAAATGGCCTTGTACAGTGAGAGATGTCTAAAACTCTTTTTCAAGTCATATCACATTCGATGTGGGACTCTCAAGTCTCAACACAATCTATTAAGTTATTATAAGATAAAAAGACAGCATTTAGTCCACCTGTAAGAAAGCCAACAATGGGTAGTGCAAAAGCTTTAAATTTTACAACCATTTGTAATTAATTAGTCCCTGCCAACTATTCGTGAAAGTACACTCACCTCACTTTCTACAGGTAATAAACTTCGAACATCATGCAGCTCAAAACGGGAAGCAATCAGCTGGCCTCCTTCGGCTAGCCATGGTGTGATGGCCATTGAAATTCCCACAACAAGAAACAGCAAAGAGGACAACTGAGAAGACATTATGCCCTACAAAAATGTCAATTAGTAAATATATTAGTTTTTAGTTTTTACAGCAGATTAAGTTTCGAAGAGGAAGAAAACAATCAGAAAATTGATCTATGTTTTTTGTATTTTTCAACTTCCTTTTTCTCCATGATAAAATAATTAGTCAAGAGAAAGCAAAAGATCCAGAGTAAGAGGATAAAAGATCACCAAAAACAGTAACACAATATGAAAAATAATATCAGGTATTAGTAACCCAATCGGAATTAAACAAAAACACGAGAATTTCAAAGAAAAAAGAACCTCCCAAGCAAAGCTCTATGAACTCTTTAAATATACTAGTCGAATTCATACAAATACCCCATAGAACCATACCCCGAAAAAAGTCAAGATCTATGTTTCTACCCAATAAAGCAGGTGTAATGGTTTTATGATTTCAGAAAATCCTTGAGTTCCACTCCATCTAAGCACACTTCATCTAATCGAAATACAGAACCCCTTTGTAAAACCCTATATTCCTACCAAGATCACTATCAAGCAATAATAGCTAATCATATTAGATTTTGGACCTAACAACCTCACAAAACCGTTTTGAAAGGTGAGGGGTGCCCATTCATTATAAACTATTTTCAGACCTTATCCCTTACCAATGTGGGTCTTCAATTTCTCCAAATACATTCTCTCACGGCCTATTGAGTTTCGTACGCAGATAATATGGTGGGTGTCTTAATAGATCGAAGATAGGCCTCATACCATTTTTGGGTCTAACTTAACCACATTATAAATTCTTTTCAGGTCTTATCTCTTGCAATTGTGGGACTTGGGTTGCTGCCAATAACTCAAACCCTTTTAATCTTGAACCAAAGAACCTAGTTAAATACTCCTAGGCAATGCAAAAACAGATGCATTGCATCTCTAATCTATTGTTAAGTCATAAAATATCAGATTAACAGCGAGACAAACATAATTTTATTGAGGTTTGTCTGGTAAGAGCATATAATAATATGTCAACTTGGCTTATTTTTTAAGAAAGATGACTAAGACAAAAACCTCCAGAATATTCTCAATCTAAAAACATCAAGAAGCATATTGTTAGAATATAACAAAAGCAGAATAACATATTTTAGATTAATATAAAGATGTACAGCACATAATTATTCATTAACCAAAGACTCCTGGCACGTAAAATGGTTTTCGAGAACAAAAACCTGATTAACAGCTTCGCCAAAAGCCACAAATGCAAATTCTCCCCCAGGAGCAAGAAGAAGACCAACTCTAATGGCAGAAATGAGTGAAATACCAAAAATTTTGCCAATCAAACAAACCAAGATAGTCTTGCCAAATATCAAGAGTCCCAGTGTCCCTGTAATGACTGGAAAGTTTGAAAGAAGTAGTTTTGGATCAATTGACATTCCAACCTGAAAAGTCACAAAAAAAATTTCCATTTATTACGCATATTGATACTGAATTGTTCAAGGGATCACAAATCTCAAGGCAGCCATTTCTTTTTTAAGAATTCACACAAGAATCATTTCAATATACGTTATTGACCCGCAGTTTGTTAAGTATAAAATAGATGAACAATACAGTTAATTAACTTTTGAATTTGGATATCAAGCACCCACCGTCATAAAGAAGAGGCCCAATAAAAGTCCACGATATGGAGCAATGTCAGATTCGACCTGTAAGGAAAATTCAGTTTCTGCCAGTAGTAAACCAGCCAAAAATGCTCCCAAAGCCATGGACAGACCTGCCTGTTTTAAGTAAAATTTACATTTAGAAAAATAAGAAGCAAAGTTAGCACGATGCAGACAAAAATCATTACTTCAATAGAGACAAGAATAACTTAAAGCAAACTGTCAAACGTTGCCCTGGCTCAAAGCCCAAACAAAGGGGGAAAAAAAGGAAACGAAGCGATAAAAACACCTACCCTGGCTGTGAGAAGACTAGTCCCAAGAATAACAAAGAGTGTGTTCGCAGAAAATATTTCTGCATTTTGATTTTCAGCAATCTGCTTATATATAGGTCGAAGGAGCTGTAAAAGAATAGTGGGAAAATTACATTCCAATTCCAAAAGTCATGTTTGTGACCAAAATAACACCATAAGAAGCCTTCAGAATGAACACAAGCCCAAAAGCACGGAGCCCATTGAAAAATAGCTTTTATAACATGTTTCAGAATCAGGATATTGATAAACTTAATATTTAAATTTCCTAAGTGCCTGCTACAACTAACCCCGGTAAGCCTATAAAGTAGAAACTTCAATCAAGACCTCATATGTGCAACCACAACAATACAAGACTATCTTAACCAATATAAGCAACTCAGTTGGAAACTTCCACATACCATGATAAATAAAGTACCTGAAAGTGCACCACACCATATTACAAAACATTGTAAAATATATAAACAATTTGCAGCATCCAGTGAGTAATTTGTACCAAATCTCTTAATCAAACTTTAGATATCAACAAATCGAATGCTTTAAACAATTATATATAATATATCATGCTAGATAGTAGAATTGATAACTTAAGTTCCAGATAAACATAAATAATGAATTAAACAAAATACTCTTATAAAGATTACAAAAAAAGATATACTGACATGAAGATATAAATAAATCCTTCAAGAAGAAATAATATATACCATTCAATGGGTAATGTAAGCATCGCCTATCCGATTCAGTGTACATTTTAATAATTAGAAATCACATATCCCACACCCGAGATATGAAAACTACTTACCAATCGTCCACCTGCAATTATGGCAGTGATGGCAACTGCAGCCTTAACACCAGCCAGACCAAGAGCTTCAGCAATGGCTTGAAAGCCAACCTGAAAACAGAGATTCAGATTTCACAAGATAACTTTGGAGGCAACAGCAGTATACATGGAAGCAATTACGATGATTGCAATAACAGAAGACAAAGTCAATGGCTTCCAATCAAGCATTTAACATGAACAGACTTCAATTAGAAAGAGTGAAATGTGTCCTCCTGGCCCTTTAAGTTTTAATGCATATGTAGAACAATTAATGCTTGATTATCCAATCAAATGCAAAGTTCTCTGAACAATAAAGAACTCCCGAATTGGGTGAGTGGGTGGTATTCACTCGGGCAACCTTGCATTGTCATAAACTTTCTCATGCTACACAGGAGTTCATACAACTTTAGGTAGCCATTTTCTAAACTTCACGACCACAGTATTGTCTACCTATCCAATGTATGTATTTTAAGACAAGAAATGCTAGAAAGTGTTACCCCTCCTTTGGAAGAGTTAGGCGAAATAAGAGGTATGAGTATTAGCAACACAACAACAGCCAAATCCTGTGTAGAAACAAAAAAAAATTGTCAAGATCAATTGCAATACCAAAGACATTTAAAAGCTAAAAATAAACGATCAATGTCAGAAAAACAAATTGAGATAGCAAACAACAAGATAGAGCAAAAACATAAAAAGAAAACGCTAGCTGAAATACTAAATAAGGTGCTTAAGTAGCAAATATATAGATGTGCACATCCACTGGCCCAATAGCTAACTGCAGCATTTAGTTTTAGAGTTTCATCGTTATTTACTTTGAGGAATGAGGATGCTTGTTTGGTATCTGTTTATTCAGTTTAAATCAGAATAAGTTAGTATTTTATCCTTATGTGTCGGTACTTTCTCTGTCACTTATCCTTACAAGCTTCTCAGATTATCTGAGGAGATGCAATATTTTTGGAGACTATTTATCTCCCTTTCCTCTCTCCTCTCTCTCTCTCTATATATATATATATAATATAATTGTAATTTGTAATTTGCCGAAATTAGAGCAAAAAGCACCACCATTCTGATAGGAACCAACTAGTAGATTGAACGAAAAGGATGATTACAATGTATCCCTAGAGTATTCGAGAGACTCTAGAACTCTCCTTAGTGCCATAAGGCCCAATTCTTTACAAATGATTACATGCCTTCCTCCCTACTCCCTCTTCTCTATATATAGGCTATATGCCTTAATGGTATTCACTAACTAACCATTCAGCCAATTAACTAACTAACTCAACCTAATTAACAAATTGTAACTAACTAGCTAATTAAGTCCTAAGCCCCATAACAACCATACGGCTTAGTCCTATCAATACTCCCCCCCCCCCCCCGGGACATTCACCCTGTCCTCAAGGTGACTTAAGAAAGAGAAAAAAAAATATACAACAAGAACAACAATTTTAAAACAAAATTTTGGTTGATATGCTGCTTTAATTGCTCCTCCTCGTGTGGTATCAGAGCCAGGTTGACGAATACGATGACATTACTCCAATAAGCCCCAATAGAAATCATGAGTGGCCTTGTAGAATCTCCCTCAATAGCCAATTCATGCTTTACTTGCAATTGAGGAACTCTAGGAATCACAGAAAGACAGTTTGCTTCCTTGGGCAGCTTTTGCTTCAAAACATGAGGATTGAGGACCCATTCCACCCATACATAGTTCTTCAGTCACCGTTGCAACACGTTCCCCACGAATTCTGAAATTCAGTTCCATACCTCTGGGCCCCAAGACAGCTATCAAGCCTACATCAGAGTGTGTCCACCCACTTGAGCCCATTAGCGACAATTGAACCACCCCTGTACGTACCTCTCAGCTACATTTGGATAGCAACTTGATGTTAGCATCTTCATAGTACATCGGGGTTGACATGTTAGGAAGCCACTGACAATCACCGTATGAACCAACAAATTGTCCTTTCCAAACAAACTCTAACTCCATGGTAATCCCCATAGACTTGTTTTTAGTATACCTCAATATCACGATGTCCCTGTCAGAGAGATCTCTAACAAGCATTTTGTCACACAGTAACCTTGCAGTCTCCATGTACATGGGGACCTTCTTCCAAAACTCATTAATCAGTTTGCCTCTTTTCCAACGAACACAGAATGAAACTTGACTTGCACTTTCAAATGGATCTCCTTTGGATAATAGAAGATGAGTGCAAATAATACACATCTTCACACCCATACCTTGTATTTCCCATAAGTGCTTCTTTGTGCTTTCTGTCCATTCCACGGTGGTCATAACATGGTAGAAAGTCAACAAGGAATATAAATGTGATCCAGCTGTCATAACCTCTATCACATGCATTAAAACTAAGTTGGTGGCATTATTATGCAGCCATCTTCTTCTTTGTCTAATGGCACCTGGCTCCCATTTGTTTAAGAGAATAGAGTTGTGGCCATTATGCAACATCATACCTTTTTGAATATTGACACTTGGATTCCATGATAAAAACCCACACATCAACTTTTCCACTGCTGCCACCCTCTTTGTTAACCTATTCATTTCTTGTGCAGGGATTGGAAGCACCCCGCTTCGAAGAGAGAGACAACAAATTTTAGTTTGTTGGACTTTAGGCATTTTTTCCACCGATGGGCCTGACCCGATAAGGCCAAAACTTGGCTCAAACTTTGCGTTACGACTCCACTTGACTACCATGCTCGACGACGTCTCATTTTCAGAAAAATAATCGCAACAATGAAAGCTTATACTTACCCCTGGTGGTTGCGTCAATGACCATCCCAACGTCAGTGTGCGAGAGCCGGCGGACGGCAAGAGCAGTGATGCTCGCTTCGGCGGCTGCACCCACAGAAACGACGCAGACACCCGCAACGATGACGATTCCAGAACATACCCTGAAGCAGCGAAAATCGGACACGCCAACTGAAACAAACAAGGAGTGCGATTCACTAACGGGGACAACGGTGACGATGCGCACACCAAGAACGGCGGTGACAGAGTGCTTCTTCCTTGCGCGTTCTGATCTTTTTCGCACGGGTTTCGGGTCGGGTTCCATAAGATCCACTGTTTGTTTTCCTTCTTCCACTTATCCAAAGCATTATGGGCTTGACCCACTTGGTTTAGAATAAGGCCCAGTTTACAATTTTCCAATTTCTCTTGGATCTGACCCGTTGGGTTTTGGAAAAAACCCAACTCACGATCTTGGCCCATGAGGATGAAGTTGTGACCCATTACGCGTAATTTCCATGGGACCCTTCTGCCTTCGTCTTGCACATCATGTGCCTCTTCCTTCATGAACGCCAGCGATCTCAAACCCAACCAACCCCTGTTAGTTGCGACGCCAGTCGGCCACTGTGACGGGGGTGGTAGTTGAATCAACGACCCTTCTTTCTTCCAACAATTTTCTTTATTCACGTTCATGTCTCCCTTTCCCCCGCCTCCGCATCTACCATCTCGTACCAGCGACAACGATTGTCGGTTTGGCCACTCCCCGGTGGTCGCGACGGCGTCTGATGGCCTGGACGTGGACGGCGGCGCCCAAGACACTTTAACCTTCCATCTTTTCTTGTGGTCCGCATCTCCGTTCCCTTCTCCGGCCACAATCTGGTTTGGTGGTTCTGGTGGCGGCGGTGGCTCGTTCCCCACTCCTTGCCTTCTTTCTCTATGCTTCTTTCTTGATCTTGAGCGAGCAGTTTCGCTCACACGAGCACTGGTCACCGGCAACGCACCAAGAGGTACTGGTGGTGACGGTTCAGCCTTGGTTCGTTCTGGTATGACAAGTTGTTTCGACTTCGATAGTACCAACAATGGTCCAAGACCCGTTGAAACAATCATGGACTCCGAACTAGCCATTTCGTCACTGCAATTCCGCATTCCCTTCTGGTGTGTCGTTTTCTTGGAAGTGATTCTTGAACCTTTGGTTGCTCGACTTTTTCTCCACCTTGCCGTGATGCCTCTCATCTTAAGTGCCAAACTAACATTATGCTTGGACCATATTTGGACCTTGCAGTATTCAGTTTCCACCTCTGATTTCTTGCTTCCCGTTGACGATGTAGTTGCGCCTTGTTTCTTGGAATTCTGACTTAAAGACTCTTCTTTTTCAAGAACAGTTTCTTCAATTTTGTCCTCCACAAGATTGGACTGATCAGGAGCCTGTTTTGAGTCAATGAAATGCTTTATCTTGGGGACTCCACCGCTGTTGTTGGGGAACACCACTAGCTCAATCGCAGCGATGAGTTGCTCAATGCGAGCGGCGTGCTCATTGAGGCGATCGAAGCGACACTGATTGCGAACCTCTAATTCTTGAAACTGTCGTTCCAATTCGTCGAAACGTGAATCCATCGTGGTTGAATCGTTCTTCTTGCGCACCATGAATTTTCTGCGGGATCGTACGTGCTTTGATACCAGTTGATAGGAACCAACTAGTAGATTGAACGAAAAGGATGATTACAATGTATCCCTAGAGTATTCGAGAGACTCTAGAACTCTCCTTAGTGCCATAAGGCCCAATTCTTTACAAATGATTACATGCCTTCCTCCCTACTCCCTCTTCTCTATATATAGGCTATTATATGCCTTAATGGTATTCACCAACTAACCATTCAGCCAATTAACTAACTAACTCAACCTAATTAATAAATTGTAACTAACTAGCTAATTAAGTCCTAAGCCCCATAACAACCATACGGCTTAGTCCTATCACATTCTCCCTATTTTCCATAGTATCCATGTATACTTTATTGTACATGGGTAAAAAAAATTTATATTTATAAGCTCTCACCATAACATATTTTTGGCACCATATGCCTCACATAGAACAAAGTTTAGTCAACTATATCTCACAAGTATTATTATATTATACAAGAAAATCCTTGAGTTTCTAGATAGAGAGGTACAAAGTAACCTGAAAAAGTAAAACGGAAAATGTAGCCCGTCCATGCCGTGATGTGCTCTCACCTCTCTCCTGTAACACCTGTAAAACAATTTCACTTGAAATATTGCAACATGGCAAGCTCGGTAGACATGAAAATTGAATTATAATGTAGAAAAACGAAGTCTTTTACTGCTATCCTAAATACTTAGACTCGCCAGAGGCTTTTTAAGGTGGATATTCGTTACAGCTATAGGCATACGTAATGACAACCATAAATATACCTATTAACAGATGTGTGCTTCAATAAAAATCTTTTACAATTAATGCTTTTAGAAAAGATAGTTTTCACACTATAATAAAAGCACAAGGCTGGAATAGGAAACTGACTAGAGTGCGTGAACGTATACCACAGAGTAAGAATTTAGAAGCAAACTGTGCTCAGATTATTTACCTGCAGAACAACAGCAGTCGATGACAATGCCAGGCCATTCCCAATGACAATAGCGGCAGGGACAGCTTGGCCAAAAGCATAATGAGCCAACAACCCAAAAGCTACAGCAGTCAACAAAACCTGCATTTATTCACAAATGCTAAGAATTGTTGGCTCATAAATTACATCCATATAAATATAATATCATGAGCCAAACAATTTTTTAACAAGTGTTTAAGTTTTAGGATTTGGTCTTTTTATTATAGAGGGGGGGGGGGGGCGGGGGGAAATTGACACTCAACGATAAAATTATATTGATATGATGTAAACAACATATTGTATGTTATTACATAAGACAAAGCACTAATTCTTATTCATGCTAATACTAGATTCTTAATCATGATGAAATATGGAAACAAATCATGATAAACGAGAAAATGTGGAAACCAATCCCAAGAGATAATCGAAAATACTCTTGGATAGAATCAAGACATAACAATATAGTTTTCATACAGTCTTACAGCAAAGATGAAAGGAAGAGTTCTGCAATCACCTGAGCAGAGCCTAATCCAAAGACATATTTCTTCATTGAACTAAGCCTTTCGACAGAGAGCTAGAAAAAACAGTTCAGAGCTTCAGTTTATTTTTATTATGGAGATTATCAAAGTTAGGGTAGAATGGGATCTAATGGAAACTCCACCTCCAGGCCAATATTGAATAGCAGGAAAACGACTCCAAATTCAGCTATTGCTTTTGTCCCGTGAACATTGCGAATGATGGAGAGCCCATAAGGCCCAATCAAAATACCAGCAGCCAAGTAACCAAGAACAGGACTGCCTAAACAATGTTGCAGATAGAGGACAAGCATCAGCTAAACAATATTTGACTGTAAGACAATCAATTTTATCAAAACTATGACTTTTATAGATGTTTCATGTATACCTAAGCATAAATCAAATATTGGTTTGATGCTTAGGACGAGGGAATACTTTTCTATTCAAGTAACCAAATTTGATTTAAGCATTACAGCTCCACTTATTGTCACAATCAAATAAACAAATGGTGAATAAGGAAGAAAAAACCGAGCTATGTATGCAATATATACCGTATGTAGTTTGTAGTCTAATCAAATTCAATTCAAACTAAAATGAAATATATAGACAAACAACTTTGTCATACTTTGACTGAATAGGCTCAATCCATCATTAATAAAACATGGAAACCAAGTTACCCCCGGGAATTTTTTGAAATATCGGCACAAATATGACACTTGCAAGTAATAGCCAGAGCATGTCAAAGAGGGAGGCTTCCTCGCCATTCACCTACAATAAATACCATGCAGTCAGATGAAACTTAGTGAATTGAGCAGGAGAATTAATGGGCAAAATGGAAAAACAAACCTCTTGTTCAGGTAACGAAGCAATAACTTTCTTAATTCTCTCGGGGAGTTTCTGAAGTTGTCTAACCAGAGGCTTTGCACTATAGGAAACCTCTTCAACAGTGGTTGCAATGACTTCTGGCTGCTGAAGCAGCTGAGAACTCCTCTCTGCTCTATTGGTATAGAAGGCAACCCTGAGATAAAATTCCACCACTTCTTGTAAAATGGAACAAAACCTTTTCATCTAATTAACATAATGACAAAACATGATATTGTCTTCTTAAAATGAACAGAAAAACTTAAATGAAGGTAATACATACCCATGGTAGAGATTCAACTTTACCATCAAATTTTTAAAAACCCAGTGAATATTTAAGCCTTGATACTTTTCTATCATGTTGTAGAAAAGGCTAAAAATTAACACCCCCGGTATGTTACTCCTATACCATAATATTTGTATGCCAGCCAGATAATTTATATATTTCCAAGTAAATTAGTTCTACAAAAGTTTAAGCACAGAAAGGAGCAAGATAAAGACAAAATATACACACCCTGCTCCAATTAACAGTAACCCAAAAACCAGCTTGGGCAACTGCTTCTGTGCAGACTCTACAAGACCATTGAAAACTGATGCCGGTGAATAATCAGTCTCATCTGTAGTAAAAGAGAAAAATGATGCAGGAAAAAATCGGGAAGACTTCTTTGATAGCGTCTTGGGAGAAAATGGTGAACTATCTCTAGTCAAATCTTTATGTGTTTCCTGTTTTTTTGTTAGAACTACATTCTTTGACTTCTCTAATTCGAGTTCAGCTTCTTTAGAAGAGTCTAAGCTTAACTGTCCATTTTCGGGATCACTCAGATACTCAGACCGAGTTATGTCTTCCAAATTTTGGTTGGTTTCATTGGATAGTGTCTCTGGTGATCCAGTGGCAAGCAAAGACTCGTCATTACTTGAGAAATCAAGCTCTTTTTTAACAGTATCATCACCAGAAAAATGTTGAACCACTTTGCCTTCCTCAGGGATAGACACAATTTCTTGTGCTTGTAGAGTGTCTGTGGAAGACTTGTCTGCTTTCAGTAATGCAATCTCTGCATCATTCACTCGCTTTGCAGCCTCAAGTTCAACAGCAACAGCTTGCTCAGCTAAAAACATTATGTTTGTGACACCCTCCTCCGCTTTCACTGCATTCAGCTGAGCCTTTTCTGCAATTTCATGCAACTTGTTCACTTCATTCTGCAACTCCTCCTTTCTATTTTGCAAGCTTCTCAACTCAGTCTCACAACTTTCTAAATTTGTCTGACATTCCTTGATATCTTCCCGAGCAACCACAAGTTCTTTCTCCTCTTGTATTATATCATTATCATCACCATTACTCTCATTAGAACCTCGTAGGGAACTATAATCTTCATTCGCAACCTCCAAAGATTCAACAGCTACTTGAAGTCTTGCCTCAGCTAAAGAAAGAGCCATTGTTGCATTTTGAACAGCTTCTTTGGCAACAAATTCATCAGTAACAATTTCTTGGATGATGTCAAGGGTAGAGTTAACATCGTTCCAAGCCCTTGCTGCTTCATCCTGCAAAGAAATTGCGGTCTCTGATATCTTTTTAACCTTCTCCTCAAATGTGATGCTATTTACTCTAGCAACTTCTAGTTCTTTCAAGGCCTTTTGCAACAACTCTTTCAACTCATCCACATTTTGTACTTCTCCTTCTACTTGAACCCCAATTTCTTTCCTCTCTCCATCTCCCAAAGGTCCACTCAATTCAACACTAGAATTTGACCCCAAATCAGAATCTTCATCCTTTCCTTCCACATTATCATAATTCCGTCCATTGCCATTAACATAAGCTAAAGAATCATTATCCAGACACTTGGAAAAAACTTTCCTATTTCCCCTAAAAAGGTTACTACTTTTACAAGACAAACGCCAATTCAAATTTGAAACTTTACTTGAATTATTCCCACTACCTATCTTGTTCATCCCACTAAAACGAGCTTTCAATATAGTCCTCGAATTCCCAAGAAAAGCACAACCAAAACCTTTACCTCCAAATACAATGCATGAACCGAAACCATTGAATGCCAATTTTGACTGTGGTAAGCTACAAGCTATATCCATGTTTTCTTCCAAAACCAAAAACTCATACAGAACCGTCTTTCAATACATTTCTGAAACTAATGACAACAATCCAAAAATTAATCAGAAAATAGCTCAACACAATATCGTAGCATTTTCAATATTCAATCCAAAAAAAAGCAATAATAGAGAGAAGCCAAAAAATTGAGAGAGATACCGAAGCGACGGAAACTGAATATGCAGGTTCGAACAGGAGAGTGGAAAATGAAGCTTTGAATTTCTATGTTTGGAAAGAGGGAAAATGAGATTTTCTCGGTTAAGAAAATCGGTTGCGTGCTGTTTTTTAAAAACGGGTCAGTGAAGTGAGTAAGCGAGAGCGAGAGGATATTCTTAAGAAGTTTGATTCCCAATCTCAGATTCAGAGTGTGGAAAACACTGTCCAATAGTAACGGTGTTCAGTCTCACCTTATAAAGTGTACTTTATCAACTACCATATTAGCGCGTGAGGTAGTCGATAAGCTATGTAAGGGCAATAACTATCCGAAATATTTAACCCAATTTGGATACTCACACGAGTGGACGTCAAACTGCTAACAAAATATCCGAAATTCAACCAAAAATTTGTCTTTTTTATATATACCAAGGTATTTACCGCCGAATGCAGTGACTAATCCTTTTGTTGGATTGGAGGTACTCGAAGAGTGAGACAACTGGTCTAGGGATTTAAAGCTGCTTCATACCCAATATAAGGATCGAACCCTCGACACTTAATTAAGCGAGGATGAGCCCAACCCCTCAACCTCACGCATGCGTTAAATTTGTCTTTAGTACGTATTCGTATATTCTTTTTTTGGGTAAATTATACTTTCCTAATTAAATTCATCTCCCAATTTTAAGATATTTAAAAAGTATTTTTACGACGGTGAGAGCACCTCCAGCAGAGAGGGTGTGTACAGAGTTGCGGAAATTTACTAACGCAACAACTTTCAACCGATTCGTTGTTGGTGGCAAGCCTTTTCAATGTGAAATTTGTCGGTGTGTCAAAACAGTATTGCGGAGAAACAACGGATTTGCAAAAAATATTTAACCAAAATTAATTGGATAACTGAAAATAAATAAAAAAGAATATGAAGATAAACCGAAACAAAATTAATACAAACAATGCGAAGAACAAGAACCAAATCAACATATCAAAATACAAATGCTTTGAGAATCAAAAAAGAAATCAAATCAAAAACTCAAAACATAACTAAATGAACAGATCAAGAAAACCAAATATCTCTTTCAAAATAAAAAAAAAATGAAACAAAAATACAAAGAAAATTTTAGAACCCATCATCTTCACCACTGGTTCAGATCTGAGAGAAGAGGAAAAACAGGCACATCATCCAAGGCCATCAGCGTCGAGCTACCGTTGTTCCTCCTTCAGACCACCACTATTGCTCGGTTGAGCAGTATATAGTGACTGTGACTGACATGCAGTGAAACTGTGATGAGATGAGAGTGAAACTGTCAAAGAGATTAGAGTGAGAGATGAGGTAGCAATGAGAATGAGTCAGTGAGAAATGAGCTGATAAAGAGATGCTCACAGAGGGTGAGAGGAGATCGCTGAGATGAGATGATGAGATCAATTATTGATCTAGAAGTTCTGGGTCTTGAAAATTTGCAAATCAACAATTTCTCACAACAAATTTAAGAGAGAAGATGAACACAATTCAGCAACAAAAAGGAAAAGAGACAAATCTTACATGAAAAGGAAGAAAGATCAAATGAGGAGAAGACGGGAATAGAATGTAGATTGAAGGTCACAACACGTTTCTTGGAAATGTGATAATATCACACTACCCTTAGGCTCTCTTAGCCTCGTGGAAGTGAACTATAGGTCCTCATCTTCAAGGACCAGGGAGAGCTTCATGATAAACCTCACGTATGATATGCATGTACTTCTACCTCTCACCTTTCACTTTAGGTATTTCGATTATCTCTTTACAAAATGAGGAAATGATTTCATCTAACACAAAAGCTCTAAGAATTACACTAGGAGTTCAAGTATTTATATTATGGGCTTAATGAATCCTAAACCCACACTCTAGAGTCCATAAGAGGCGCATCAAAAGGATCAGGGTCCATACTTAAGCTACTAAGGCAGTAGCCTTCTAGTAATTGCCAGCATGGCTCAAAAAAACAAGTTCCTTACAATTATTAGAAGGAAAACAAAGTATAGGAAACAATAGGGTCTGGTTATCCTAGAAATTCCCTACTATATTTGGTCACCTTTAATGTGATTTTGTCTTAATGATTAGATTAAGCTTATTAAAGTATTTTCCTTTGAGTTCTTGTTTTTGGTCTTTTGAGTTTTGTTCCTTCTAGATTCCAACCAAGCTCTATGTGGCTTACATCATCCCATTCTTGAATTTTACTTGTCCTCAAGTGAACTCTCCTTCTTGGAAACTAATATCAAAGATGGAATAAAATCACTTATTTTGAAAAAAAAAAAAACAACTACACGAATGCAAGAATGCTTAGTCTCCACCGGGGTCAAAGGAAACTGAGTAACCCCCAATAATAGTCTACTCATGCAAATTCCAAGCACATGTTTTAGCAAAATCCAAAGCATGGCAAGCGTCCAAGGAATAGAAACAACCTAGGAGAAGGAATGGAGAGTATAGGGAGAATATTATACCTTTGCAGTTTTTCAATATTAAGAAATGTCTTTATTACCTTGACCTTGCCTTTTTGGGGCTCACCTTTGGAAGTACCTTGAAGCTCCTTGCCTTGTCCACACAAGAGTGGCTCTAGCAACAAATACATAAATGTCCTAAACAAGGAATGAACAAAACTATGTGCAAGGAAAGAGTTAGTGGTGAAATTCCTAGTTTCATATGATATATCATGCAAAGGGGTCCTAGGGGCACATACATCATTTCCTCTTGGTATCCTTGCTAGGCACTACGAGTAAGCTTGTTATTTACTTTGGGTCATTTTCCTCAAGCTTTTGGGCTTTTAATTCTTTGAGAGTGTCATGATCAAGATTAAGTTTGTCTACCACAACTACACTTGGGTCTTTCAACTTGACTTTGACCTTGCTTTCTTTTTCCTCCTCCCCAGTTTTATTTTTCAAAATGATTTGTTCTTTCAAAACTTCTTGAAGACTAAGAGGAGAATATCCAAATTGTTATGCATAAATGAGTATTTGTTCGTAAATCCATCATGAAATGCTTTTGTATCAATTCATAGGGACAACATCACATAAGACATTGTCTTTGTACGCATGAATGGAAAAGATAACTAACACTTGTTTATCCATAACCATGTCTTTGTACGAATAAATTGAAAAGACAACAAAAGTTTTAAGAATTACACTACAAGTTCAAGTATTTATATTCTGGGTTTAATGGATCCTAAACCCACACTCTAGAGTCCATAAGAGGCGCATCAAAGGCCCAAGGCCATACTTAAGCTCCTAAGGTCGTAGCCTTCTGGTAATTGCCAACATGGTTCAAAAATACAAGTTCCTTACAATTATTAAAAGGAAAACAAAGTATAGGAAACACTAGAGTTTGGTTATCCTAGAAATTCCCTACTATTTACATGGTCACCTTTAATGTTCCTTTGTCTTAATGATTAAATTAAGCACATTAAAGTATTTTCCCTCGAATTCTTATTTTTGGTCTTTTGAGCTCTGCTCCTCGTGATTTCCATCCAAGCTTCATGTGGCTCACATGAGGAGAGGTATGGGTGAGGTCAGGTGGTGAATAGGTGAGGTCAGGAGACGAGAGGGTATGGGTGATGACTGATGAGAGTGTTTTGGGAAGAAAATAGAAAGCCTCTGAAGAGTGAAGGAAAAAGAGTTTCTTGTGAGATAAAATAAAAAAGAGTTGGTACGCGTGATTGAGATGAGAGGACTGCCAAAAAAATAAATTAGGTATTATATTTAAAATAAATTAATAGTTTAAGTTGGAAAAAAATAATATTTAATTGAGAGTAGTTGTGGAACCCATTTGTAGTTCTTAAGAAGTTCACCCTAGAAGTAAACAAGATTTGATTTGCTTTAAAATGAGGTAGAGGTGGTGAGACACAATTAAGCAATTGAGTGGAGATCATAGATGGAGATGTTCTGAAAACTCACTTTGATTGTGTTTAGGCATAGATTTGGGTTTTTTTGTGCTATTAAAAGTTGGGAACACAACGGGAATGGAGAAGTCGATATCCAAGGGAGGAGCCGGGAATTTTATTTCGGGGGACCAAGTTTTCAAACTTTGATTTAGTAAAAAAATCAATTTTCATATGCACAATACATACAAGAAATTTAATATATAATTATATACTAAGAGGTGACAACTAAGATCTAAAAAAAATTAAATGATAACATTTAGATTAAGAATGGTATACTAGGGGTCTAAAAACACTATAAATATATAACAGATTTGCTTAAACAGTAGCTAGGAAACCAAAAAAAATTGAGAATTCTCATCAATTAAGAGAAGAAAGTGAGAAAACTAAGGCGGAGCTAAGGAATAACTATACTAATACTAATAAAATAAGAAAAGTTATTTTCAATAGGGTGAAAATATCTGCTCCACCCTAAACCCGTCTTGTTAAACATAAATTGTTCATTTATTTTTTTCATACATATATACTATGTCATTTTTTTATTATTTAAGTTTTAGTTTTAATCCCTTCTCAATTGAAAATTATATTTTTATATTCTTTCAAATTAATACCGTATAATTATTCAAATTTTATTATATTAATTATCACAAATATGATTTTTATTCTATACATAGAGCTAAGGGATGACGACAAAAATCTGACTCCCATGGAGAGAGATTATTCAATTTTCATCTCCATGAATACGTAAGAAAATGTGACTTTCATGTGTTGCTCATTAATAATATAACAAAAAGAGGTATACATACATATATCATTGATAATGGCTGTCTGTAGGACAAGTAAAAAAATGAATGAAAGAATATATCGTATTGCTCAAATCTTTTGTATGAAACATTGAACACAAACAAACACAAACCTCTCATGTTAAAGCTTACAACAATTAAACCCAAAAATAACAATTTTTTTGATGAATCAAGTATTTAACAAACCAAAGACTTTACTCCTCCAAAAGAAGGGGGGAGGAAAGAATTTCATTCATTTTTTAATTCAAGAGGTTTCTTCTGGTTTGTCTTCAGTTGCTGGCTGTGATGGCTCTTCAACTGGTTCAGGAGGTGTAGAAGAACCAGTCCTCTTGTGTGCAGCTTTCAGGACATGACTGTAATTTCCTTTCTCCATGAAAAGTTGTGCAAAATGAACCCTGCAATAGAGGACACCATCAAGTGCAGCATAGTTTGAATGTGTCAATGGACACCCTGCATGTGCACACCTAAAGCATGTCTTGTGGTAGCATTCTCCTTCCAGTGTCATCTATTTAATAAAAATAGAAAATCGTGGTTAATAACGTTCTGATTAAAATATTTTTATGTGTAATCAAAATATGGATCCGGTTTGTGTGCAGTTGGACAGTCAATAAGCTCGGGATTGTCCGATCTTGATTAGATGGTTCAGATTTGAAAGTCGAATTTTTTATTAAGCAAAAATTAAAAACTGTTCTTAAAATCTGATCTTAATATGACGGCTCCAAACTCACGACTGCATTAAATCCAAATCCTCAAAATATGAGATTACAAACCTTTTCTAGTGGATAGACTGTTTTAGAGCAAACTGAACATTTGTCCAGGGTTCCACTGAACATGGAAGATAGTCTACTTGGTGTCCTGTTCTGTTAATCATCAATATAACTTGCATATTAGAAATTGCACTAAATATTACTAACATACATATACATATATGTATGTCTATTTGCATGCATATATGCAAGGTTTTAAACCATGGCCACGGTTGCAGTTGCATCACGATTCTTGATATTATAGAGAATCGATGTCAAATGCGGTCGCTGCCATCTCATCATGTTATGGTGGCAGAGACTTCAAAAACGTCACAGTCCGAATCGCGACTGCAGACCTTATTTTAAAACCTTGCATATATGAATGAAATTGAACATTAAAATTGGTAAAATATAAAGGTAGGACAGTGAACATACCAGCTCACTGTTCTGTCTCTCAGCAGACTTTGCTGCAATATTCAAAGTCAAGAAAACAACATAGTTCATTAGCTAAATCAACAGAAAGTGACGTGTGTATATACATTTGTACTTTTTGAGGTAGAATGAAGAAATTAAGGATTTCATCTTACCACCATTTTGAAAGTTCTTGCTGAAATTGCCAGATTCCTTGAAAAGCTGCTCAAAATGTGTCCTGCAGTACAGAACTCCATCCATGGAGGAGTATGTATTCATCTGGACATACATTAAGTATTATCATTGGCACTTTTTTATGTGTTTCTTATTATGAAGAAAAGGCTGAAAACATGATTTTTTTTGAGTGAATACTCAAATTGGTATCTAACAAAAAATATGGAGACCTGTTTAGTTCATGAGAAATGAAAAGTATCAATGTGGTTCTCAACAAACAAACTTAAACGTGGATCAAATTAGTCCTTTTGAGATAATATTTAGGGACATTTTAGTCTCTATCAGAGACTAATTTGACCTACATTTTTAATTCTCAGGAACCAAATTAGTACATTTCATTTCTCCGGGACCAAATTGATCTCCGATTTTTTTGTTAGAGACCAACTTAGGTATTTACTCTTTTTGTTTTCATCATTTTTCTCACCAGAATCCTAACACAGATTCTCCTTCTGCTTCATTAAATAATTGAAAACTTTTGTATGGTAATGGTGTTACATATTTGGTATAGGGGTCTATGTATGCAAGAGAAAAAGACCCCCTCAATAGTACAAGTAATAATGAGAGAAAATGTTATGAAAAGAACTTATAAAATCAATGAAAAAAATTGAAGGACAAGATTTGAAACATAGAAAAGAAACAAAATGAAAAGAGAAAAATCATACCGTAAGACATCCCTTGCAGTGACTGCATTTGAAGCAATTTTTATGATAAGGAATGTTTTCAAGAGTCATCAAGTCAACAACATAAACAGTTTTGTCACATGCCTTGCATTTATCAAGAGTTCCAGTGAAAGACATCTTTTCTTCTCCTTTCCTTAAGATCTTTGTTCTTTCAAGTGTTTATGTTTTTTTATTTATTTATTGATAGATATCCTTTGATGTCTGAGGATGAAAAAGAGAAGTTTCAATGAGAGTGCAAACCTCAGACAAATGGGGATTGAACAAAGTCTTGTATATGTCTAAGAAAAAGTAACTTATATCCCGCTAGATAAATGGTTGAGAAGTGAATGGAAACCTAAAAATAATGTTGTCAAGCAAAAATGGTAAATTTGTGTTGTTATTTTGTGGATATAATTTATCTATTTGGTTGGAGTGAAAACAGGTTGATTCTTTTGACCATTTCAATCAGTGGAAATTATAGGATGTTACAAAAATAACTAATTAGCCAACTGTTTTCTTTCATTTTGCTATTCTGGTGAAATGGTGTATATTTAATTTTGGTTTTCACAATTAAGATTTCTTTTTAGAATTTGATAAATTAAGAGACTATTTATATTTAACCTGTTTTAAGTTTAGGTTATTCTATTTTAGAGGTAAATCTATAAAGAGACTTTGGCTCTGGATCACTTATTTGAAGGATGTTGCTTATGTGGCACTCCCTTATACTTACTCATTCTTAGTCAGTCCTACGTGGCAGAATTCCTCTCCACATCAGCATAACCGATTGAAGGATTAGCTAGGATCAGTTATAACAGAATAGTTGAATTCTGTTATTGGCGCCAAACTGATCCCAAGCTTCTATATAACTTCATTCTATTTCAGTGAATGCAAGGTGAAAATGAGTAATCACTGGGGAGTGGAGAGAAACACAGGGAATCGTGGGAATTGGGAGTGAGGGGGATACACTTTTGGGTCTTATTTCGTCAACTGTGTAATCTGTAAGTTGAGAAGTCCAATTCAATGAATAAGGACTGCAGCCATTGCTCCGTCCCCCAGATGTAAACATCAATCTTGATGTTGAACTGGGTAATCAAATCCTTGTGTGTGTTGATTTCTGCTCAATTCCTTTTATCTTGTTTTTAGGGTTCTTGTTGCGCGCGATGAATTGATGATCAATTCAACATTTGAGTTGAATTGATACTCGTTAAGTTGTTCATTGTTCAATTCTTGATCCATTAATTCAATTGCATAGAATCCATCGTTCGTGTATCGCTCAATACGTGGTTGTCCAAATCTTCGCGTTACTGTTCCATAGGTTTGCTGAATTGAATTACAGTCACGCAGTAACTCAATTCCCAACAACTGGTATCAAGAGCATATCGTTGGGAGGATAGGCAAATGGAGATGGCGAAGTACAACATTGAGAAATTCACAGGGAAGAACGACTTCGGTTTATGGAAGATGAAGATGCATGCTCTCCTTGTTCAACAAGGATTGGAAGATGCATTAGAAGGAGAAAGAAAGCTACCAGAATCTTTAACAGAAAAGGAGAAGAAAGATTCGATGAAAAAGGCTCATAGCGCAATTATCTTGAGTTTGGGAGACAAGGTTCTAAGGGAGGTTTCCAAAGAAAAATCCGTTGTTGCTGTATGGACAAAACTGGAATCTTTATACATGACCAAGTCTCTTGCAACAAGACTATACCTCAAGCAAAGACTCTATACGCTCAAGATGCAACCAGGTACTTCTATTGGTGATCACATTGATGAGTTTCATAAGTTGATATTAGACTTAGAAAATATTGATGTGAAAGTAGAAGATGGGATCAAGATTTATTGCTCATAAGATCATTAAATAATTCCTATGATACACTAGCTGACACACTAGTATATGGGAGGGAATCCTTGAGTCTTGATGAAGTTCAAGTTGCATTAATGTCTAAGGAACTGTCAAGAAAGTCTGAAAATAAAAACCATGATCAAGGGGAGAGTCTTGTTGCTAGGGGAAGGGGTGAAAACGGGAATGAAAAAGGGAAAGGGAGAGGAAGATCTAAATCCAGGACCAAGCATAATAGATGCTATATCTGTAACAAGGAGGGGCACTTTAAGAAGAACTGTCCTGAAAAAAAGAACAAAAAGAACAATAACTCTAGAGAGGAGGCTGCAGATGCTTCTGTTGCTACAGATGGGTATGATAACTGTGAGATACAGTTTGCTGCTGATGAGGGAAACTGTGAAACTTCAAACATTATTGAAGAATACAACAATGAAGTTTTGGTTGCTGCTGATAAGGAAAGAACTGAATCCAACTCAACTGCTTCAACAGCAAATGATGAAGACTGGGTGTTAGACTCAAGGTGCTCGTATCATATGTTTCCTAAGAGGCAATGGTTTGTGGAGTACAAACTGTATGATGGTGGCCAGGTCATAATGGGAAATAACAAAGCATGCAGGGTGGTTGGCATAGGCACTGTGAAGCTAGTATTGGTTGATGGCACAGTGAAGAAACTAACAATTGTAAGGCATGTTTATGACCTTAAAAGATCATTGATATCCCTTGGCACACTTGAGAAAGCAGGTTTCACTTTCAAAGGTGAAGATGGAGTGCTGAGAATCATGAAGGGTTCAAGAGTAGTCATGAAGGGAGTGAGAAAGGGAAACTGTCTCTATGCTCTCCAAGGCAGCACTCTTGTTGGAGAAACAAATGTAGCAATAATAACTACTGACAAGGCACTCATATGGCACCAAAGACTTGGCCACATGAGTGAGAAGGGATTGAAGGAATTAGAGAAACAAGGCCTGCTCTGTGGAGACAGAATTAACAAGCTTGAATTCTGTGAACACTGTATATTTGGCAAGCAAACTAGAGTGAAGTTTGCAACAGGAATACACAAAACTAAGGAGAGGCTAGGCTACATCCACTCAGACTTATGGGGGCCTTCCAAGACACCAACACATGGTAGCAAAAGATACTTCATATCCTTCACAGATGACATTAGTAGAAAGGTGTGGATTTATCTACTCAAAACAAAAGATGAGGCCTTCAAAACTTTTGTTGAATGGAAAAAGAGAGTAGAAACTCAAAGTGGACTGAAAGTTAAAGCATTGAGGACTGATAATGGGTTGGAATTTTGCAATGAAGAATTCAACCAATATTGCAAAGAGCAAGGCATTTACAGGAACCTCACTGTGAGGGGAACACCTCAGCAAAATGGGCTTGCTGAGAGATTAAACAGAACTCTATTGGAAAAGGTGAGATGTATGCTATCATGTGCAAAATTGCCTAAGACTTTCTGGGGGGAAGCTGTGCATACAGCCTGCTACTTAGTAAACAGAAGCCCTTCTACAGCATTGGACTTCAAAACCCCTCAAGAGGTCTGGACAGGAACCAAGCCTGATTATCAAAATATCAGGATATTTGGATGTCCTGCCTTCTTCCATGTGAATGAAGGGAAGTTAGAACCAAGATCAAAAAGAGGCTTGTTCATGGGATATCCTGAAGGAGTAAAGGGATACAGGATATGGTCTGTTGATGAAAAGAAATGTATAATCAGCAGGGATGTTGTATTTCATGAATCCAATTTGCTTCATGAAACAAAGAGCAACAAAGTTCTAGATGAAAGTACAATCAATAAGGAAACTGAGCTTGAGGTGGAGATAGACACTAGTGAAGTCCAAAAGAAGACTGAGATAGACACAGTTGATCCTCCAATCAGCCAAAATACAGAAGAATACTCTAGCTCAGACACTGATGAACAAGAGGAACAAGATCAAGAATATATGTTGTGTAGAGACAGAACCAGAAGGGAAATCAGGCCTCCAAACAGGTTTGGATATGAATCAATGACAGCCTATGCATTGAACACTTATATCTATCTAAACAATGATGAGCCAAATACATTTGATCAAGCTATGAGTAGCAAGGAACAAAACAAATGGATGGAAGCCATGATAGATCAAATGAAATCCTTAGAAAAAAATCAAACTTGGAAGCTTGTAAGGAAACCTAGTGGTGCAAAATTGGTAGGCTGTAAATGGATATACAAGAAGAAAGAAGGTAGTTTAGAGACTGATCCACCTAGATTCAAAGCAAGGTTGGTTGCTAAGGGATATACTCAAAAAGAGAGAGTTGATTTCAATGAAATCTTCTCCCCTGTGGTGAAACACACTTCCATCAGAGTGCTTCTAGTACTTGTTGCGGAATATGGTTTGTATCTTGAACAAATGGATGTCAAGACAGCATTTCTGCATGGAGTGCTTGAGGAGAAAATCTACATGTCTCAGCCTAAAGGGTTTGATGAAAAAGGTAAAGAAAACATGGTCTGCCTGTTGCATAAGTCCTTATACGGGTTAAAACAGTCCCCTAGGCAATGGTACAAAAGATTTGACAGCTATATGCTGAATATTGAGTACAAGAGGAGCAACCATGATAGCTGTGTCTACTACAAAAGGCTAGGTAATGAGAATTACATTTATCTACTGTTGTATGTGGATGACATGTTGATTGCTAGCAAAGACAAAAGGGAAATTGATGCTCTTAAGGGTCTGCTAGGTAAAGAATTTGAGATGAAAGACTTGGGGCAAGCCAGGAAGATTTTGGGTATGGAAATCACTAGAAGAATTGACAGGAAATGCCTCACTGTTACTCAAGAAGGGTATGCACTGAAAGTGATACATAGATTCAATATGTCACTTGCAAAACCTGCAAGTGTTCCACTTGGATCACAGTTCAAATTGTCAAAGGATGACTGCCCCAACTCAGATCATGAAATGAAGGAAATGGAGAAGATACCTTATGCAAGTGTTGTTGCCAGTTTAATGTATGCCATGGTGTGCACCAGACCTGATCTTGCCTATGGCTTGAGCCTGGTCAGTAGATACTTGGCAAATCCAGGACAGCAGCATTGGCTAGCCATGAAACATGTGTTAAGGTATCTCAAAGGTAGTGTGAATCTTGGTTTAAGCTATCAAAAGGGAAATGAAGTTTCAGGTGGAGTAGTAGGGTATGTTCACACTATTTGGCAAGACAAATAGTTGGAAAGCATCCCTACAACATGTGGTGGCTCTCTCCACCACTGAAGCTGAATACATAGGGATCACAGAGGCTGTTAAGGAAGCTTTGTGGTTGAAAGGGTTCGTGAATGAATTGGGGATTGTTCAAGACAGTGTGGATGTGCATTGTGACAATCAAAGTGCCATTCACCTATGTAAGAACCAATCATCTCACGAGAGAACAAAACATATTGACATAAGGTTGCATTGGATCAAAGACATTATTTCTGAAGGGAAGGTTCAGATAAGGAAGATTCATACAGCTCACAACCCTGCTGACTTCATCACTAAGGTTGTGCCATTGGCAAAGTTCAAGCATTGCTTGAACTTGCTGAATATGTTTTGATAAATTGAGGTGTTTGGACTAAGGAAGCAGTTCTGTTGGTATTGTTTTTGGAGTGCCAAGGTGGAGATTGTTGCTTATGTGGCACTCCCTTATACTTACTCATTCTTAGTCAGTCCTACGTGGCAGAATTCCTCCCACATCAGCATAACCGATTGAAGGATTAGCTAGGATCAGTTATAACAGAATGGTTGAATTCTGTTATTGGCGCCAAACTGATCCCAGCTTCTATATAACTTCATTCTGTTTCAGTGAATGCAAGGTGAAAATGAGTAATCACTGGGGAGTGGAGAGAAACGCAGGGAATCGTGGGAATTGGGAGTGAGGGGGACACACTTTTGGGTCTTATTTCGTCAACTGTGTAATCTGTAAGTTGAGAACTCCAATTCAATGAATAAGGACTGCAACCATTGCTCCGTCCCCTAGATGTAAACATCAGCCTTGATGTTGAACTGGGTAATCAAATCCTTGTGTGTGTTGATTTCTGCTCAAATCCTTTTATCTTGTTTTTAGGGTTCTTGTTGCGCGCGATGAATTGATGATCAATTCAACATTTCTGAGTTGAATTGATACTCGTTAAGTTGTTCATTGTTCAAGTCTTGATCCGTTAATTCAGTTGCATAGAATCCATCGTTCGTGTATCGCCCAATACATGATTGTCCAAATCTTCGCGTTACTGTTCCATAGGCTTGCTGAATTGAATTACAGTCACGCAGTAACTCAATTCCCAACAAATGGTATTTAAAAATTGGAATATTTGTAACTAAATTAAGACTTATACACATGATGATGATGAATAATTGACTTCACAATATTTACTAGGAGATCGATAAAAAAAAAAAAGATGTTTTTCATTGAGTTAGATGTGATATTAAAAGTATTAGATGTGATAACATTTATTTGGTCATGACGAATTAAAGAAAAATTCCATTGTGTCTTTTGAAAAGAAAATCACTATAAACAATTATAAGACTATCTGGCTTTTCAATAATATATATTCCTTCATGATTAGAGATATTGTTTCGTTCGAAGAGACTAATTATTTTAAATTTTGGTTGTATCCTCGTATATAATATAATATAATATAACATAATCTATTAAAAATACAAATTTGTCTGACCCTCAAAGCATTAAAATCCCACATGTCACTCTGTCCGCATTTCATGGGCGGTTCAAAGCATTTGATTGGTCCATACTCATATGCATAATTAACGAGATGCACACGCTTATAAATATTTATTGCATATAAAGACAATTAATGCACTGAATGTATTTCAGTTTTCAACCATAGAATTCAAATTTTAAATCAGGACAGTTTTAAGACAATTAGAATTGTATTCAATTACAATTATAATTACAATCTCCATCCAAATTGATTGCACCTATTGAATAACAACTCTGAAGTTGCGGAATTCCAACTCAGCGCCACCTATTATAGAACTTTCAAAACATTATTTGTTAACAACTTGAAATTGAAATTGAAATAGAAATATAATAAAATTTATTCGAAAATTGATAAATTCATATGATTTTCAATCATTTCTGGATACAGCAAATGGTGTTGCAAGTAATTATTTTTTTAATTCCTCTTAAAAATATCGCCTAATTATATAATGATACAATGTTCAATTATTTGAAACTATCTTTTGGAACTATCTTTTGGCATTCATTTTTGGATCATTGATACGGGTGCTACTTGTCATATAGCATACACCTTAGACAACTTCATATTCATCAAACCTACTTCTAATTCCTTTGTTACACTACCCAATAAAACTGTCATACAAGTCCATTTTGTAGGCACAGTCTCCCTAGGCAATGGCATTATACTTCACAATGTCCTATATATCCCTAGTTTTCATGCTAATCTACTCTCAGTTGGCTCTTTACTCACATCTTCAAACATTTCTATGTTTTTGATTGATAATAGATTCTTTATGCAGGAACTCAAGCAAAAGAAATTGATTGGGAGCGGTGAGCTGGTCCAAGGATTGTATCTCTTTCAAGCTCATCAACCTACTCTTCCAATCAATACTACGTGCTTCCTAGATAAGGCTTTCCAATCACTGCCTCATCCAACACTGTAGTTTCTCATTGTAATTCTGTCTCACATGACCACAATTTCAATTTGTGGCATGCACGTTTAGGACACTTATCCAATAAATGTCTTCTCTCACTTAGAAACACTCTAGGATTGAATTTGTCTCATTCTAGCATACCTCATACATGTAACATTTGTCCTTTAGCAAAACAAAAACGTTTGCATTTCCATTCCTTTAATCACATGTCTAACTCTCCTTTTAGTCTTATACATTGTGACATTTGGGGCCCTTATCATGCTCCAACTTATGATCAAAATAGATTTTTTCTTACAATTGTAGATGATGGATATACTTACTTAAGCACAAATCTGATGCACCCACATATATTCAACAATTTTTTGCACTGATTGAAACTCAGTTTCACACTATGATTAAGGCTATAAGGACTGATAATGCAAAAGAACTGGCCCCCACTGATTTTTTGGCAGCTAAAGGCACTCTACATCAATTTAGTTGTGTAGAGAGACCACAACAAAATTCAGTTGTTGAGAGGAAACATCAGCATCTCCTCAATGTTACAAGAGCCCTGTATTTTCAATCTTGAGCTCCAATTTCTTTTTGGGGAGAGTGTTTGAAAACAGCAGTGTTTCTCATTAATAGAACCCCATCCAAATTTCTTAAAGGCCAAACTCCCCACCAGTTGCTTTTCTCCAAAGAACTAGACCTTTCATCCCTCAGAGTGTTTGGTTGTCTTGCCTACGCATCTACCTTACCCTCTAGAAGAGACAAACTCACCCCTAGAGCCATTCCCTCAGTCTTTGTAGGTTATCCCATAGGCTACAAAGGTTACAAACTCTACAACCTTCAATCCAGGACCTTCTTTATCTCAAGAGATGTAGTTTTCCATGAAACTACTTTTCCCTTTCATAACATTACTGAGATTTTACCTCCTAACCTTTTCCCTGACACTGTCCTCCCTGTACCGATTTCTGATCATCAGTCAAGCAGTGACAGTATACTCACTTCTACAATTCAAACCATGGAACCTGGTGCAGCCTCCATCACTGAACCGGTTATAGCAACCACCACAGAACCTGTTACAGCTTCCATCACTGAACCTGTTACAGCTTCCATCACTAAACCTGTTATAGAAACCACCACAGAACCTAGAAGATCCACTAGAGTCCCTAATCTACCCTCTTACCTCCAACTGTATCAATGTAACAGTGTTGGTTCCCACCCCATTGACAAATATATATCTCATGACAAGTTGTCCAACACCTATGCTTATTTCATCAACCAGATTTCTTCATTTTATGAACCTCAATTCTACCATCAATCTGCCAAAATTCCTGAGTGGCAACAAGCTATGAAATCTGAGTTAGATGCTCTTGAGCTTAACCACACATGGACCTTAGTTCCGCTTCCCCAAGGCAAACACACTATTGGTTGTAGATGGGTCTACAAAGTTAAAACCAATGCTGATGGCTCCCTTGACAAACATAAGGCACGACTTGTGGCAAAAGGTTATACTCAACAGGCTGGTGTGGACTTCAAAGACACCTTTTCCCCTGTGGTCAAGTTAACCACTGTCAGAGTTCTACTCTCTTTTGCTGCTGTCAAAGGTTGGCATCTTCTCCAACTTGATATCAACAATGCCTTTTTGAATGGTGACTTATTTGAGGAAGTATACATGGATCCTCCTTTGGGGTATCTCAACAAAGGGCAGCAGCTTGTATGCAAGTTAAATAAATCCATATATGGCTTAAAACAAGCATCAAGACAATGGTTCACTAAATTTTCTCAGTCATTAACCAACTGTGGCTTTACTCAGTCCAAAAATGACTATAGTCTCTTTACTTCAGGATCTGGTCAGACCTTTGTTGCAATATTAGTGTATGTTGACGACATTGTTATAGCTGGTCCCTCTGTTGACATGATTAAACAATTACAAAAGAAGCTTGAGACCTTATTCAAACTGAAAATTCTTGGATCTCTTAGGTACTTTCTTGGCCTGGAAATTGCTAAGGCAGCAGATGGCATTTCCCTATCACAGGAAATATACTCTGTCTTTACTCAGTGATACGGGTTTCATTGACAGCAAGCCTGCTGCACTTCCCATGGATCCTAATCTCAAATTAAGTGCAGATGACGGTGATCCCTTACCTGAAGCTTCCATGTATAGAAGATTAATAGGCAGACTCCTCTATCTCACTATCTCTCAGCCAGATGTAACACCCCTTTTCTACCCGGTGATTATTTAATAAAATCAGAGTTTCAAAAAAAATTATTTCGAAAAGAGGTGTCACACATCACCGTTAATTAAAATAACTCATATGATATAAATAATTTATCAAAAATGGACTAACCCCATAACACCTGTTTAATTAACCACATCACCAAAAATTACATCACCACGCAGCGGAAATATAACATAAGTTTTAAAACATGAAATAACAACTGAATGGCCTTTATGGCGTCATCGTCCTGAATGGACTCCAAACAATAAAATATAACAACTGAGTCAGCGTTTATCCCCCCTTGAGTGTTACACATCAAAGCAAGGACACCGACGACACCGACTCAGAATAGCGAAGGTACCTAAGCCTTCACTCGCAATCACCTGCGCGTTACCGCATAGGGGTAACATTCAAACAGAAGGGGTGAGATATCTTCAATATAATAGCATAAAATGATAGGAAGTATGTTAGAATACATCAACTATGTCTACCACCTCACTATGCACACCAAATCGTAAACACACATCAATTATAATTATACATCAATTATAAACACCACAATCAGTCATCACTGCAAGTCATCACAATGTCATGAACATGTATGGGATGCAACCCATCACAACGGGCGTATGCATGAGGTACCTGTCATCATCGTCACTAAATAGCCTTTATGGCATCATCGTCACTAAATAGCCTTTATGGCGTCATCGTCACTTGTTTATGCACATGAGATGTATGAAGCACCATGATATGCACCGGAGACAGTCACATACAATCACAATTAACTTAGTGATCCATCACTTACCAATTTGCCAATAAAAGGCACATCACCTGTCAGGTTATCGTCACACATATCATTGCCACTAACATTCATCGTCATTAATATCATCATCGCTAATAGCCTTTATGGCATCATCATCACTTATAAGGCCGCAACTTTTATTCATCATCAATACCATCGTCAATCAAAATAATAACCACTGGGGGCATTGTCGTCAAAACCATCAACACATCGTTATTGACACCGGGACACTAAGATTACCGATTACACCAAAAGGTTTTACTCCAGTTCACGACACCAAGAACACCAACCACCCGACGCAACGGAACACCAAGACTTTGAACCTTCACACCTAGTTCCAACAACACCAAGGTTTGAGCCTTCACACCTAGCATCAAACCGCACCAATACACCTAGAGGACAACAACCTTCCAAAACAACACCAAGACACCAAGAAGACAACAATTTTCCAAAACAGCCCAATACACCAAGATAACGACAATTTTCTAAAACATTTGAGACACGAGAGTTTTTCACAACACCGGAGACAAATGACAACTTTTCAAAGTATTTGAGACACGACAATTTTCTTTTAACACATCACCATTTAACGACTACACCAACGGTAAACAACTTTTCCAGAAAAATGGGTCACTTTGCCTCAAATTAGAATATTCAGTTAGGCCTCTGAATAAGATTTCCAAAACATTTTGAAACGTCTAAATCGGACACCCGAGTCAAAAGTTATGTCAAAAACAAAACCGGGAAACATTTGAGCAACATCCTGAAAATGGCGCCCAGGCACTGGGCGCCTTGCAGGAACACGCAACACAGGAAACTGGCGCCCAGGAGCAGGGCGCCCAGCAACAGGCAACAACACTGAACTTGGCGCCCAGGAGCAGGGCGCCTGGCAACCAACGCAACACAGATGGCTTTGGCGCCCAGGGGCAGGGCGCCTAGCAGCAGGGAGCAACACAACAAGCAACACCACAGGAATTGGCGCCCTTGGCGCCCAGACAGCCTAAAACAAAACGCAACACCAACAGGACACAACTAGACACAGCGCCCATGGCGCCCCCTGCGCCAAGACAGCGCGCAACACACCCAGGAAACAGGCGCCCATGGCGCCCCGGACTCAGAACACAGCAGCAACAACATCCTGGCACACGCACACACCACCAGACACGGCGCCCATGCACTGGGCGCCAAAAACAGCAACATGACACGCAACACCCAGCAACAACATGGCGCCCAGCGCCAGGGACCCAAAACCAGCAACACACTGAAACGCAACATGACTCAGACACGGCGCCCATGCACTGGGCGCCAAAAACAGCACTAAGACGATGGCGCCCATGGCGCCCTAGGGTCACTAAATTTCGATTTCTCACCAATTCTAGTCACCAATTTTCAACCACCAATACCAATCACCATGAATTGTCAATCACAACTTAAAAATACAATTTGTCAAACACCTAGCATGCAATTCATATCAACAACTATGAACACCAAATTTCTAGAGTTGCAACAAATCACCAACAAACAATTATTTCAATCAATCATAGTTATAATTCACCTATCGTCAAACTACGCATCAAATCGAACCCTAGGCATCATAGGATCTACCCCCACATAAACCCCATCATAAAATCTCATTATAAGGAAGAACCCCACCCTTACCTTATATTAGGAGAGCACCACTTCCCTTGAGCAAGTCACCAACAGAACCTCAGTAACACGGCTTCCTTCTCCTCCTTGAAATTTGCGAATCCTCCTCTCCTTCTCCTCTCCCTTGTGCGCCGTTTTCTTTCTCTCCTCTCCTCTCTCTATTTCGCAAGCTTCCTTTTCTTTTCCTCTCACTCTAATTCGCATATCCACTAATCCCTAGCCTAGGCGCTTCTCCTATGCGCCTAGCTAGCGGGCTTGGATCACAGGCTTCCTCCAACTTAAGCCCGATCACTAACGCCATCACCTAAAATCCAATTACACACCTCTCAATCCATCGTTAATATAATTATACTAACTAAAATAAATAAAATAAATAATTGAGTACCTAAATATTTAATTAAATAATTTAATTAAATATTTGGGCGTTACACCAGACATCTGCTATGCTGTAAATAAACTCAGCCAATACATGTCCAAGCCTACTAGTGCTCACTTGGATGCCATCCACCATCTCCTCAGATATCTTAAAGGCACACCAGGAACTGGTCTGTTCTTCTCTGCTGCTTCAACTCTGTCCCTCAAAGCCTATGCAGACTCTGATTGGGGAAGCTGCCCACACACTAGACGGAGCACCACTGGCTACCGTGTCTTCATTGAGGATTCCCTAAATTCTTGGAAATCAAAGAAACAACAAGTTGTATCCCGTTCCTCTGCTGAAGCAGAGTACAGGTCACTGGCAGGTGTGGCTAGTGAGTTGCAATGGTTACATTCCCTGCTAAAAGACTTAGAAATTTATGCTGGTCCTGCTCTGGTTTTCTCAGATAGCCAATCTGCTATCCACTTGGCTTCCAACCCCACCTTCCATGAGAGGTCCAAACATATTGATATTGACTGCCACTTCATTAGAGAGAAAGTCTTGACTGGTGTAATCCGATTGGTGCATGTCAAGTCCATTCACCAACTTGCTGATATTCTTACTAAACCTGTTGCTGCTTCTCTATTTCATAGTTTATTGTCCAAGTTGGGTTTGCACAACATCTACCTTCCAACTTGAGGGGGGGTATTAGAGTGTAAATATTTTATTTAACCTTTTATTTTATTCTAACTCATGTATCTGGTTATGTTAACCATAGTTAGCCTTGTAATAGTTAGATCCCTTTCTTTCAGTTCATTTCCAGTTAGGTCACAGTTAGCTTTCTGTTTTTCCACTAACTGATTCAGTTGCTGTTGATTCAGTTTCTGTTGTATAAATCACCTTGTAAACATTCAACCATAATCAATGAATTCATTTTATCCAAATTACATTCTGATGAATTCTGAGTTTAATATCATAGACCATTTTATGACTCATTCAACTTGCAATCATGGAAAACATACGTTGTTCCTCTTTGGATGCCAGAAAAGGCCAATGCAGTCACTAGCCGCCTTAGCCCTCGATAAGTGTTGGGGGTTATGCCCGCCGGTAATTCTCAAGGGCCAAAGCCGTTGAAAATTACCGAGGACCATTTTAAAGGAGCCGCCAAAAATTGTTTTGAATTGAGTAATATGTACTTTTAGATAATAAGGGACAAGAGATGAGAGAAAAGGTAGAGAGAGTGAGAGAAGGTAATGAGGGACGTCACACACGGGAAGAGGGTAGCTAATGAAGGTCAACAAGGTTGGGTTGTTTCCCCACAAGCCTCCAATGGGTCAGTGTCATTCTTCATAACCGAAAATCTGAAAAGGGCGAATGAATTAGAGTTGAGGAAGGTGTTTGAGGCATACGACAGAGTGGTGGATATCTTCATCCCCCAAGGGTTGACAAGCATGTGCACAAGTTTGGTTTTGTACGTTTTAGAAAAGTGGTGGCAGGCTAAGGTGCTTGAAAAAAGTTACAGAATCTGGGTGTTGGAGGTCAAATCTGTGTAAATCTTTCGCGACATCAAAGAGGTGAGCTTCCTAGTTCCTCTAAGGTACATAAAACCAAAATAGAGGAGTTCTCTTAAAGGGGTTGAGGCGAGTAAGCCGTACGCCTATATTCGGCAAGCCCACATCGGTAACCTACACAATACAAATTGAGCCCTTGTTCGGTCAACTTTGGCATAGAGGCGAGGTCTACCCAAAAATCTCTATTAATGAGTGAGGCCTAAAACAACTTTTAGCTGAGACATTTTCTCTTTAAGTGAGAAAAGTTTTAGATAGGACATTTTTGTCACTATATACGGCCTTTTATAAAGACAAATATTGTTTTTGTTAGTGGGCCAAAAACTAGGGCTCTATGCCGTTTCAAGGTAGCAAATTTTCGGGCTCTTTGGTTGGAGATATGGATTTTGTGGTGTCGGAGGAGAAATTGGAGTTCCTAGCTATGGTTTTAAATTGCAGTTGCGACCGTAGTTGCGGTCGTTGTAGTTGCAGGCTATTGCGGTCGATGCGATGTGCATTGAGTCCATTGTGGTGTGAAGTAATTTTAAATTCGCAGTAATTTTAAATTCACACAAAACGTTATTGTTAAGGACTTATCTTTAAAACCATACACCTCCTTTTTTATCTCTAAAATCTCATGTTTCTAACATTAACAACTCGTTATCACTTTAAAATATTTCTAACTCTTTAAAGTTCTCTCTAAATCTACGATTTTAAGAAAGAGGAAGAGAGAAAAATAATTTGTAGAAGTACCGTAAAGTGTGATGCGGCGAAGGTGCGGTCGATTGCGGCCACTGCATCCATTGCGGCCACTGCATCCATTGCGGTGTTGCGATGCGGGTTTTCCTGTGATTTACAAACACACCGCAATTACAGCCTGATGTGGATGTGGTCACCACCGCAACACAACATTTTGATGCGGTTTGCAATTTGAAACCATGTTCCTAGCCAGATGCTTAGTAGGGAATTAATCTTCATATTGCACTTTAGATTTAATATATATATTATATTATAATTATGATAGGTAATATTGTTATAAAACTGTATAGACTAAAAATCACAATGTATTATAATTTATTTCCCTGCTTAAAATACACCGACAATTTATAGGAGTTCTACTTCAAATAAAGCAGTTCCAAGCTTCAAACTCTTTTTTTCATTCAAAGTTCAGCAATGCTGATTGCTCATTTCATTTCCATAATCACAATTCACAATGGCACCATGTGAAACTCATTAAAGGATTGCTACATATATGAGCAGCAAACCACTTTGGTCATGGAGGCAACACAACTTGTTGGCAAAGTATGAGATCTGAAATGGTCTTTCCATGCCGGTCAACTCTTCTCGAACAGTTGACACCGCCATCTAGAATGTTCCTGACAACAATATTCAATGACTGAATTCCTTTAACTTCATATATCTCCACTTTAACATTTTCATTGATCCATTTATCTCTTTGATTTCGTGCATCTAAATCATGAGAAAGAGATAAATCCAGAAGAGGTGAGACCACTGATTTTACCCATTCACATGTAATAATTGGTTTTAACCTCTCAATATCAGAAGGAAAATGTGGGATGAGGGAAAAATTAATGTCATTTCCTTTATCTCCAGCTCTGCTGTGTGCTACATTGTAAAGTGGAATCTTTTGGCCAGATGGAGCAGGTGAGTAACTCCTACCAGCTGAAACAAATTCTGAGGAGGAATTATCAGTTTCAGCTTGTAACTCTGGTGGCAATGTTAATGTGTGTCTCAGATTATATTCATGATCAACTATTTTAGTTGTTTCGTTTTTTGTGTTCCTCTTCATCCCGATTCGCCAGAAAACATCTTCACGCCTAACCTGAAAAAGAACACAACTATAGTTCTAATGCATGCATATGCACAACACAAGTGTGAGAAAGATCAAGAGAGGAAGGGGGAAAAGAGAGTACCAAATGTTTTTCTAGAAGAATCTCTTTCTTATGTCCAGTACTGCATTCAAAGAAACAAAAAACAGAAATCACTAATAGTCTGCAGAAGAAGTAATGTTGAGCCTCAAATATCACAATATTCAGAAAGAATTGAACAATATTTATATTATTAGTAACATAACTTTCTATGCAAAGTTGAACAGCCCAATTCAATTTTTGGTGGCAACATAGTCACCCAAATAATTATTTTCAAATTTTATTTTGATAACAATTGAAGTGAAACCTTCAAGAACATTGTAACTCAAATTGCCAGTGCAGAATCTTATAATCCAAAGAAATGTGGAGGTCTAACATAAAATTAAGAAAAACCTTAGATAATAGAATTTATGCTTTCACCAGAAATCATCAAATTACAAGAATATTCAGAAAAGGCATCAAATTCTAATCAAACGCTTGCAGTGCTAAATTTAGAAGGCGTTTACCTGATACCACCACCACCAGCTGGTCCATTTGTGTACAATGCTGTAAATTCTCTAGCAAATTGGACAGCATGTTCCTTCTTCTCAAAAAGTCCATCCATGCGTAACCTAATATCTTCACTAGTCCTATGTGGTGAAACATTTTCATTACTGCTAGCAGCTTTGAGGCTATCAAACCCAATTATATACGAAAGTATCTTGTGATTAAGACCAGGAAATGTTTCTTCCATCCATGATCTCACCTAATAAAGCATATGAATAATATATTAATCGTACAGTAAGCTGGATAAAAGAATGAAGTAGGAACACAGTACTAAAAGACAGTCTTAAAGTTTACCAGATATTCAGATGCTTTAGCACGTTTAACACATTCATAGCCTCCATAAGATATCTCTCCCCATCCTTTCCATCCACAATCCTGTAAGTAATGTTTAGAGCGAATGAGCAAAGGGATCTACTAGATCTTATAAAGAAATACAATCATGGAATAATACAAATGTGTACAAGGAAATCACAGACATAAGTCGATACATGCATTCTAAAGAGAATTATTCAGAAATGTACCTTTGGAACCAACTGCAAAAGTTTATCAGGAACTGATATAGTAGATGGTTTTGCCCCAAAACAGAGAACTTTACAGTTTGATAATGGAAGGAATGAAACATCCTGAAAATCGATGACCTGTTATAGAACACGATATGAGTTTTTTTTGTATATTTTACCCTTTACTCATAAATCTTTGATGTCCAGTGCTTCATAACAGACATCTAATTAACTTACTACATCAGGAGTCACATAAGCACTGGGGTCTCCAATCTCATAGAGTAATTGTTCAGCACAAGTATTGAAATTTAAAATTCCCCCTGCTACCTTCGGCCTTTGCTACACACACTTGCCCATCAAAACGGATTTCAGCATAAGGAAGTGATAAATCCAATAGTTGGAGGAACAACATATCTCGGTACTTGTCTCCTAAAATAAACAAGATAAAGCTTAAAGAGTATCATCACATTGCACAACTCATGACTTTGCATCTCAAACCATATGCAAGGGTACAGTTAAGCCATATTAGAAGACCTGGATGCATGAAATATCCTCCTGTGAGTTGACAACCACATTCTAGAAGATGGCCAGCCAGAGTTCCTTGAGATAGATGCTCTAACTCATCCCAGTTCCAACCTAGTTCATAAACCTACAAATATTTACCAACTTAATCCCTCAAAATTTTGTCCAACAGATAATTAAGCTACATAGAACTAAAATACTACAGCTTTTATGATCATATCTTTTGCTTAATAGTTTTGTACAATCTAAGATATTTGGCATGCTCCACAGAAGATGTCTAGAACATTTTATGAAAGAAAATTTTAGCTACTCCCAACGAATTCGATCTATCATTAACCAACAATTATAAAAGCTTAAGTTGCAAGGTGATGATAAAACATGAAAAGTTTTTACACCTAACACACTGCGCGCCACCTCTTACAAGAGTTATTTGGGCATGAAACATAGACAATGTATAGGGATATCCTACCTTGAGCAGAATTTAACTTTTAATTAGAAGATTGGGGTTGGCAAAGTTCAAGCTCTAGACCACTTGGAGCCTGTTTGGATAATTTTTTCAAGAAGAACTTATGAAAAGAGCAATATTTAAAGAATCATGCAATAATTATATGTTTTATAAAGAACAAATTCTCATATAAGTTGAAATCTGCTTATGTATCTCAATTGTTTTCAAAAGCTCTACCATCTAACTTCTCTATAATCATATATGACCTTGTAAGGACTTTTCCATAAGTGAAGATCCATAAACTTAATCTTATTTTAATGGAGAAGCTCTTATGAGCTAGAAGTTAATCCAAATTGGGCATTTGTCATAGAGATTTCGATACTGTATCAAAACCAACCCTGTCAAAAGCTTAAGCTGTTAGATGAAGGAACATGAATGGTTGTTATATTTGACACCATTGATGGTTACAAATTTAACCAAGTATGTATGTGTTAGAATGGGCAGTTTGGCAGTTATTATTCAGTTAGTATATATTATTATTATTATTATTATTATTATTATTATTAGGGCTGTTATTATTATTAGTGTTAATTAATTGTGTGCAGTAGCAGTTATGCTAACTGCTGTTTGGCAGTTTCCTATTTGACAGTTTATGTATTATTAGTATAAATAGGGAAGAGGGAGGATAGATGGGATATCGGAATTGGGGCCTTTTTAGGCATTGGGAGAGACTAGAGGCTCTCATATGCCCTCTAGGAAATCATACTTCTTGTGTATATTGTGTGGATTGGGTTTGTATTTCAGAATCTGTTAATTAATTAAACAGTTTTCTGTGTGTTATTAATTAACTGTGAAACCAGTTTCTATCAGTATGAAGGTCCAATTTCTCTAAAACTTAATATGTAAGATCAGCAAAGTCATTACTCATGATTCAGTGGCGGGACTAATGAAAATGACATGCTACAATAATTACCAATGTAGCCCAAATAATGAATGATTATCAACAAAGTCGCCTCCTTGTCTCTCATGAAAAAACAAAAATCATATATCATTCTGTCAGCCATGTTTTTGATGAAAGACAGATAAGGAGATGGCCCCCATGTGCTATGATTCATCATTTGGATCCCATTCTAAGAGCACAAGTAAAGTTTTTCTGAGAAGAGCTATCCTAAGTAGGACTAAGTTAATGCAGTCTCTGTTGAGCTCGATACAATAAAGAATTTCGTATCAGAAGAAATTTCATGAAATTTCATATACCTTGTAAAAAGCAATATTGTCCATATGAAAACTCTTGCTACAAAGAAGTCATTGATTAAGGAAGGAGGCAAAGATGAGAAAAATGAAGGAAATATCAGATCAGTTTCCATACCATAGGTGCTAAGAATAAAGCAGCATCTGCAATTCTTGATGTAATTATTACATTTGGTTGATACTTTTCAAGACATTGAACAATAGGAGCGGCTCCCAAGTAGGTGCTGATACCCTTCATATATTTAAAAAGCATACATTAATAACAAAATGTGATCAGATTCCGCATATGATCTTTTTTCCAAAAAAAGATTCTGCATATGACGATCTTATTGAAAGATAAGCTAGGGAATAGATTGATCTGCTCATTTGGTTCAATAAGTAAATCAGAATGCGGATGTATAAGTTCACAAGTGAAGTAAAAGTGCAAAACTACAGAAGCAATTATTAATATCAACAACCAACTCTCCTAGAAGCTTAAGTTGTTATATGAATACTTAAGAATAGTTTTATAAGTATTCATCTAATGAAGGAAAACAGATCTACCATTTTGTGCGCCAGTGAAAGGCTGCCCCTCTAATTGGTTGGTAATACACCACAAAGAGATAGAGAATGAATTTATATATGAAAACAAACAGCCATAAAAGAACAGATTCTTACACCTTCCATGATATATTTTTTTGTAGGTGAAAATTCTGAACCTGAAAAATATCGTGTATATGTATAAGTAGTAGAACTTAGCATGGAGAATAACATGAAAATCTCAGAATTTTTTTTCCTTGATAAATCAACATTGGTGGATAGTTCAACCAAACACATCATATTTAAGAGATGCATCTTGCTAAGAGCTGAAGACAGAAAAAAATTATAAAAATAAATTTGCATTTGTAACAATGAGTAAAAACTATAAGTTGTACAAGTAAGCAAAAACAAATTCCAAAGACATGTATACAAAACAGGAAATTAGCTGGTATATAACACCCCCCTTGTTCAAACAATTGAAACATTCATTTTAAACTTGAGAACAAAATGGTTGAATCAAAGTTACAGGGAAATCTAAATACCTAAGTTTGTAACAGATACTTCATGAGCAACAGCGACAGAAACATCAAGCCCCAATATGCTAGCTATTTCCATGACCTTCTGTTGAGCACCCAGAGGATCCACTTTTAGAAACAATGAATGGAAGAGGTTAGAAAAACTAATGCAAGAAACCAAGTAGTCTTTCAATTTAAACAAAATTTATTGAAAAAATTCATTCTCCTTATAATATCTTTTGATAATCAACAATTATGTGATCCATTAAATGCAGCAATAACAATTCTTACTAGCCCCCATATTGGTAATTATGCAAGTTCCTCTTTCCAAAGCAAGAGGCAGCAGCGTACTCATCCAGTTAGAAACTGCACATAAAATTTTACAACGGCCAGCAAGTTAAGATTAGAAAAATGTATGACAAGAAGGTGCAGTTGTTGGATAGGTCAAAAACATAGATAAAAGCTGAATAATTATTCCTGAGTAGCTGAGACGAAGCATATATCATATATCATTACAAGAAAATAAAATTCAACAGGAACTGTAAGCACATGTAAAGGAATGAAAACTACAGTGATGAATCAAAAACATACTCAAGTTAAAAGGACAAAATGAATTTGTTTAACCATGAAACACATACTATGAGAATCATAACCATCACCACCAGATGACATGATTTGATAGCGATCAGCTAGAGTACGCTCTGCCAAGCATTCAAGGACCAGATAATTGAGTTCTTTAACTCTTTGAAGCAACTTAAGAGCAGCCAAAGGCCTGTCACCACCAAATCCTGCTCCACAGCCAACATAAACCTTATCCCTTCGCCTTTTGGAGTTTCTTCTCTGTAACATAATATCAACATAATTGGTATTGATACTGAAGTCAATTAGAAAAACAAAAATAACTAAAGATAAGGAACAATGAATTTACCAGCTTGATCAAACAATTATGGATCTCTTCTCCATCCTGGGGCTCCATCACTTTAACTTCCATTGAATTGCTGCTAGTAAACGAATCTAATAGTCAGAGCCCTCCAAATATCTCTAGAAAGAAATCGATTAATGCAACAAAAAAAGGTGCAAGTTATTATTCATGAAAGGGATTAGCAATTAGGTCCCTGAAACATTTTTACAAACCCTCTTTTGCCCTGTTTCCTGAAAATGATAATATAAAACCAAGCCCATAACCAACAACAAGAATAATGTACTCATCATATACCATAACAGAAGACAACATAAAGAATCAAAATTGAACATGAGGCATTGATTAGAATGAAAAATTATATATGAGAATACTCAAATTGAGATGAGAAAGAGTTATTAGATAACAAGGGCTAAAATGGGGTACGACAAAATCAGATAACACCATTACCAGAAGCTATCAGAGTTACAGAGGAACGATCATAATCACGTAATTTTCACACAAAGAGATTTTAAGGAGAGTACTTCATTGATTTTCATGGCACTCACCTTTGGTCTTAATCCTTATCCTCTTTCTGGAGTGAATCAGCTTTCCTTAACTTAGTTCTTCTATTTCTCTCAGTTCCGTATCGGACTGGAAAACCGATTATTTGATTCACATAATAACATAGACGGATTCAGTGAATTTAGCGCCAGAAATCTATTTTAAGTTTAATTTTTGGGATTGGCTTATCTACCACATAAGTAAATTACCCCATACCCATTTACCCCGCACATTTGGATATTCCGAAAATACCCTCCACATTTATTACACAAAATTGAATTTGGACCAGATTCTCTAGTGGGACCCACTTTATCGGCCAACGGATTTACCTGCAGTGGAGGTAAATCCGTTAATCATTAATTCTGCATTAAATTTGATGGCAAAGAGAAGTAAGCGCTAAAAGATACTTCTGTCATTGACTTTTTTTTAAAAACAGAAGTGTAACACCCGATATTTCTATGTAGAGAAAATACCAAGATATACTCCCATAGCACACATCGGAGTGTTATTCCTGTTTTATGGACATTGAACAATACTAAAGCTTTGACTAAAGCATGTCAAAGCACCACACGCATTTTAAAACTTCAAAAGAAGGATATCTTAAGTTTCATAACTAGACGTCCTCGCCCCAAACCTAGAGTTCAATATCCAAATACAGAAATAAAGCGGAAAACCGATATACAACTTTAAGTACAAGTACAAGTCATATATGCGAAGTTCTCAAAACAAAATAACATAAACAGCTAGCCAGTCTTCAACATCATCATGCGGAACATCACCTAGCCATGTTTCACTGCTTTCAACTTCCACTGTTTCTCTGAAAAACAACAACATTAAAGGGTGAGATAAACATTATCTCAGTGAGTCCTATCGAGACCCCTCACAAATACTAACAGTTCATTATGCTTCATTTCAATCGTAGTCCGAGTCTGGATAACTACGTGCAATATATTTTCATTCGTAGCCCAAGTCTGGATAGCTACATATTTCATACTAACACAACACCTCGAGCCACCTTATTCGGTTTCTTTATCGGCTTTTGGTGAACTCAATCCACTCTCACTGGTGGGCAAACAAAGAAGGGGCCTAGGTTATGGGAATCATGACTTCCCTCCCCTAGTGTGCTATCACAGAGGTCATCTCCTCAATTAATTTAATTATTAAGCGGTTACCAAAACCGTAGCGGAACACCAAGTCCGTCTTATTAAGTTCATATATAAGTGGTTACCAAAACCGTAGTGGAATACCAAGTCCGTCTCATTAAGTTCATATATAAGTGGTTACCAAAACCTTAGTGGAACCCCAAGTCCATTTCATTAGCATATGTTATAAATTCTCACTCGCGAACCCTTCTCGGTATTGTCATTCATCACAATTCAAAGATGACTCCTGGCGATTGTTGATTGTTATTTGATTATTGGCGATTGTTGCCGGTGAATTTGCCCTTTGTACACTTCCACCGATGACTCCTGGCAATATACTTTGCACTCATTGCAATTGGACTAATCACACTATTAATACATGCTTCATCAAGCACGGCTATCCTTCGGGTTTCAAGTCTAAGAAACCGATGGCTCCCTTTTCAGCCTCTTCCCCTTTAGGCTTTACGAAAGCTCAGATCCAAAGTTTGTTGGCCTTGCTTCCTTCCCCTGTGCCTACTACTACCGCGACTATCTCCCTAGCAAGTGCACAACATGTTGCAACTACTTTCACGGATTCTGGTAACTCTCTTTCTCTGTGGCTTGTAGACTCTGGTGCGACTGATCATATAGCATCCTCTCTACATTTTTTTGCCACTTATATAACAAGTAGGCCTGTATCTGTGTCCCTTCCTAACGGTACTAAGACAATTGCTGATTTTTCCAAAAACATTATATCTGTTGGCAGACTTCAAACTTCTAAATATTGTCAAGTACTGTTTGTTGATAATGAATGTTTGATACAAGAAAGGCCTTCTCTGAAGACGATTAGAAACGCTAGGTTGGATGGCATGCTATTCTCGATGGTAATTGATTTCAAACCCTCTTCTAGCTCTGTTTCAGCTGTTCATTGTACCGGCCCGGCCAACCCTGCAGTCAATATTGACCTTTGGCACCATAGACTAGAACATCCCTCGGCTGATTGCTTCTCCATTGTACACAAACAGAACTCCAACATACCAAATTGTGCTCATGCTTGTCACTTTGCTAAGCAAAAGAAATCTCCCTTTCCCTCGAGTTCTACTATCTCCAACAACATATTTGACTTAATACACGTTGACATATGGGGCCCTTATAGTGTCCCATCCATTCTTGGCCATAGGTACTTTCTTACCATTGTTGATGACAAGTCTCGTTTTACATGGGTTAGACTAATGAAAACCAAAGCCAAAACCCGTTCACACCTCATAAACTTCATCACCATAATCCACACTCAATTTGGCATTAGTGTTAAAACTATCAGGTCTGATAATGGTCTTGAATTCCACATACCCGACTACTACCATTCCAAAGGCATCATACACCAACGTTCTTGTACCGAAACTCCACAACAAAATGGAGTGGTTGAACAAAAACACCAACATATCCTAAATGTAGCCAGATCCCTCATGTTTCAATCAAAATTACCTCTTCCCCTTTTGGGAATTCGCCGTTTCCCAAGCTGTCCACATAATAAACCTCCTTCCCTCCTACTCCCTAAATAACCAATCCCCTTCCTACCTACTACATAACATCTCTCCTGACCTCTCCTACCTTTGGTGTTTGGTTCCTTATGCTATGCTACTACCCATATTGCTCACCGGACCAAATTTCAACCTAGGGCCCGCAAATGTGTCCACATTGGCCATACCATTGGTGTCAAAGGTTATCTCCTCTATGACTTGCACAACCATGAAATTTTTTACTCTAGACACATTTCATTTTATGAGAACATATTCCCTTTTGCCTCCCATCACTCCTCTACCCCGAACTTCAACCCAATTCCCTCATCTTCCCGTCCAATACCCTTACCCAATGTTACTGACCTTCAATTCTCATACCTTCACCCTCTACATCCCTAGTCGACCCTCCACACATTAATCCTACCACTGAATCTACTTCCCCTTCACAAACTTCCTCTCCCTCTCCCCCTCCCATGGCCTCACCTACTGCCCCTTCCCCTACTATACCTCTCCCTCCTCCCAGATAGTCTACTCGAATTCGTACTGCCCCCAATTACCTTCAAGAATATCATTGTAACTCAATCCATTCAACTAATGTTGCCAATGCATCCCTCAGGTATTACTTTTTCTATCTCTCATTTTTTTGTCATATGATCATGTTTCCCCCTCCCACAAAACATTTGTTTCAGTTATCTCTAGCCTTGTTGAGCCCTCCTCATATGCTCAAGCCGTTAAGCATGATTGTTGGAAGGAAGTCATGAACAAAGAAATTTAGGCCTTAGAGGAAAACAACACATGGACTATCACTCAACTACCTCCTGGTAAGAAACCTATTTGATGCAATGGGTCTATAAGACAAAACTTAGAGCTGATGACTCCCTTAAAGGTATAAGGCACGCCTTGTGGCAAAGGGCTTTACACAACTTGAAGGTGTTTACTACTCTGAAACATTCTCTCCGGTTGTTAAAATTACCACTGTGAGATTGGTATTGACAATTGCAGCAGCTTGCAATTGGCATTTACATCAGTCGGATGTTAATAATGCATTCATTCATGGCGACTTGCATGAAGAGGTCTATATGCGGGTTCCGCAAGGGTTTGAAACTTCTGCACCTAATCAGGTTTGCAAACTTCACAAATCTCTCTATGGGTTGAAACAGACCAGTAGACAGTGGAACTTCAAATTGGTTTCTCACCTCACCTCCCTTGGATTTGTACAATCCAAATCAGATTACTCTCTCATGGTCAAAACCACTGGTTCACAAGTCACCGTGCTCCTCATATATGTTGACGACATCGTTCTCACAGGGAACAACTTAGCTGAAATCTAGTCAGTCAAGCTTTCTCTTGATGCTATCTTTAGAATCAAGGATTTGGGGCTTCTAAGGTTTTTCCTTGGCTTAGAAGGTAGCCCGGTCTACACAAGGCATCATCCTCTCACAGCGGAAATATGCCCTTGAACTTCTCGCCGATGCAGGCCTACTTGCTTGCAAACTGGTTTCTACGCCTATGCCCCCTGGCCTCAAACTCTCTGTTACTAGTGGCACACCTTTGGACGACCCTTCGAGTTACAGAAGATTCATTGGTCGCTTGATATATCTCACTAACACCAGGCCGGACATCTGCTTTTCTGTTCATAAGCTTAGCCAATTCATCTACGCTCCTCGGCAGACCCATATGGATGCTGCTCTTCATATCCTCAGGTACATTAAGGGGAAACCCGGTTCTGGTCTCTTCTTTGCTGCTGACTCTGATTTGAAACTTAAAGGTTTTAGTGATTCGGACTGGGCCGCCTATCCTGATACTAGACGTTCAATCACAGGGTTTTGTATATTTCTTGGTACTTCTCTGATTTCATGGAAATCCAAGAAGCAGAGCATGGTCTCCAAGTCCTCCTCTGAGGCCGAGTATCGATCCCTTGCTTCCACTACTTGTGAGATCCAGTGGCTACTATATCTCTTGATTGATTTACATGTTTCTCACACAGATTTGGTTCCACTATATTGTGACTGTAACACCCCGGTATTTTTATCGAGTAAAAATACCCAAGTGCACCATTCCTAAATCATCAGAGATATAAAATTCCTGCATAGATACTGAACACTACAATGTAGTTCTCGCTGAATTACAACAAAACAGTCTTAAATACAAATAAGACCGAACAGATTTCCTGACCATATCCTTCAGCAAACTATAGTGCTCAATATCATACAAGAAAGCGGAATAAAGTCATAACGCTGATACATAGAGTTGTAGTTGTTGCGCTCGTGTGTTTTATAATCGCAATATCAGTGCAAGTATACACGTCGTACAAGTAATAAAGTGGATAAAAGTAAGAGATCGTTCCCACGAGGATTGTTTTACTTCCAAAGCTCAAGTCTTTAAAACATAAGTGAAACAAGTAACAAATCGGCACTAAAAGTTGATATTAAGACTAAGAACATAAATAAGGCAAGTAAATGAGAAGTGGGTGTGAATATGGAAGAGTATGAGTTGGATTGCTGCATGCAAGTAAATCTCCTCTAGTCAGACGTTATAACGTTTACACGTTAACACGCACAAATGTTATGTTATATAGACATTATAACGTTTGAACGCTGTTGCAAAAGAGCTGTGCTTTTCAGTCACAAAACGTCAGAGCTTCAAGTACTAGAATTCATATGTCTAGGTTCTAAGTAGGCCTACTCCTGTATTTTAAGTACCCACAGCAATGTCCTATGAACTATTATCCGTTCTATGTCTAGACTTAGATAAAAATGCCTAAATGTCTTTAGTGCACCTTTTCATTCATATAAATCTTTGAGTTCTTTTCATAGACCATGTCTGTACCTATGAATCTACTTATTTTAAGTGGCCAGTTCAAAACAAGTTTGGAAATATTAACATGCAAAGATTTAAAACGCATAAACATCAATACTTCATAACATTAAACTAGAGGTTCATTACATGCAAAACAACAACCCAACTACCAATGTTTAGCTCATGCTGAGCATCCTTACAGAAATAAGAGGAGTTAAAATCCAAGTACTGTACATAGAGAAAAGGAGACTAAACGCAAAAGATACGCCTAAGTGGCCTTCCTTCATGCACGCTGTAAAGACGTTACAACGTCTGAGCTTTACGGTAATGGTTGCGAATGAAGATGAAAATTGGAGCTGTGAGAAAATTTAAAAATGTAGAAGTCTGTGTCCAGAACTTCTTTTAGAAAAAAAACTATCTGAAAAATGGAGGAAGGTGGATGATGAATGGAGTCGTCTGTGTTCCGCATGGTGCACCCTTGCCTTTTTGTAGAAAGAGAATAGCCATGGTCAAAAGAGGGTCACATGCTTGCTGATGTCATTCCCCACCTTCCAAGCTTTCTTGCGAGTTGACTCTGCCCTGAAGTGACACCGCACTGCTACAGTGCGTCAGCTGCGTCAGCGCTGAGGAGAGAGAAGATCTTCTGCACTTCTAGATCTTTGGTCATCATTTCTTGTGCGCCAAAAATGGGATATTTCTTTCTTGCTCTGCTGCCCTTCTTCAGACGTGATGAGAGACGTTGCCACGTTCAGATTACTGCACAAACACAAGAAGCATCAAAACGCTCACAAAGGCGCCAATTGGTCGCCAAAATGCCTAGAACTTGTAATTAAACCCCTTTCTAACTAAAAAGCAATAAACTAACAGAAACTTAATAGAAACAACCTACTATTGCCAGAGAACTTGCATGATTTACTTTGAATAAGTATAAATAACTCATATAAATATGAGTTATCACACCCCCAAACTTAAACCATTGCTTGTCCTCAAGCAATTGAAATACAACATATGAAAAGATGCAAGAAATTAAATACACCAACAGTTTACACCCTGCTCATCCATTTTTGATCAAAAAAAATTCCTCAAGGGGCTAATTCCATCAGACTTTCACTACACACTCACGCACCAATGCACAATTACATTCTAGATTCATTACTGCCCAAAGTGAGTGTGTGTTCTCTGTATCAATTCTATTCCCAGCTAGGTTCAGAAGCTACCCTAGCTTATGAAAGAGTGGTTTCCATATGGTGAGAGTATAACATCTTTCAAAACAGAGAGTAGGCTAACATTTCCACATAAGACATGAGGGTTATTTGAAGCACGACAAAGGGTCTTAACTTGGGTGCTAGGACTAGATTTGTGCAAACTACTTTTCTAACTCACACTACACAAAACACACAGCTGCAACCCCTCATTACTGAGCAACTTTTCTTTTGATTTACTTCACTTTTGGTTTGGAGTTTTTGTGATTTTCTCCTTTTTGATCCTTTGAATTTGACAATTTAGGATTGAGATAATTGGGGTACCCAGTATTTGTTTCGGAAAATTGCAGCAAACACAGAGGACATGTGGATTTTTCCACTTATTTGAAACAACACACACTTTTTGGTCTTTTTGGAGTAGACGTTATAACGTTTATAGGAGAGACGCTACAACGTTTGATAACACAAAACACAACACGAAAACACACACGGCATACGTTATAACGTTACGGGTAGACGTTACAACGTTGCACTCACACTACACATGCACTAATCATCCTACAGTCTTTGCACCCAGCCTTAGTACAACCTGATATACCCCCAAACTTAGTTTCTACTGCTACTCTGAGTTTTTAATCAAGTTTTACCATCACCATAGTCAACCAAAACTAGTTTTGCACCAAATAGTCCTTAGCTAACTAGGTTTTCCTCAAAACAGAGTTTGTGTGGAAGCAGTAATCAATTCTATTCATTTAAGCATGCATCAGCTACTCACACAAATTCACACACAGTCATTCCTAGATTAAGCCCAAAGAGAAACATTTTTGATGATTTCTAGAGTAGGGAAGTAATCTGATTTTGCATTTGATTTTATGCATACACAAAACATAAAAATGATCCTCCCCCCCCAAACAGAAAGAGGAGCAGTGTCCCCACTGCTCACTGAATTTGAAAAATGGGAGAGGAACATTCACACACAACAGAAACAAAACAAACTACTGACTAGTAACTCTCCAGACGTTGTAACGTCTGGACAGCTATTTATTTGTACTGAAATTATAAACTATAACTATACTACTGCTAAAAAGAGGGCTAACTTACTTGTTCAGAGCACCAGACCTGAGCCTTCCACTCTGTCTGGCTGGGATGCTTGCTTGCACAGTCTTCTTTTTCTTTTCCTTCTTCTTCTTCTCTCCTTCACCATCACCAGCATCAACTGAGATTTCAGTTTCTTGTGGCATCTTTGCACTGCTCTCAGCAACTCTTTTCTTTGCTTCCTCCCATGCTTTCTGCTTTTCCAGCTCTGCAGGATGAATCTGCTGCTGCTCTTTGGGGTCCCCCTGGGCTTTTTCAACCTCTGGCTCATGAGACGTTGTAACGTCTGCAGCTTTTTCTTCAGCAACAACAGCAGGAGCATTCTCTGAACCACTAGCAGCAACAAATGCTGCACTGGTGGCTGTTGCTGGCTTGTCTTTAGCAGCTTCAGATTTCTTTCTTACCTGCAACTTTTGCCTTTTGGTTGCAGGAGCATCAACTAGTTGTTCTTCTTCTTCACCTTGTCTTGCTTCTTCACTTGCAGCGGCTAATTCACGCCTTTTCTTCTTCCCAAATGGACTCTGGGTGGGTACAGTCTTGAATCTTTGCCTTTTGGGTGGGGGAATGAGTTGTGGGTCTGGGTTAGTTTCAACAGCAGTTGGTTCAGACGTAGTCACGTCTGCACTGGTTACTTCTGGAATGGATGGTTGTGATGGCTCTTTAGTTGGTTCAGGTTGAGTGGGGGTTGGTTTTGAAATGGGTTGATCTTGAGGTTCAGATTGTGGTGTTTTGGGGATGTTTTGGTCATGGGTGGGTTGTTCTTTAGCTGAGGGTTGGGGTTGTTTGGCTTTTGGTGGTGGAGGTGTGGGCTGGGCTGGTTCTTTGTGTTAGACTTGAGAGTCTATAAAAGTAACCTTAGAGGGGGGGGTGAATAAGGTTATAGGTGATTAATGGATTCTTTTTCAAATTAAAAAAAACTTTTTCGATATTGGTTTGGATTAAATGCGGAATAATAATATTTGACCAATATAGAAGGAGTAGAATGAGATGATGGACAGATCAATATTGTATACAGCAATAAAATAGATAATAAGAAGAAAGATTACAATATGATATATTTGCACAGTTATATTGAGAATATGATAATATAAGCAGTTATGATAATATCAATATTATAAGCAAATAAAGTGCAAAATATAAAGAGATAGGGAAGAGAGAGAGACACAGCAATTTAGCGAGGTTCGGGATAAAACCCCTACGTCCTCGGCCTTAGGCTTTTCAACCCTTGGACTTAGTAACCACTATATTGAAGAGAGTTTGATACAAACAGTCGACCCCAATATAAGTGAATCTCAATTCCCCTGAATTGAGAACCCAAGCACTCTTGCTAAGGATTTCTAAACCAACTCAATAACCCTATTGAGAGACCCAAGTACACAGCCCAGGATTTCAAAACACCAACTCAATCCCTTGATTGAGAGACCCAAGTACAAAGCCCAGGATTTCAAAATAACCACTAAAATAAGAATTACACAATTGAGATCTATGGATCCAATCACTTCTTAGTAATGTGTCAGTTTAGAAACTGAGAGAGATGAGTGATCTTAGGATTTTATAGATGCTCTATAAGATGAGGGATGATCTTGCTTTTGCAACCACTTCAAAATTGATATAACAATAGAAGTTGAGGTTGCTTGAAAGCTTTTAAAAATATAGATATGATTTTGAAAAACAAAGCTTTTTGAAAAACAAGATTCAAAACAGTTGGAGCACAGGATCTCAGATCTAGATCTATAAACAGCTTTTGAAAAAAAGATATAACAATTTAAAATCAAAAGCTTATAAAAATAAAACAATGAAGAGCAATAGATCTATAGAGATTCGAATATGAGAGAGTAGAGAAGAAATTGTGAGCAGTGGTGTTGGCATGAAAGTGAAGCTCAACCTATGTATTTATAGGCTTAGGCACCGTTGAAATTTTTTGAAAAGCATTTAATATAGGTGAAGAATCGATTCATAGACCAAGTTAAAATGTGAAGGAATCGATTCATTGCCTTTAAAAAATAAAAGAATCGATTCATAGTTTAGTTGAAATAAGAAAGGAATCGATTCATTGATGTTTTGGAAAAAGAGGGAATCGATTCATTGTTTATGAAGAAAGTAGTGAATCGATTTTCAGGCCATATGGTTGTCCTGAGAATCGATTCTCAGTTCATTTAGAAGCATAGGGAATCGATTCTTAGTTCATAAGAAATAGGAGGAATCGATTTTTAAGCTAGTTAAAATAATAGGGAATCGATTCTTTTCTTTTTGGAAGACATGGGAATCGATTCATGGCCTTTTGGAAACATGAAGGAATCGATTTTCAGGCCATATAGGAGGTCCTGAGAATCGATTCCAAAGCCTATGAAATGGGTTGGAAATCGATTCCAAGCTTCCCTAAAAATATTTTTTCAACTTGCCACCTTATGCATGCATGCAATTTTGTGAAATATTTTTTCAAAACTATTTTTATGCATCATGCATGTTTTGAAAATTCATCTCTCTCAATAGCTAAAGTGCCACACACTTTAGGTGATAGGACCTTTACAAAGTGTCCTAAAAAGGCTTAGACACAACTTAGGATTTTGAACTTCATATGTTGCTTCTTCTTCAAGCTTCTCTTCTTTTGTGTCTTCTTCTCTTTATATAGGAGGTCCTGAGAATCGATTCCAAAGCCTATGAAATGGGTTGGAAATCGATTCCAAGCTTCCCTAAAAATATTTTTTCAACTTGCCACCTTATGCATGCATGCAATTTTGTGAAATATTTTTTCAAAACTATTTTTATGCATCATGCATGTTTTGAAAATTCATCTCTCTCAATAGCTAAAGTGCCACACACTTTAGGTGATAGGACCTTTATAAAGTGTCCTAAAAAGGCTTAGACACAACTTAGGATTTTGAACTTCATATGTTGCTTCTTCTTCAAGCTTCTCTTCTTTTGTGTCTTCTTCTCTTTAAATTAAGTCCTGCACTTTGCTCAATTCCAAAGATTAGTAGATATATGTAATTTGTTATCATTCAAAATAAAGGACTGTTTTACCCTTGGTTCAACAAACTCCCCCTTTTTGATGATAACAAATTACATTATGCATAGGGTTTGATAATAATGAAAATCCTTTTTAAAAAAGCTCCCCCTAAGCATAAGCATATATTTTCTCCTATTTTCTCCCCACATATAATAGTAACTTGCATATTTTCTCCCCCTTTGTTTTCATCAAAAAGGAGAGGGGGTGAAAAAACAAATAGAAAACATTTTATAAACTAGCATAATCAAGCATCCCTAGCTCTCTACGGATTTTACAAAAAGGAGCTTCGGCTAGGGGTTTAGTGAAGATATCCGCTAGTTGGTCATCCGTGCCTACAAATTTTAATGCAATGCTCCCCCTAGACACATGATCTCTAATAAAGTGATGTCTAATGTCAATATGTTTAGTGCGAGAGTGTTGTATAGGGTTCTTAGCAATATTAATAGCACTTGTATTATCACACAAAACAGGCACACTTTCAAAAATTAGACCAAAGTCTTCCAAAGTTTGTTTCATCCACAGAACTTGTGCGACGCAGTTTCCAACAGCCACATATTCAGCTTCAGCTGTGGACAAAGCAACACTGTTCTGCTTCTTACTAGACCAGGAGGTCAAACAAGGACCAAGAAAATGACAAGTTCCACTAGTACTTTTTCTATCAAGAGTGCAACCTGCAAAATCAGCATCAGAAAAGCCAACTAAATCAAACGTACTCGATTTCGGGTACCACAAACCAAAGTCTATGGTCCCTTTAACATACCTAAGAATCCGTTTTACAGCTTTTAAATGCGATTCTTTTGGGCATGCTTGAAATCGAGCACACAAGCATACAGCAAACATAATATCAGGTCGAGATGCAGTTAAGTATAAGAGACTACCTATCATACCTCGATACATAGTTTCATTTACCGATTTACCTTGCTCATCCTTATCTAGTTTAGTTGCTGTTGCCATAGGAGTGCTGATTTCTTTTGCGTCATTCATGTTATATTTCTTCAGCAATTCCTTTGAGAACTTTGTTTGGGATATGAAGATTCCTTCATTTGATTGTTTCACTTGAAGTCCCAAGAAAAAGTTAAGTTCTCCCATCATACTCATTTCAAATTCACTAGTCATCATCTCAGAAAATTCCTTGCACAAATCATCATTAGTAGATCCAAAGATAATATCATCAACATAGATTTGAACTACTATGATATGTTTGCCCTTGGTTTTAAGGAATAAGGTAGAATCAATCTTACCCTTTTTGAAACCATTGGCAATTAGATGTCTGCTTAATCTCTCATACCAAGCTCTAGGGGCTTGTTTCAATCCATAGAGGGCTTTGTCAAGTTTAAAGACGTGATCGGGATTTTTAAAATCTTCAAAACCAGGGGGTTGTTTTACATAAACTTCTTCTTCTAAGAAACCATTTAGGAAGGCACTTTTGACATCCATTTGGTGTAGTTTGAAATCCATGTAGGAGGCAAATGCCAAAATTATCCTAATGGACTCCAATCTAGCCACAGGAGCAAAAGTTTCTTCAAAATCCACCCCTTCGATTTGATTAAAACCTTGAACTACTAGACGACTTTTGTTTAATAAAATTGTTCCATTTTCGTCAAGTTTGTTGCGAAAAACCCATTTAGTTCCTATGATGGTCCGATCGACCGGTTTTTCAACTAAGTGCCAAACTTTATTTCTTTCAAATTGTTCAAGTTCTTTTTGCATTGACAAAACCCATTCTGGATCATTTAAAGCTTCCTTGATATTATTAGGAACTATTTGAGAGACGTAAGCACTATGAAAGCATAAAAGGTTAAGAGAAGAGCGAGTTGTTACCCCCTTTGATGGACTACCAATAATTTGCTCCATGGGATGATCTCGAACTGATTTCCATGTTTTGGGCAGATCATCGTGTGTTCTTCCATGGAGATGATCATCAATGTCTTGGGGCTCTCGTTCCACTATAACTTCTTCTTGAGGTTCAGCTTCCTCCTCGGCTTCTTCTACACTTTCACTGTTAGTTTCGGGTGATCTATTTTTGATCACTTCAATCACTTCATCCTCATCATCAGCAACTTCAGTTGATTTAGCATCAAACTTACCCAACTTGTCCTTTGTATTAAGAATGAAGCACTTACTTCCAAAGACTTTGAAGTATGAAATGTTTGGAGCTCTACCATTCCACAGCTCATATGGTGTTTTGTTGAGAGATGGCCTTAAGTATACACGGTTTAGCACATGACACGCTGTATCCACTGCATGACCCCAGAAATATTTGGGAAGGTTGTGCTCATTCAGCATTGTCCTGCCCATCTCTTGTATAGTTCTGTTCTTTCTTTCAACTACACCATTTTGTTGAGGAGTTCTTGGAGCTGAAAAGTTATGATGAATGCCATACTTTTCACACCACGTCTTGAATGATGAATTTTCGTACTCTCCTCCATGATCGCTTCTAATTTCTTTGATGGCTAAGTTTTTCTCATTTTGTAGCTTTCTGCACAACTTAGCAAACTCGTTAAAAGCATCACTTTTATTTGCAAGTAGGATAACCCAAGTATATCTAGAATAATCATCAACAATAACAAAGACATACTTAGACCCTCCTAGACTTACGACATCAATTTCACCAAACAAATCAAGATGTAGCAGTTCAAGCACATTTTTGGTGGAAATAACAGGTTTTGATTTAAAAGAGGTTTTGTGCATTTTACCAAGTTGACATGCATCACATAATTGGCCTTTTTCATATTTCAATTTAGGCAGACCTCTAACATGCTCATTCTTACTTAACTTAGATAGATGTTCTATACTAGCATGTCCTAAACGTCTATGCCACAAATCCACATCATCAATCAAGGTAGGCATACATACTATCTCATTACTTACATTATCAAAGTCAACATAGTATACATTGTTTTCTCGAAAGCCAGTAATGTAGAGTTTAGAAGTCATATGGGTGATAACACATTTATCAACAGAAAAGTGCACATCAAAATCATTATCGCATAGTTGACTAACACTTAGTAAGTTAAATTTAACGCCATCAACTAATAAAGCATCTTTAATTTTAATTGTGTTTTCCTTACCCACACAACCTTTACCTATTACTTGAGCAGATTCATTGTTGGCAAACTTTACAGATCCACTAGCTTTGTTGCTCAGTTTTAGAAATAGTGAAGCATCACCAGTCATATGCCTTGAGCAACCACTATCAACCATCCACACATTTTTCTTTTTAGCTGAGGGACCAACCTTTGATGTATCATTTGCCATGCTGCAGACAGCATTGTCGGTCTGCTCATCTTCTTCTGATTCACCATCAGTGCTGAGATTGTCCCATGTTGCTTCAGGTGTGTTCTTTGCCATGAGGCAGACAGCATTTGCAACTTCTTCTTCTTCGGTCTCACTTTCAGTGTCTGTATTGTCCCATGTTGCTTTCATTGCTTTCTTTTGCTTAGATTTCAGCTTGTAACAGTTTTCTTTGATGTGACCGGGTTTGTTGCATTCGAAACATCTTGGTTGATCATTCTTTTTCTCATACCTGTCTTCTTTGTTGTACCCGGACTTCTTTGAAAAGTCACCCTTTCCAAACTTTTTGAATCTCATAAATTTTTTGAAATTTTTGGCAAGCATAGCCATATCTTCATCATCGGTTTCAGATTCAACCTCTTTCCTTGCTACTTTAGAAGTTTTAGCAGCAAGGGCAAGAGATTTCTTCTCTTTTACAGTTTCTTTTTCTTGATTCTTTTTGGCAGCCAGAACTACCTCAAATGCTAGCAATGATCCAATAAGGTCTTCTTGAGGTAAAGTGCCAATGTCTTTGGCTTCGGTTATAGCACAAGTCTTAGGGAAGAAATCACCAGTTAAGGATTCAAGGATCTTTCCATTCAAATCCTTGTTGGTGTATTTCTTTCCTAAGGCCCTCAAGTTGTTTACAATTAAATTTAATCTCTGATGCATTGCTGCTACAGACTCACCTTCTTTCATTTTAAAACTTTCATATTCAGAGGTGAGAATTCTAATTTTAGTATCTTTTACCTGGCTTGTCCCGACATGAGTGGCTTGTAGGCAGTCCCAGATTTCCTTTGCACTTTGACACCCTTTTACTCTACCATATTCTTCTTCACAGAGTGATAGATGAAGGATATTCATGGCCTTTGCATTTAGGGATATCTTGTCAAGCTCAGATTTTCTTAACTCACTTAGATCGATGGTGTAGATGTCTTCTACCGGTACTTCTTCAGCTTTGCCGGTGGCTTGAATTTTTGAAGTGTCACCATCAGTATTACCTGGTTTTGTGATCTTGATCTTCATCGGGATAAGAGGACCATCCACTATGATTCTCCATAGAGTGAAGTCAATTGCCTGCACATGACATTTCATACGACTACTCCAGTAATCATAGTTAGTACCATCAAATAGAGGAGGCCTATTAGAAGACATTCCTTCTTTCATGAATGAACCCATAATCACAGATATATAACAGGATTAATTTAAATTGCGAGATGTAAAGCTCTAAAGCAATTACTAGCTACTGATACCACTTGTTAGACTTGAGAGTCTATAAAAGTAACCTTAGAGGGGGGGGGGTGAATAAGGTTATAGGTGATTAATGGATTCTTTTTCAAATTAAAAAAAACTTTTTCGATATTGGTTTGGATTAAATGCGGAATAATAATATTTGACCAATATAGAAGGAGTAGAATGAGATGATGGACAGATCAATATTGTATACAGCAATAAAATAGATAATAAGAAGAAAGATTACAATATGATATATTTGCACAGTTATATTGAGAATATGATAATATAAGCAGTTATGATAATATCAATATTATAAGCAAATAAAGTGCAAAATATAAAGAGATAGGGAAGAGAGAGAGACACAGCAATTTAGCGAGGTTCGGGATAAAACCCCTACGTCCTCGGCCTTAGGCTTTTCAACCCTTGGACTTAGTAACCACTATATTGAAGAGAGTTTGATACAAACAGTCGACCCCAATATAAGTGAATCTCAATTCCCCTGAATTGAGAACCCAAGCACTCTTGCTAAGGATTTCTAAACCAACTCAATAACCCTATTGAGAGACCCAAGTACACAGCCCAGGATTTCAAAACACCAACTCAATCCCTTGATTGAGAGACCCAAGTACAAAGCCCAGGATTTCAAAATAACCACTAAAATAAGAATTACACAATTGAGATCTATGGATCCAATCACTTCTTAGTAATGTGTCAGTTTAGAAACTGAGAGAGATGAGTGATCTTAGGATTTTATAGATGCTCTATAAGATGAGGGATGATCTTGCTTTTGCAACCACTTCAAAATTGATATAACAATAGAAGTTGAGGTTGCTTGAAAGCTTTTAAAAATATAGATATGATTTTGAAAAACAAAGCTTTTTGAAAAACAAGATTCAAAACAGTTGGAGCACAGGATCTCAGATCTAGATCTATAAACAGCTTTTGAAAAAAAGATATAACAATTTAAAATCAAAAGCTTATAAAAATAAAACAATGAAGAGCAATAGATCTATAGAGATTCGAATATGAGAGAGTAGAGAAGAAATTGTGAGCAGTGGTGTTGGCATGAAAGTGAAGCTCAACCTATGTATTTATAGGCTTAGGCACCGTTGAAATTTTTTGAAAAGCATTTAATATAGGTGAAGAATCGATTCATAGACCAAGTTAAAATGTGAAGGAATCGATTCATTGCCTTTAAAAAATAAAAGAATCGATTCATAGTTTAGTTGAAATAAGAAAGGAATCGATTCATTGATGTTTTGGAAAAAGAGGGAATCGATTCATTGTTTATGAAGAAAGTAGTGAATCGATTTTCAGGCCATATGGTTGTCCTGAGAATCGATTCTCAGTTCATTTAGAAGCATAGGGAATCGATTCTTAGTTCATAAGAAATAGGAGGAATCGATTTTTAAGCTAGTTAAAATAATAGGGAATCGATTCTTTTCTTTTTGGAAGACATGGGAATCGATTCATGGCCTTTTGGAAACATGAAGGAATCGATTTTCAGGCCATATAGGAGGTCCTGAGAATCGATTCCAAAGCCTATGAAATGGGTTGGAAATCGATTCCAAGCTTCCCTAAAAATATTTTTTCAACTTGCCACCTTATGCATGCATGCAATTTTGTGAAATATTTTTTCAAAACTATTTTTATGCATCATGCATGTTTTGAAAATTCATCTCTCTCAATAGCTAAAGTGCCACACACTTTAGGTGATAGGACCTTTACAAAGTGTCCTAAAAAGGCTTAGACACAACTTAGGATTTTGAACTTCATATGTTGCTTCTTCTTCAAGCTTCTCTTCTTTTGTGTCTTCTTCTCTTTAAATTAAGTCCTGCACTTTGCTCAATGTGAAAGATTAGTAGATATATGTAATTTGTTATCATTCAAAATAAAGGACTGTTTTACCCTTGGTTCAACACTTTGAGTGTTTGGGTCGGTGGAGAGTCAGCCTCAATATCAGTCTTATCACTGGAGCTTCCTTTCTCTTCTGAGTGTGTTTCTTCCTCATCATCACTTAGGATTTCCCTACTCACCTTCTTTGATTCCTCTGCATCACTCTCACTGATGCTATCCATATCAGCTGATTTAAGCTCATCTTCCTCACTATTTACCTTCTTCTGCTTTTTCTTTGCTGGGCTCTTTCTTTTTGTGGCTGGTTTTCTTGTTTTCTTAACTTTTTCCTTCTTCACTGCCCTGAGGTTCATTGTTGATAAGGGTATGTTGTCTTCATCTTCCTCTTGCATCCAATCTGGAAGTACTGGTTCTTCAATCACCATCTTGCCTTTTGTTGCCTGTGCATTCACCTTCTTTTGCCACTCAAACTGCTCCTTGACAAACCTGGCTAGGCTGTTCTGCTGGTCCACCAGACGTTGTAACGTCTGTGCATCAACGGACGTGGTAGCATCTGCAGCTCTCTGCCTAGCTTTGAATTTTGTAGAGAATGCCCCTTGGGGTTCCTCTCTTAACTCAGATGCTTCAATCTCCACTCCAGCCTCCATGCAGAGATCAGTGATTAAACAAGGGAAGTATAGGTATCCATCCTTCCTGTTCTGCCATTTGTTTATCTCTCTGTTGATGAGCTTACCCACCTCAATCTTATCTCTTGACATAATGGCATCAATAGCAATCAGCCTCTCTTTATCAACCCAGAGAGTGTGAGAAGTGGGTATCAAGCAATGCCTAATGAAATGAAACCAAGCACTGGCCTCATCACAAAGGTATCTTTTCAAAATCTTGAATTCATTCCCATGGTCGCCTCTTCGCTCCCAAACAGCTCCTTCAACACATATCCTTTCTTTGATTTCAGTCATCTCTGCCACTCCGTAAGTCTTTTGCTTCACCTCGACTGCCTTGCCATAGTAACCTAGCCCAAAGTAGTCATTTATGACTCTTACACCAAATTTGACTTCTTCACCTCGAACGATGGAGGTGCTTGAAAGTTCTCCATCAGTTCTTTCAACGATTCCTTTGTAGAAGTCATGCACCAGAGTTGCAATGTATTCCTTTCTGTGAACTACAAATTTCTGCCATCCCAATGCTGCCACTGTTGCGAGAAAGTCAGGATTTGGGGTTTTCCAAGCTGAAACCCCTTTCTGGCAGCATTTTGCGGTTTTTGAAAGTGTCTGAAGGTGGTTTTGGTGATTGTAACTGGTGAGTGTTTATTGGGGAGGTTTTATGGGAAGTTGAGAAGTAGGTGGTGGCGTGGGTTTGGGAAAAAGGGGTAACCGTTGGAAGTGACGTCGTGGTCACTTTGGCAGTCACGTCTAAAAATCATTTTCATTTTAAAATTTTTTTTCATTTGAAAACTGCTTGACTCATTTTCTTTTCTTTTTCATTTAAAACTTTACCCAGGCAGCAAACGTGACAACATCCTGGACACGCAGAGACGTTATAACGTTTACCATACTTCAGCTCCCATTCCTGCACAAAACAAAAAATTAAAGACACAAAATTGCTGGTTAGTTAAAACCATTGGGTTGCCTCCCAAGAGCGCTTGCTTTAAGAGTCTTCAGCCAGACTATTCCCTTTTTGAATTCAGGGGTTGTTGAGAGCCACTATGGTCTTGTCCCTAACCACATGTTCTCCATGGTAATGCTTCACTCTTTGGCCATTGACTTTGAACATGGAATTAGTTTTTTCATCAAACAGGTCCACAGCACCATGAGGATAGACTTTTACCAGCTTGAAAGGTCCTGACCATCTTGATTTTAGCTTCCCAGGGAACAGCTTTAACCTTGAATTAAACAACAAAACTGATTGTCCCTCTACTAGCTCCCTTCTTTGAATTTTCTGATCGTGCCACTTCTTGGTTTTCTCCTTATACATTGCTGAATTCTCATAGGCAGTGTGCCTGAATTCATCTAGCTCATTTAGTTGAAGGAGCCTTGCTTCTCCAGCCTTTGAATGATCTAAGTTCAGTTGCTTCAGTGCCCAGTGAGCTTTGTGTTGGAGTTCAATAGGCAGATGACAAGCTTTTCCGAAGACTAGCTTGTATGGTGACATGCCCAGTGGTGTCTTAAATGCTGTCCTGTACGCCCACAATGCATCATCAAGGTGCAGGGACCAGTCCTTCCTGTTTGGACCAACCATCTTCTCAAGTATCCTTTTAATTTCTCTGTTGGAAATTTCTGCTTGACCACTTGTCTGTGGGTGATAAGCTGTAGCAATCTTGTGCTTTACTCCGTACTTAGCTAATAGGTTCTCAATCAGCTTGTTACAAAAATGAGAGCCTTCATCACTGATTATAGCTCGTGGAGTACCAAATCTTGTGAAGATGTTTTGTTTAAGGAATTTGCTGACTGATTTGGCTTCATTATTGGGCAATGCTATGGCTTCCACCCATTTTGACACATAATCCACAGCTACCAAAATGTATAAGTTTCCATGAGACATAGGAAATGGCCCCATGAAGTCCATTCCCCACACATCAAACAGCTCCACGTCAAGGATATTTGTCAATGGCATTTCTTGCTTGTTGGAGATGTTTCCAGTTCTTTGGCATTTATCACAGCTTTTCACTAATTCATGAGCATCCTTGAAGAGTGTTGGCCAATAGTATCCTGACTGTAGCACCTTTACTGCAGTTCTGGTTCCTCCAAAATGTCCTCCATAAGGTGATGCATGACATTGTTGTAACACATGAAGTTGTTCTTTTTCAGCAAGGCATCTCCTAAGCAACTGATCTTGACACTTCTTATACAGATAGGGTTCATCCCAAAAATAGTGCTTCACTGTGTGGAAGAACTTTTTTCTTTGCTGATGGTTGAAATCCACAGGCACTATCTTGCTGACTAGGAAGTTAACTATATCAGCATACCAGGGTGCAGTAGCATCAGACGTTATAACGTTTGAAGAAATTGCCATAGACGTGGTAACGTCTTCAGCTACTGTGGCTACTGTCAGCAGTTTTTCATCAGGGAAGTTTTCTTTTATCTCTTCTGCACCTGTACCTGCATCAACATTCTCAAGCCTAGAAAGGTGATCAGCAACTTGGTTCTCCACCCCCTTTTTATCATGAATTTCCAAGTCAAATTCTTGGAGGAGGAGAACCCATCTGATGAGTCGTGGCTTTGCATCTTTTTTAGCAATCAAATACTTGATGGCTGAGTGATCAGTAAAAACAATAACTTTTGCACCCACCAAGTATGATCTAAATTTGTCAAAAGCAAATACAACAGCCAGTAACTCTTTCTCAGTTACAGTATAATTTAATTGGGCATCATCTAAGGTTTTACTAGCATAATAGATAGAGTGAAACATTTTGCCATACCTTTGACCCAATACAGCCCCCACAGCGCAGTCACTCGCATCACACATTAATTCAAATGGTTTGGACCAGTCAGGAGTGACTATCACAGGAGCTGTTACAAGGGCAGTCTTCAATTTCTGGAAGGCTTCATGACATTGCTCATCAAAGTTGAAGACGTTATCACGTTGCAGCAGCAGACACAAAGGTTTGGAAATTTTTGAGAAATCCTTGATAAACCTTCTGTAAAAACCAGCATGCCCTAAGAAACTTCTAATACCTTTGACAGTGGTAGGTGGAGGTAATTTGTCAATAACATCAATTTTTGCTTTATCAACCTCCAACCCTTTCTTTGAAATCTTATGCCCCAAAACAATTCCCTCTTGGACCATAAAGTGGCATTTCTCCCAATTGAGTACTAAGTTGGTCTCTTCACATCTTATTAAAACTCCTTCTAAGTTATCCAAGCATGCCTTGTATGAGTCTCCATAGACTGAAAAGTCATCCATGAAAACTTCCATGGATTTTTCAATAAAATCTGAGAATAAAGCCATCATACACCTCTGGAATGTTGCAGGAGCATTACACAGCCCAAATGGCATCCTTCTGAAGGCAAAGGTACCATAAGGACAAGTGAATGTGGTCTTCTCTTGGTCCTCAGGCACAATAGCTATCTGGTTATATCCTGAGTAACCATCAAGGAAACAATAGAATTCTTTGCCTGCAAGTCTATCCAACATCTGGTCAATAAATGGCAGAGGAAAATGGTCCTTCTTGGTTGCTTTGTTCAGCTTCCTGTAGTCCATACATATCCTCCATCCTTCCACTACTTGTGAGATCCAGTGGCTACTATATCTCTTGATTGATTTACATGTTTCTCACACAGATTTGGTTTCACTATATTGTGACTGTAACACCCCGGTATTTTTATCGAGTAAAAATACCCAAGTCCACCATTCCTAAATCATCAGAGATATAAAATTCCTGCATAGATACTGAACACTACAATGTAGTTCTCGCTGAATTACAACAAAACAGTCTTAAATACAAATAAGACCGAACAGATTTCCTGACCATATCCTTCAGCAAACTATAGTGCTCAATATCATACAAGAAAGCGGAATAAAGTCATAACGCTGATACATAGAGTTGTAGTTGTTGCGCTCGTGTGTTTTATAATCGCAATATCAGTGCAAGTATACACGTCGTACAAGTAATAAAGTGGATAAAAGTAAGAGATCGTTCCCACGAGGATTGTTTTACTTCCAAAGCTCAAGTCTTTAAAACATAAGTGAAACAAGTAACAAATCGGCACTAAAAGTTGATATTAAGACTAAGAACATAAATAAGGCAAGTAAATGAGAAGTGGGTGTGAATATGGAAGAGTATGAGTTGGATTGCTGCATGCAAGTAAATCTCCTCTAGTCAGACGTTATAACGTTTACACGTTAACACGCACAAATGTTATGTTATATAGACGTTATAACGTTTGAACGCTGTTGCAAAAGAGCTGTGCTTTTCAGTCACAAAACGTCAGAGCTTCAAGTACTAGAATGCATATGTCTAGGTTCTAAGTAGGCCTACTCCTGTATTTTAAGTACCCACAGCAATGTCCTATGAACTATTATCCGTTCTATGTCTAGACTTAGATAAAAATGCCTAAATGTCTTTAGTGCACCTTTTCATTCATATAAATCTTTGAGTTCTTTTCATAGACCATGTCTGTACCTATGAATCTACTTATTTTAAGTGGCCAGTTCAAAACAAGTTTGGAAATATTAACATGCAAAGATTTAAAACGCATAAACATCAATACTTCATAACATTAAACTAGAGGTTCATTACATGCAAAACAACAACCCAACTACCAATGTTTAGCTCATGCTGAGCATCCTTACAGAAATAAGAGGAGTTAAAATCCAAGTACCGTACATAGAGAAAAGGAGACTAAACGCAAAAGATACGCCTAAGTGGCCTTCCTTCATGCACGCTGTAAAGACGTTACAACGTCTGAGCTTTACGGTAATGGTTGCGAATGAAGATGAAAATTGGAGCTGTGAGAAAATTTAAAAATGTAGAAGTCTGTGTCCAGAACTTCTTTTAGAAAAAAAACTATCTGAAAAATGGAGGAAGGTGGATGATGAATGGAGTCGTCTGTGTTCCGCATGGTGCACCCTTGCCTTTTTGTAGAAAGAGAATAGCCATGGTCAAAAGAGGGTCACATGCTTGCTGATGTCATTCCCCACCTTCCAAGCTTGCTTGCGAGTTGACTCTGCCTTGAAGTGACACCGCACTGCTACAGTGCGTCAGCTGCGTCAGCGCTGAGGAGAGAGAAGATCTTCTGCACTTCTAGATCTTTGGTCATCATTTCTTGTGCGCCAAAAATGGGATATTTCTTTCTTGCTCTACTGCCCTTCTTCAGACGTGATGAGAGACGTTGCCACGTTCAGATTACTGCACAAACACAAGAAGCATCAAAACGCTCACAAAGGCGCCAATTGGTCGCCAAAATGCCTAGAACTTGTAATTAAACCCCTTTCTAACTAAAAAGCAATAAACTAACAGAAACTTAATAGAAACAACCTACTATTGCCAGAGAACTTGCATGATTTACTTTGAATAAGTATAAATAACTCATATAAATATGAGTTATCAGTAGTACATAGACAACAAAAGGAAATATAAACTTAAGCATAAAAGCTAAGTCATCAGCAGTCGCCCGAGCTCAACCTACTCGTGCCTCTTGAATTTCCGCTGTCCCTGTTTCTCTGTAAAACAACAACATATAAACAATGAGATACAATCTCTGAGTTCTACCGAGACCCCTACTAACACTCTCGGTCCAATTATAAATCTTGTTTAACTTAACACGACACCGACTGCACACACTGCTAATCCCAGTGAACCGTGTGATAGAATTCTGGCTTGGTAGGACACCGACTGCACACACTGCTAATCCCGATGAACCGTACTACAAAAACCATTTTACGTACCACCGACTGCACACACTGCTAATCCCGGTGAACGTAACATAAAACCATTTTACGTACCACCGACTGCACACACTGCTAATCCCGGTGAACGTAACACATAACTTTTTACGTACCACCGACTGCACACACTGCTAATCCCGGTGAACGTAACACATAACTTTTTAACTTAACACCGACTGCACACACTGCTAATCCCGGTGAACCCCCTTACCAATAGTACTTTCCCTAATGGTATACGGGTCTAGTGTAAAGGATCATGACTTCCTCGCCTAGTATATTAACCTCGTGGGTCGTCACCCACACTCGATATAATATATATCTACTACCATATAAACTCATAGATCATTTACATTAGACCTTTGTTTGAAAATTTAGTTCGCATCATAACCGAAATCTCTGTTTACCCTCGCATACTAACTTGTCTCTTTTTGAAACAATTTATGACTTCAAAAACAGTTCATTTACCTTAAAAATAGAATATTCAGTTAGGCCTCTGAATAAGCTTTCAAACGCATCTTATAACGCCTCAATCGGGTTCCCGGATCAAAAGTTATCGCGAAAACAAAATCAGTGTACAGTTGCTGAAAAACTGCAAAGCGTCGCGACGCGAACTGCTACCGTCGCGACGCGAAAAGAGACAGAAATATTTGCGTGACAAAACTGAGCCTGGTTGCGACGCGATGGGGATGGGTCGCGACGCGACCGTCTGCTGAAAAGTGCAGGTTTTCCGTTTTCTTGCGAAATTCGCTATTCCGCTCAATTCCGATTCTTGTTCCGATTAAAAACAGTTCAATCAACCATCAAAACAGACCCAATCAACATCACACAATCAATCAAATCAATCAAAAACTCATTGTAAACGAATTGTATCAAAACGCGACATATTTTCATATAACGGTTTTTAAGTCAAAATCTCTCGAAATCAAATCACGTAAAATTCATTGTAAAGCGAAAACATCCTAAGCGTGAGTAAAACTCACCGTCGAAGCGAGAGCCGACACCGAGCCGAAATCACCGAGACTTCAAAATCTCTACATAACCACACGAACAATCCCCGCATAAACTTCCACGCTCCGACGACGCCCAAATCCGCTTCCGACCTTTCCGCTCAATCACGAGGCATCTTTTTGACCGAAATACCGAATTCCTCGAAATCCCCCATTCGAACCCTAATCACCAACCAACTTCAAATTCACGAAATTGAACTTCGATCTGCACTCAATACGCTTCGGGTTCGCTCCTAATCATCCTTGAATCATCAACACTATTCATCATCTTCAAGTTCAAAATCACTATTCACTCATAACCCCAAAATCTTGATTTTTAACCCCAACTCACCCAACTAGCTTCCAATCTTTCAATCGAACTTCAATCACCGATCCACCATCCTTGGGTTCGCGCCAAACACCATCCCAAGCTATCCTTGAGCTTGAACCATCAAAAACCTCCATTTCCTTCAAACTTTCGAAAATGGCAAAGTGAGAGAGAGTGAATTGATGGTGATGATGTTGGTACCAAATTGAAGAGGAAGTAACGCTGAACATTTTTCGTGTTGGAGGGAAGACGTTTTGATGAACCGAAGTATCCCCTTTTTACTCTTCTTCTTCCACACCCATTCTTTTTCTTCTTCTTTTCCTTTCCTCTTCTCCTCTCTGTTTCTCTCGCTTCCCTTTCTTTCTTTTCTTTCTATTCTTTTAATTCTTTCACACACACACACACACACACACGTATATATATTTATTTATTATATAAGTGGTAACGTGGTCAAATTACCATATTGATCTTAAACTCTTATTTCGATTCCAAAACGTCTTTAACCCATATTATTCGGTTAACGATCCTGTGACGGTCAATAATTAATTTTAGCACTCAATAATTTTACCAATTAAGTACTAAATTAATTCAATTGGGTTACATCCAAATAATTCGAGTAATTATTTTGGGGATGTTACAGTGACAACCGGTCTGCCATTCAGATAGCTCAGAATCCCACATTCCATGAGCGAACTAAACATATTGAACTCGATTGTCATTTGATTCGTGACAAGGTCCAAGCTGGCATCCTTCATCTAATGGCCATTCCCACTATTGCCCAGATTGCTGACATCCATACCAAACCGGGCACAGGACCAATTTCTATCGCTCCATATAGGATGTCTCCTTTAGAGCTTAAAGAGTTAAAAACCGAACTTGAAGAGTTGATTTCGAAACAATTTATCCGACCGAGTGCTTCGCCATGGGGTGCTCTTGTATTGCTTGTCAAGAAGAAGGATGGGAGCATGAGATTATGCATTGATTATCGTCATTTGAATAAGGTGACTATCAAGAATAAATATCCTCTGCCAAGAATTGATGATTTGCTAGATCAACTGAGAGGAGCTTCGGTGTTTTCTAAAATCGATCTAAGGTCGGGCTATCATCAAATCAAAGTTAGAGCTTTGGATATTCCGAAGGCAGCCTTCCGTACTAGGTATGGACATTACGAGTTTGTAGTGATGCCCTTCGGTTTAACCAACGCTCCAGCTGTATTCATGGATTACATGAATCAAATTTTCAATCCTTATCTGGACCGATTTATCGTGGTGTTTATTGATGATATCTTGGTGTATTCTAAGACTATTGAGGAGTATGTGCAACATCTCCGAATTGTTCTGAACGTACTCAGAGAGAAGAAGTTGTATTCCAAGCCACCTAAGTGTGATTTCTGGATGCCTGAAGTAAAATTTCTGGGCCACGTGATATCTCAATTCGGTGTTGCTGTGGACCCCAGTAAAATTGAAGCTGTGGTAGACTGGGAACAACCATCTACAGTCACTGAAGTGAGAAGTTTCTTGGGATTAGCTGGGTATTATCGGAGATTCATTCAAGGATTTTCTCAGCTGGTTCTTCCACTCACTCGGTTAACTCGCAAGGGTCAACCGTTTGTATGGGACTCTGACTGTGATGAATGTTTTTCAGAATTGAAGAATCGTTTAACTTCTGCACCCATTCTGATTCTTCCAGATCCTCTGGGTAATTAAGAGCAAGGACGAAACAGACATTTTGCACCTATTTTTCCACCTTACCCTCAGTTGACCCACCCACTTACTCACTCACACAAAAACATCACTAACACTCAGCAACAGCCAACACACTTCAAGTTGCTGGAAAAACAGAAATTTAGTGGGGCTTGATGCATGTCCAGTTTTTCTTCACCATCCACTTCCATTTCTTCTCCTCTACCTACTGATACTAGTTTCATCACCTACTTCTCCACCCTTCTTAAAACACCATTTTCGAACCCAAGCTCCATTTTTGGAGAAAGTTGAACTCCTAGCTTGCATGTGGTTCTAGCAGTGCTCTAGGAGTGTTTTGAGGTATAACGTTTCAGTTGAGGTGTTGCTGTGCAAGTTTGAGGAGCCACATTTCGAATTAGAGACTGTCTTGGAGAGAGTATAGGAGTTGTTTCTGAATTGGGCTAGCTATTGGGTAGTTTTGGTGTGATTGAGCCTACATTTCGTCATTTGCTGTTGTTGTTTGCGATTGTCATCGCAAGAGGTGAGTTCTATACTCGCTTAGGGATTTTAATTTTGAAATATGGGTTGCATGTTCTGATTCTGTTTTCAGTTTGTGCGTTTCGAGTCAAAAACCGCTATTTTGCGAAATTACGTTTCAGTGTGATTGTGAGTGAATGTGAATGAATTGTTGGATGTTGATGATGTTTGTACTGGTTGTTACTCTGAAATTATGTGTTTTGATGTTCGGGAATTAATCGGAACGAGTTTTGGAACGATCGGAACGGCCAAATTTCGAGAAAAATCACAGCTTTAGGCTACTGATGAACACGCACGGGCCGTGCGCCCCAGTGGCGCTGACCGTGCGCCCCTAGGGCACGGACCGTGCTCCCCTAGGGCACGGACCGTGCGTGCTCTTCGTATTCGTGTTTAAAAATTTTATAAACACGCACGGGTCGTGCGCCTCTTAAGCACGGACCGTGCGTAGGCTTCTGTTACCCAATTTCAAAACACGTCTTAGGCCAATCCGAACGGTTCCAATTGCGTTCTAATCCTTTCCCCAACCCTATTATATGATAAAACAACCATAGTTCATTGAAATTGCCTATGTTTAGGTTGAAGTGGGGAGAATTCCCTAAGTTATAAGTAAGGTAAGATGAATTGGTTAAAACATTGTTTTAGCAACGACGTGAGAGGAAAACCCTAAGGCACGATAATGAGATGGATTATAAGTTCATCAAAGCTAAGTTTAAGGTTTTGTTAATGGCACATCATATTCACACAAGTCAAGTTATTTCCTTAAGGAAAAGAAAGATGGCATACATATAATTATATATGTATATCAAGGGTGACGACCCCAGTTATTAGCATACTAGGGGGGAAGTCATGAGCCCCAAAACCTAGGCCCCATGAGGTTTGCCCGCTAATTAGTGGTTAGTGGATCGGGTTCACCAAGAGCCATAGACAAATAAAGAAGTGGCTCGCGGTGTTGTGCTAAGTTAAAGAAAAAGATTGCACGTAGTCATCCAGAATTGGGCTACGGACAATAGAGCATAATTTTATACTAAGTAAAAGATGAAGCCCGTAGCTATCCAGAATCGGGCTACGAAAGAATAAGATTCCTACGTAGTCGCTTATTAGGGCTATGAGTTCAAAGGTCAAGCATAATGAACCGCTAGTGTTAGTAAGGGTCTCGATAGGACTCACTCTTTATTATTGTGGTTTTTACAGAGAAACAGAGAAAAGCAAAGGCGAGGAAGCACAGTTAGCCCGTGTGACTCATGGAGTTATTGAAGAATCAGTTTTATGATTATGCTTTTTTCCCTTTGGTTGTCTTTGTATTATCGATTGTATAACTATTACTAGCTAACAGTTGTAAATCGTTTCCGCTACTTATGTTTTGGATATTGAACACCAGGTTGTATAAATTTTTAAGTTATGAGACTTAAGTACTTTATGTTAAGTTTAATGAGTTTCATGGAACCGTTTGATAATTATTTATCGAAGTTTTTAGTTGTGCTCAATATTCAATAACAGGAAGTTACTCTGATATATGTCAAGTGGTACATTTTGGTATTTCTACAAGCTAGAAATACCGGGGTGTTACAGTTTTGCAGATTTTTAAATGTTTTTTTTTTAATATTGTTTTGCTGACTTTTTTCTGCTTTTTGTCATTTAGTAATATTTTTATCAAAATACCCCAAATAAATGAGACATGACAATTTTTGAAGATGTCTAAAATAGACATTGTGCTGACACTTAATTTTTTTACATTATATTCTGACACGACACGTCAGCGCGTGTCAGTTTTGTTTCTGCTTTTGTCCATTTTTTGGCTGCATTTTGCAGCTTTTTTAATGTTTTTCTGATATTCTTTTGCTGACTTTTTCAGCTTTTTGCACCAACTTTATTCTGCTTTTGATCATTTAGTAGTATTTTTATTAAAATACCCCAAATGAATGACACATGGCAATTTTTGAAGATGTCCAAAATAGACATTGTGCTGGCACTTAATTTTAATGTACTTAATTTTATTACATTAAATTACATTAAACATTAAATTACATTTTTATCATTTGTTTTGGACACATAACAATTGTATAAGTGCACTATTTTTGACATTTTGTTAGCGTATTGTTATACCCCAATTTTGTCCGATCATTTATCGCAATTGTTTTAGCCCCCGTGTCACAAGTCCATATCATTACGAGAACGACATTTCAAGCGTTGTCTTGTTTTAATTTAGACCGGTTTGTCTAATTGGGCCAATTCTTAGTAAATGGGCCTATGTTCGGTATTTTGGACTTAATTTAGTCCTTTTGATCAAAAAGCCATAAAAATAATAATGAAATAAAATCAGAAAATAAAAAATATATATTACAATAAAGTATCCAAATAATACAAAAAGCCCAAAAATACAAAAATGTCACCAAAAATATACAAAAATAAGAATATCCAAAAAAAATAGAGAAGAACGAAAATAATAAAAGGGGGTGTCAGTAGCATTAACCTTCAGCCCAACAAGTCGACTTGCCGAGCAAGTTAACTTGTCCAGCAAGTCTCTTCACCTAACCTTTCACCTATAAAAGGAGGCCCTGTCCACAGTGAAAAGCACACCACAGTGATTCAACAAGAACACTGAACACATTCTCTCCCTCTCCTAGCGAAGCTCTCGCTCTCTCTCTCTCCCCTCCCTTTTTTATTTTTATTTTTCTTTTAATTAGTTTATTTTTAAATATTCATGATAAATATTTTTCACTAGCTGCACTTTTCATTTTTTTCTTTTTTGTTAACTTTTCGTTCATATTCAAAAAAATATTCATTTTCCTCTCATAAATAAAGAAATATATTCAAGAAAAAAATAGGGGACTAAGTCGACTGTACAGTCGGGTTAGTCTGCTTTTTAGGTCACTAATGAACCGTTACGGATCATGTCCTAAAATCCCTATTTAAAACAAACAATTTCTAAGTCAAAATAAACACAAAATATTTCTTTCCACAAATCAAATTTTTAAAATAGGGGATTAAGTCGGCCGTACGGCCGGGTTAGTCACCGTTTTAGGACGAATGAACCGTATGGATCAAGAGTCCTAAAACCCCTATTCAAATAAAATCAAACCACCACACATCAAACCGTCTTCCAAACTTCAAAAAACTCCATTGTCACAAAGTAGGGGACTAAGCCGACTGTACAGCCGGGTTAGTCATCATTTTAGGACAAATGAACTGATCACTCAGGAGTCCTAAGATCCCTAAATAAAATACACCAACAAACAAAGTTTTCTACCAAGAACTACGTGTGATTTGATTCTCTACCAAGAGATACGTAGGAGCAGAGGGCGGCCGACCTCTGTCAATTGCACTAATAAAAAACTTTTTTCAGTCTTCTCCTAAATAACCATTTTCTTAAATAAAATATCAATTTTCTTCTTTCTTTTTAATTCACAATAAAAGGGTAAAAATAAATGTTTTCAAAATTAACTTTCGCTTCTACAACTAATTAGCAGGTAACCTTCCTTAGGAAGGATGTCGTGGGGTGCTAATACCTTCCCCACGCATAACCGACTCCCGAACCCTAATCTGGTCTCAAGGACCCTTATCCAATCCAAAAGGGATTTTCGCCCTTAAACTAAACTTTGGTGGCGGCTTCATTTTTGAACCTTCGAGGAATCCTCTCTCGGATTTTTCGGTCACTACAGCTGGCGACTTCACTGGGGACATTTTAGAGAGTCAAGCCTAGTCTAATTAGTTGTAGGATTAGTTGTTAATTTAATGTTTATTTTTACCCTTCCCTTTTTGTCTTTTATTTTTATTGCATATTATTCTTTTGTGATATGAAAACCCTAGGATAGAAGACCACTTTTTGTATATATGTTTGTTTGTTTTGCAGCTTGGGGGGTATTCTTAATATTTTTCTCTTTCACACACTCCACTATCACACTTTTTCACACACGTTAGAATGGTCCTATACCCGGACTGGAGAATAACCTAAGTTAGAACGAGACTGCGTAGTGATGGCCTACTGGATGTGCGTCCTGTTGGGTGGTCATGAAAGTCTCACCTAGAGTTTGGTCCCTCTTGAGAATGCTGGCACTCCTAATAGCTTGCCTATTGTTGTTGATCAGTGTTCTTAACTGGGGTCGTTGGCTCTAGGAACCTTATGTAGGACTCTTTAGAGCTACCCTTTGAAAGGTTCACTTAACAGACAAGCCCTAGACCTATTCTCTAAGAAATCCTCGTAGGACACAAATGAGCCTTATACCCCTGCATTCAAACAAACACTGATACATTTTTCCGGTCTTCTAAAAAGAAAAAATTCAAAAAAATCATATTTTATTTTTCCAAGTTTTTTAGAAACATATCTCATGCATTTGCATTTTCATCATTCATATCCATCACCATGTGTTATTCATCCATTACATTTTATTTTAAAAAAACATGAGCATACTTTTTCACAAAATTGATGAGAGATGAGACGAAATCGATTATTCTTCCTTGAAAAAGTTTAACCTACTAAATTTCAAACGAGGTCGAACATAGTTGCAAACTCAAGTTGTTTCAAGACATTCAATTTTCAAAAAATTTCAATGTTGCAGCTCATCCACAATTTTTGTCAGCAAAACAATGCATCTCCTCCATTCCATGATAAACGATCAAAATAGTCCATTTTGTTAACTAATGTGTTATCAAAAATTCTTCTATCATGATCATGTCTCTAACTATGTTAACTCTCTGTGAAACATTCGTATAGTGAACTTGTATGCGATGTGCATTTACTCTTGTTTGAGTCAGTTAGTGTCCACACCTTTCCATCCTATCATCATCCCTTGTTCATGTCCAGTCTCACCCCGACCACTCCATAAAGTGCATATTCTCCACACAAGTTCTTAGTTGACTCTTTTGTTTTGTCCCCAATGATGAAATTTCATAAACTAACACTTGGATCCTCCAAACTGGGGCAAATTTGTGATCACTAGATATCTTGTCAACATTGTATTCCCTTGGTGCAAGTCCTTTACAAAAAAATAATCAAAAAAAGCCTGTTAGGTTGAAAACTCGCGAGAGCAGCCTAAGCAAAAATTAGGGCATATAAAAAGAAATAAAGAAAAAGAGCAGATATATAAAAATAAATAATTTTCTGTCCTTGAGTTAGTCTTTGAGAAAACAAGCAATCATGATTTGAAATGAAGTTTGGTCATCTTCTCACATCCTCAAAAAGCATAAAAAATACCCTTTGCAACCCACTTTGAGCCAAAAAATCAAAAAATCTTTCAATCACCCTAGACAATGATCTGTTCCCCATTTAAAGATGGTGCACTACTTTCTTCAGTTTATTCAGTTCAAGAGAAATAGGCCGTCAAAGAATGAGAATCATATTTCAAAAAAAAAGAGACAAAAGTCTTGAATAAAAAGACGACATAAATCTTTGAGCTGATACATCATATCATGAAGTGCACCACTGAATAAAAAGATCATTTGTCTCATCAATCCCCAAACACTTTGAGCCCAATCACCCATTCTTTCATAAATTATCAACCACTAGCCACATTGCACCGCAAATAAAAAGATCATTGTCTAAAGCCCTCAAACACCTTATTGTGTCAAATTAGCACTTCTTTCACGAAACTCAAAAATGGACCTCAAACACTGCTTTGGGCCTACTTATCCTTTCTCTCATGAAAGATCATTCTCTAAACCCCCAAACACTTCTTTGGGCCCAATTATCATTTCTTTTCATAAATCCCTAACCGTTGGTACATTACCCCCAACCATTGGCCCCATTACAAACCCTTTCTTTCATGAATCCCTAACCATTGGCCACATTACCAACCCTTTCTTACATAAACCCCTAACCGTTGGCCACGTTACAACCCTAAACAAGTCCATTCTGATCGATAACTGATTGCTTTCGTTTTCTTAAAGTGTTAATTTTAGGACAATTGAGTTTATTTATTTACAGTATGTTTGCTCAAAAAAAATATGACAAAAAATAAAGCCAAAAAAAAAAAGAAAAAGGCTTGCGCTCCAAGATTATTCAAGTTGCACTGATACCAAGACAAGGTTTAGTGATCACCAAGTGAAATTTTCATCATCAGGACTATCATAGTCCATGGGAGTCATCTTAAAAGAACCAAAAGTTTATACTAGGACCATCACCTAGATCCCAAAGTGGGGCAGTCCCTTCACCTTTCATGCTTCTCGAACTTGGGGAAATTTTCTAGCGTCCGTCTCATTCATATACCACATCCAATCCATATAGCCATACGACCAACTCACAAACCCATTACCCTAACTCTGTCACCTTTTCCCTACCTCACTCGAACTAGAAATATCATTCCAAAGTGGGGCAATCATGTCACCATTAACCCCTCACTCCGCTCAAAATTGGGGAAATTCGCCATACACCCATCTCATCCCATTGTCATATTCACATTCATAAAACCATACCGGGGCAATTTCTCAACCCACCATCCTAAATACAGCTTTTCGCAAACTCTAGTCAGGGCAACATTGTCCTTGTCATAGGTGGGGCAACACCAAACGCCATGGGTTGAGACAAAATCTTTTGCCTTCCACCTCTCATTCCAAAGTCACATCATTACCAATTCATAATTTCCTCTACACCCTAGTTGTTGTCACCACTAGACAGGGGCAAGTTATGCATTCACCGTCATCAACTATGAATTAGGGCAGTCCCACATTTCTAGAGTTGGGGAGAACCCGCCTTTTATGACTTTGGCAAAAACCTACCATTCATCCCCTCACGTGTAATATCTGTCCATACCCCGAGCCAAATGACTCATTCATCTGTATTTGCACTACTCTACATGTTCACTAACACAATGCTTCAAAGAGAGAGAACACAAGTTACTAATATGAAGTTGGAAACTCACTCAGTTAACTTTATGGACTTAAAATTCAATTGTCATGGGACATCATAATCAAATGGAAGAACAATGTGAACGAGCTTGCAAATGCAATCAAATACTCTTGTGCATCAGTGCATGTGAATGACAACCTTCAGGTTGCCACGTCTGAGTTCAAACCTTTTCCAAGGAATGATTACTTCTCTGCCTCTCGCATCAAAAGTATCATTTCTCATCATTACAAAAAAATCTCTCTGCATCATCAATAAATCATAGCATAAATCATTCCATCATACAACCATGCATTTCATCGTAGCACCTGCATTTAAGCAGTACAATTTCATTCATATCTTATCTATATCCGCATACAACCGTTTGCCAACTTTCTCATCCCATCAGGTTCAACACCCATGGTATACCCATTTCATTCATCATCCCACCACCAATCATTGCACGTTCGTCACATGTATAACATTATTTGCTTCGATAGATGTGGCAAGTGCCGGTCTCATCGCTTGCCAAAAGTTCTTTCCATCACTAATCATATCATTATACCATGCATTCGCGTGTTTTCCTTTATTCACCATGACATTTGCATCAAAGCATTACATTTGCGTCACATTCGCACTTTGCATTTCATACACTCATTAGATACTAAAAAAAGGGAAAGGCAAAAAAGCAAAAAGAGGAAAATTCGCTGATTCCATTACATTCATCATTAATCAGCACAATCACATTCATATCTTATCTGCACTCACATGCATCGTTTGTCAACCTCTATCATCTGCCACGTTTGATTCATCCCATCGGACACCTACCATTTCACATACCTATATTGCACGCATGCATCATCCATCGCAATTTTAGACATGCCAAATATAGATAGCTTTTCTCTTCTCAGGTAAATGCATTCATTAGGTATGTTCTAGGCAAGTACGCCATGTGTCAATCCCAATACTTTGTTTCCTCAAAGTCAGTGCTACAAGCACTGGTCTCACATCACAATTCAGAGTCTCGGACCCCCAGCGGTTCCTCAAAGCCCCAGTGCACCTTCAGACCTTCAATGGCCATTCATTCCAGATCGCACGTCGCGTTATCGAGCAACCGACAGATCATTCGACCCCAGGTCCATCAGCTCAGTTCGACCCAGTATGTCAAAGCAACGACTTCGAACTCTACCTTCAAGATCACTATGTCGCCACTGAGCGCGACGGGTCACCCGACCCCAGGTCCTTCAGACTAGCTGTGTCAGCCTAAGACATGGCGGACGTCCTTGGAGGTGAGCAAATTAGGTCAACGACCTGATCTTGCCCCTCCGGCCGCTCGAAAAAGGCCACCCCCGAGTATACCATTTTACTAGTACCATTGCTAGTTTGTGCTCTTTTGGACCCCCACTGGTCCTTCAAAGCCCTAGTGCACCTTCGGACCCCAAATGGTCCTTCAGGGTTTAGGCAACCCCTTGGAGCCCCAGTGCTCCCTTAGAGCCCAAATGCTCTTTTAGAGCCCCAGTGCTCCTCCAGATCCCCAGTGATCATTTCTTTTTTGTTCTCGGTTAACACGCCAAGTATTAATCGTCCCTCTTTTCCCTAACTCATCTTCCCCCTAAGCGGACAAAATTAGCGTCTATTCTATCTTTATTTTTATTTCTACTACGAAAATCTGAAAACCATTCACCTTTTCTAGTAAAATATAGGCTAAATTGCTCTTTTGGCCCTTTATCTTTGGGGCTGTGGTCACTTTGGCCCTTTATCTTTTTTTTTCTCATTTTAGACCCTCATGTTTTTTGTGTGTATCATTTTGGCCCCTGCCGTTATGTTTATGTTTTTTGTAGCAAATTTTTAAGGACGAAAATGAAATCAATTAAAAACATAAGGGCCCAAAATGAAATCAATTAAAAATATAAGGGACTAAAATGAAATCAATTAAAAACTTAAGTACTTTATGTTAAGTTTAATGAGGTTCATGAAACCGTTTGATAATTATTTATCGAAGTTTTTAGTTGTGCTCAATATTCAATAACAAGAAGTTACTTTGATATATGTCAAGTGGTACATTTTGGTATTTCTACAAGCTAGAAATACCGGGGTGTTACAGTTTTGCAGATTTTTTAATGTTTTTTTTGATATTTTTTTGCTAACTTTTTTCTGCTTTTTGTCATTTAGTAATATTTTTATCAAAATACCCCAAATAAATGAGACATGACAATTTTTGAAGATGTCTAAAATAGACATTGTGCTGACACTTAATTTTTTTACATTTTATAAGTGGACTATTTTTGACATTTTGCTAGCATATGATTTTATCATATTATATTAGTATTAGTATTAGAGTAATAGATAGATAGATATTAGATAGATATGCATAATATTTTGTTAGCTGTGTCAGCCTGCGTCTGATACGCAAGTAGCCTCTGACTAGCTCAGAGTTATTTGTTTGTTTTGTTCCCTGCTACTCGATAAATAGTGGCCACATTCATTAAAAATCCTCCACTTATAAAGTATAACCTGTGTATTTTGAGATTTCATTGTCACACAACACAAGTGGCGAATTAATTATGAAGACATATACGATATGCATTATTTTTTTGTTATCAAAAAAGGTGAATGAAGAAGAATGAATACTTTAACAAACAATTCATCTGCATTATGCGATCCAGTTCATTATCTATTTCAAGTTAAAGGCGGCGGAACAATTAAAAAATGTAAGGGAACAACGAGTCGAGACTCACCCACTTCACTTCCTTTTTATAGCTTCTTTATTATTTATTTATTTTATAATTGTTGCGTTTAACAGTGAGTTACATTATTGTTGTATGAGCATGATAGACACAAGTTCTCACATTCAACTCAAGCATGAACAAGAACAAGAACAAGGACAACAAGACATTTCATCAGAAGCTCTCTTTCTTCTCAAAGAAGGCTAGAGTTACCACTACAGTCATTCTGCTTTTCTTCTCAGTAGCCATTTTTTGTGCTCTTGTAGCCTGGAATGAGGTTAGTAATGCACAACAACCACCTTTGCTTTCTGCATATTTATCAAATATATGAATTGAAAGGTATCATCATAATCGAATTAAGAATTTATATTTAGATTAAGTCCCCTTGGTCATGTTAGATTTCTTTATACTTGGAATATTAGCATTTATTTGACACAACTGAATCAAGTCAGAATTAGTATCCTACACTTTCTGACTTGATTCAGCTGGAGTCACTAACTCTGATTTGATTTAGTTGTTTCCAATAGCATTCTAGATTGATGTTTTGTGACATATATATATATATAATTTATAGGAGTCTGATGTTGAACTTGTTTTTGAAGGACTTATTTGCTGGTATTTCAATTCTAAACCAAAAGACTACTACACAAACTTGTCCAAGAGACTACCCCACAACACATAACCCAACTAACCTTAAAAACAAGACATGTCCCTCATACTTCAGATGGATCCATGAAGATCTAAAGCCATGGAGAGAGAAAGGGATAACAAGGAAGATGTTGGAAGGGGCAAGAAGGAAAGCACACTTCAGGCTTGTAATATTGGATGGGAAAGTATATGTGAAGAACTATAAGAAGTCAATTCAGACAAGAGATGTGTTTACTTTATGGGGAATCTTGCAACTATTAAGATTGTACCCTGGAAGGTTACCTGATTTGGAACTCATGTTTGATTGTAATGATAAGCCTGTCATTCTTTTGGATAAGTTTCAAGGCCCAAATGCTTCCCCACCACCAATGTTTAGATATTGTTCAGATCAGTTGAGTTTAGATATTGTCTTTCCTGATTGGTCCTTTTGGGGTTGGTAAATATGCTAAACTAACTTCTCTTTTTCCTTTATAATAGATATGATATGATAAGATAGCTACCAATTTTTTTTTCTTTCAAAAGTATATTACTAGCAGTAACTTGCAATTTTTATTAGTTAATGTGATAATTTAATAATATTTACTCACCCTGTAACTATGAAGCATAGACACAGACGCTGGACATGACACACACATAGACACTAAACATGACACGAACATATACACATACACCAGACAGGACATGATCTCAGACACAGGACATGACACAGATGCGTAAACATTGGTTTTAATTTGAAAATGGAATTAATTAAAGTATCAGTGGTGTCGGACACAACATGTGTCGGACACCGGATATGTCTTCAAACTGAGGTGTTGGTTCTACAAGCCATGTAATGTTATCAGATAAAGCTTTGATCATATATATAGAAACTTTGTTTATAAATGGTTCAAATTGTACAGACACAAAGCTAAGAAAGTTTGTGCAATAGCTTTTTTGATTTAGCTATTTAAAACTTGTAATCTTGATATTCTTTACTTAAATAACAGGGCTGAGACAAATATAAAGCCATGGAGAAATCTGTTGAAAGAAATAAAAGAAGGGAATAAAAGGACAAAGTGGAAGGAAAGAGTACCTTATGCTTATTGGAAGGGTAACCCTTATGTTACTGAAACTAGGCATGACCTTTTGAAATGCAATGTTACATCAGAAAATGATTGGAACACTCGCCTATACATACAGGTATTCTATTTCATCAATTCTGCATGAATTTTCCCTCAATTCATATCAAAGGAAGGCTAACTGATTGCAAATATATTTGAATCACAGGACTGGATACAAGAATCCAATCAAGGTTACAAGAAATCCAACTTAGGGGACCAATGCACCCACAGGTACAAGATATACATAGAAGGATGGGCTTGGTCTGTAAGTGAGAAATACATTTTGGCATGTGATTCCATGACATTATATGTTAAGCCAAAGTACCATGATTTTTTCATCCGAGGCATGGTGCCATTACAACACTATTGGCCCATTAAAGACAATAGTAAGTGCACATCTCTTAAGTTTGCTGTTGAATGGGGCAACAACCACACCCATAAGGTCCTTCCTCTTACTCTATTTATTTTACCACATTCAAATGAGCTTGAAAGAACTATGGCTTTATTTTAGGGTAAACAGCTATTTTAATCCTGATTGTCCGAGACTCTGTCATTATAATCTTTGAATGTATCATAATTACAAAAACATCTCTAGATGTGCCTTTCTCCAAACGTGTGTCACTATTTTAAGCTAAATGTATATTTTGTTAGTTAGTTTGATCCTCAAACGTGTTTTTCGTTAGTCACTTTAATCCAGCAAATTACTAATAGAACACACACTCGGAGATGTTTTTGAAAATGTCAACACATGCAGAGATTATAGTGACAGTGTTTTACACATCTTGGGATCAAAATTACTATTTACCCCATTATTTTGTTGTGGACTTGCTAGATATCAGAGTAAATGTCATTAGAAATTTGTAAAATATGTCTTACATATTCTAAAATGAGCAGGCACAAGCAATAGGGGAGGCTGCTAGCAAATTCATACAAAAAGACTTAGACATGGACTATATATATGATTACATGTTTCATCTACTTAATGAATATGCAAAGCTCATAAGATTCAAACCAACTATACCAAGAGGAGCTGTGGAGTTTTGTCCAGAAAAAATGGTATTTGGTGTAAATGGTATACAAAGAAAATTCATGGAGGAATCAATGGTGAAGTTTCCTAGTGATTCAAATCCATGCACTATTCCTCCACCATATGATCCTTTAACACTACAAGGCCTTTTAGAAATGAAAGCTAATTCAACAAGACTGGTAGAAACTTGGGAAGATGAATACTGGTTGAAAAAATACAAGGTGGCGTCTTAGTTTATAAAAGGAAGTGTTAAAGGTTCTTATCTGGTACATCCTAAGAAGGGAGAAGCTTGGGAAATTTTCAGATATTGGGATATCAATTGGAGTTCTAATAGCTGGGTGGGTGAACTAAGGGAAACCGAAGGAGTTTCTAGTTGTTGGACCTGGGTTTGAATCCTGGAAATTAACTTAGTAACTAACTTTCTAACATTGGCTTAACAAAAAAATGGAGTTCTAATTCAGAAAATTAATTGGAGTATTAATTTGAACATATGTGGAAATCCTATCAGATTATGCTGATCTACATACATCTCACATTTTTAAGAGAGTTGTTGATGAGCTTGAGCAATGGGGTGCTGTAATAACTTATGTGATTTATTTACACTATTTGGATACTTTTTGTATGAACCATTTTTTTTATGAATTGTAATTGCAAATAAATAAATAAAAAACAGATCATAGTGTGCTAGCTCATACTGGATTGCATTCAATTTGATGCCAAGCTTCTGTTAGTGTTTTAAAGTTAACCTGCATAATTACTTCTATGGAGCAGGTAGCTAGGTATATTTTTCTTTCAGGTAACATTTTCATAGGCGTTTGTTTCCAAGGTTCAAAAATTATTTCCTGGAATAACTTATCCAAGAATATAAACATGAGAATTTGATTCCGGGTATCTTTTAAAGAACTTTTTGATTTAAGATTTTAGATTCTAAGAAAATATTTATTTTAAATTTTTAGGAATATCTAATGCATTTTGATTAACAATATTTGTTTTGAGGAATGTCAGTTACAATTCTTAAAATAAGTTCGACGTTTGTTATAGATTTTTAAAAAAATGAGAATCTAAGAATTAAGGGTAACAAGTTTCATGAACTCACTTCACATTCAACATTAAAAACAAATTTCTGAAAATGAACTGACTTTTTCATGTGTGTACAAGTGAACCGAGTTCACGGTAACCTTTGTTAACTGAGTTCATGTATGGCCATTTTGTTTAGATTTTCTTTTTTACTATTTTTGAATTTGTTGTTGAATCCATTGTGTAACTTGCAATGAAATGACTCCAATTTATACACAACTAGCGACACAGCCAATAGTTCTGATGCATTAATCACTGACAAGGTGGTTTATTTGAGAAACTAAAGTTGTCCATATGAATATAAAAAACAATACTAGTTTGTCTAACACTAACTAACTTTTAGTCTAAGTAGGTGTTTGGCATGCAAAATGATTTATTAAAGTGGGCTAGAAAGGTCGGAAAGGAAAATGAGATTCTCGTTGTGATCTATAGGTCTGAAACAACGACGAGACATCCAGGAGCAACGACAAAGTTAATTCTTGATTGTGAAAGAAGCGACAAGTACATACCTTGGAAAAACTCAATACCAACTAGGGAGACGACCACCAAAAAAAGTAAATGACCATTAAGTGATCTATTCCAAAAGTTTGTTTTGATTGACCAATTTTTTCTAATTATGTACATCAATAATTGTTGATTCCTCACCCCTAATGATTTGTTGAGGCATCAACAAATCGGGTGATGCACATGGAAAACACAACGTAAAATAGGTATGGTACATTTTCTCTAATATAAAGTTACATTAATTATGTGTTGCTCCTAATTTTGGGTTATTCATATTGTCAACAGCTCGAGTTTGCAAATTGGACTTTGAAAAGGATTTTGTAGGATAGCATGGGAGAGGGAGACCTCTGTAGTTTTTGGGACAATGTTTAGAGCATGATCATTCTACAACATAATTAGATAAACACGACATTCCCGAGAAGCTTACATACGTCGGAGGATTAACATAAGCAAATTGCATGGTCACTTGCATGGCTTGGTTCCTAGGTGTGCATTGACACACATTGTCAATGTGGTTGATCGTGAGAAGTACGTTGGTATTGTCATGTCCATTTGTGGATGCACACTTGGGACAACCCGTGGCCTATACAATTAATGTGTTTGCAAACATGCAGGTACTTTGTGGTCCCTGCTTCCATTCCATTGGAGGCCATTCACGATTTTTGGAAGAAGTTAACTTTTAGAGTCTGTTTGGTTGGAGCGAAAGAGAAGGGGAAGAGAGAATGAGAGAAGAGAGAATGATCATCTATTGTTTGGTTGAAGCGGGAGATAAAGGGAAGAGAGAAAGAGAGAAGAGAGAATGACTTTTTATTGCACTAAAAGTGTGTTTGTTTGAGGTGAAAGAGGGAAGAGAGAGTAAGGAAAGAGAAAAAGAGAGAAGAGAGTGTACCAAATAATAGAAAGAGAGAAGAGAGAAAAATTCTCTCTTCCCTCTTTCTCTTCAACGAAGCGGTTCGGATTTATTGGTTCAAGATGATGTAGACCCAATATTCATGCCTTTTAATGACTTGATGTTGGTGGGAAAGTTGCATTTAAGGGTTGTTTGCAGGAGCTATTGTATTCATCCACCACGCGAGTGTTTCCACCTCCTCAAAAGGTAAAAACTAAGGGTGCACCAAAGAAGAGTAATGTGTGTTTGGTTGAAGAGACAGAGGGAAGAGAGAATCTCTTTCTATTGTTTGGCACACTCTCTTTTCTCTTTCTCTCTTCGCTTCCTCTCTCTTCCCTCTTTCTTTTCTACCAAACACACTCTAAACACACTCTTAGTGTGAAATAGTACTAAACTAATCCCCTTTCTCCTTACCCTATTTCTCTCCTAAACCAAATAATATAAAATCACTCTTTCTTCTCTCTTTCTCTCTTCCCTTTCTCTCTCTCTTCTACCAAACACACCCTAAAAGTATGAGGGCAAAAAATGCAAAATCAGGAAAAATCAACAAAGTGTGATCCGTCATACTAGGAACATGTGGATGCATTGACAACTTGTAGTACTAAAGCATCTAAGATACCAGTTAGGCGGCCTAAAGTTAAATGCTCTTCGGGTCATGAATATGGCTCATAAACCTAAACTTATGCACTATGTGGAGTTCTTACCTGTTGGCATCACAAATCTAAACCCTAAATTCTCTATGGCACTCACAAAATCAACACAATTCTTGATGGATACGACCATGGTCATCATTTACTACAATGCAAAAATTACAAAATTTGTTGATGGGGTTAATTTTGAATGTCATGTTCCAAAGATATTTTGGATTAAAGATGACATCACCATCATGAGATCGAAGTTGAAGATCGAATGAAAGATCATAGATGAGACAAGATCGACGGGTGATCTCTATTATCGCTTTCCCATGTGTGGAGCTAAAGGACATGTTCAATATTTGAATATGTCGCTTCTAACAATGTGTTTACCGTGATTTTTAGTAAACACCGCTAGTTTCACTACACGTGTTACTTGCGAGATCAACTAGGAATCTCAGGCCATTTGTGATCAAATTTTACTAAGAATTGTTGATATCAGTAGAAGTGCGAAGTGCAGAGACTTAAGAAATATGATAAAGTGCAAGAATTTGTAAATGCGGGAAGAGGAATCAAATGCAGTAAATTGCATTAATTGTAAATGAAGAAGATGACAAAGTGCAGAAATCTTAAAGAAATGAAAACAATTATATAAAGGGATGGTACGCAGAATCATACAGAACTACTATTTATAAGGAAAAACTAATAACCGCACAGCGGTTTTCTAAAACAAGATAAGGCAGAGTAACTGCTATTTCGACGTGATAAGACTTAGATAACCGCTCCATCTTTCGACCAAGGAATCAATGTCCCTTTCGACAAATCTCCATAGCTTTGCTTGTTTCGCTGTTTATAATCTTCTCTCTGTCGAAGTGTGGCCTCTTTTTCCCAAATTTCTCTAAGTTATGCATTAGGCTGCTTTCCCTTGGTTATTACCTCTTGAAGTCGAAATTATATCTTGGTGTCGAAGACCTGTTTTCTTTCTGAAATTATTAAGTCAAACCCTGTTGACTGCATTTAATATTAGCCTGTCGAAAATATAGGCTAACAAATTTCCCCCCAAAAAGGCTTTTTCGACTGAGTTTTCAATGAAAGTAGAAAATGACTTTTTTGAAACATCTTTCGACCATTCGGTGTCAAATCTTCAATCATCATTAAATATCTTTTTTCAGAATATGATTAGATGTTTCTGTGTCAAGGCCAGTCCCACTATCGCTTTCTCCCATTTAAATCACGCCACGTGTGAAAATAACTGTTGGGATCTCCCATGATCCCACGTTTCCCCACCAACGTCTTGGGGATTCACACCTTTTGAATTATTTTTTAATTAATAAATTCAAGTTAAACACGACTATAAAAGGTAACTGCACCTCTTCATTTCCTTTTTCTGTTTCTTCATCTTCTTCTCCGCGAAAAAACTCCATTAAAGCATCTTCTGATTTCTGCATTTCCTTCTCCTTATTCGCCTTACGAAGCAAAGCGGCCACTACTAAGCACTTCCATTTCTTCATTAGCTTCCTGTTTCTAACGATGGCATCTTCTTCTACCATAAAATCTCCTGCTGTAACTCTTGGGAAGAAAACCCTTGTCTCTGAACCTGCTCTCATTTTGGAGGAAACACTAATTTACCGGTCTCAGGTACTTATCCCCTTCTCTAAATCTTCAAAGCATGCATTTTTAGGCCTTCTTCCTCTCGCTGATGATGATTCCTCTAGGATTAGGGACATTTTCCCTAGCTACCATAGACTCAGCCCTAGGATCTTCAGCGAAGGTCCACACGTAATGGATTTCATGAGTAACCCGAATAGGGTTTTTCGATCTTCGCCACCAACTGAGAAAAACATGCCTTACATTGACTGGCTCAACAAAATTGAGTCGAAGAAAGGAGATATCTGGAAAAGTCAGGGAATTTTCGACCTGATCCAAATCTCAAGGTATGGGCCTAAGTATCAAAGCCCAATGCTCCTTTCTGCTCTACATTTTTGGGATATCACTACCAACAGCCTTCATTTGAAGTGTGGCATGCTTGCCCCTACCCTGCTTGATGTGGCAGCTATAACAGGTTTAAAGCCTTTAGGGGAAGTTTTCGACCCTGCTATCCAAACTGACTTCGATTTTGACTTCAAAAAGGCTAGCTTTAAAGGCTATATTGAAGAGAAACACATTACCGGGTCGAAGGATGTTTCTGATGAAGAGCATATTGCTTTTCTCACTTTCTGGTTATCCTTTTATGTCTTCTGTTCTTCGTCACTTCAAGTGGCCAAGATGTATATCCCCCTAGCCATTCAACTACATCAACGTCGAAAGATCAACTTGGCTACCCTTATTTTAGGGTCCCTTTTCGACAACTTGAAACAAGGGGCTCTTGATTTGAAAGGACTCAAACCAGACGGGAAATATTTGGTCTCTGGACCAATTTGGCTGTTTCAATTGTGGCTTCTTGCCACTTTCAATTCGAAATTGATAATGTATACTCCTGATGAGTATCTTGACGTAATTTCTAACAGAGGGGTCGAAGGTGTACGACTTGCTTTGTTGAGACCTAAACAAATAGGAGTATCTGTCGAAGATCTCTTTTCACAAGCTTTCAACATGTTTCTGAATTGTACAGAATTTTCTCCTTCTATGGCCCCTTTTGCTGGAAGAAATTATGGACCACATTGGTTCACTAGGGAATTCCCTGCTGACAACCCTGATGAGGAACAAGAAACAAATCAAATTTGGAAAGCATTTTTAACTCCTCAACTGCTGTCGTCTCGAATTTCTCTTGGGAAGTCATCAAACCAATTTGGTTTATTCTCATATCATCCAAGTTTATATGCACGGCAATTTGGGTTGTGTCAACTTCGACCCAGCCCTTTTTTCCGGTCTAAAAGGGAACTGTTAGTTCCTGAGAATGAAGAAGAATGGATAAATCGTCTCAACGACTTTCCCGCTGATTCTTTTCGTCTTACCCCCCTCCCTTTTGAACCAACTTTCTCTTGTACCCACAAGTTTTCTCAGTGGTGGACAGAGTATATCACCAGGAAATTCACTGGTGTCGAAGAGGCTACTCTATTGGTCAAACTAATATCTGCTTTTCCTTCTTCGCAGAAAAAGAAGACCAAGTCGAAAGGTATACATATTCGAGAAATTCGAGCATTTCAACAATATTTCGAAACTGTATATGATCCGACTCATCTTCGTCGAACTGTTTCTCAAGCTGCAAAAGTTTTTAAACAAAAAATTCTTGATAAAATCCCGACTATGATTTTTCCACCTTATGTACCCGACAAATATTTTTTTGCTTTAACACAAAACAAAATTAGATTTCCACCTTTACCAACCAGTGAACTGGCTCTGGCATTTTGGTCACCCATTCCAGAATGGTTCGTATGTGGTTCGACCAAGGCACTATTTGATTTTTCGAACAAAACAGCTGAGAAAGTAGTTCCGACTAAGCAGGACATATACACTTTTGAGGGTCATCTTCATTTAGATATTCAACATATTCGAATCTTGTCCTCCATTAGAGAAGGTGATTCACAAGACTTCTTAGGAAAAATAAATTTCCTTTCTATGTATTTCGTATTAACACTTGTTTGTCGAATATTTGTAGCCATACCTATCACATCGTCTTCGACAGATGGCGCAGCAACAAAGACGAAGAAAAAAGATGTTGAGGCTTCGTCAATAAGAAAACAACCTCTTCAAGAAGAAAAACAAAAAGTAAGTACTTATCTTTACTCGTTGTGTCATCTTCTTATACTCTTCGACTAATTAGTCATCCGTTTTGCAGAGTCGAAAAAGAACAAGTAGCTCTTTAATATCCAATCCAAAGAAAGCAAGAAATGTTAAACCAAGAGTCGTGAGCGATTCAGAGGACGAAGTTCTCAAAACTTTGCCTATTTATATTTGTTTTCTTTTTCTTATTCATGCTCATATGATTGTTGTATTTTCAGTCTGATGAAACACCACTGGTCAGAACTAAACCCATCAAGGTTCAAGTTCCTGAAGCAGAAAGAGAGAGAAAGACAAAACATTCTCAAGATGCCTCTAAGACTGTTTCTCAACAAACTTCTGTCGAAAGACAACAACAAGAAGAACAAGTTCCGAAAAGGCTTATCCAAAAAACCCAGAGTGCACATTCTTTAGTTGAGAATACCATATCTAAGGTGATCGATTGAAGCCTATGTTTTTCGAAAAACCGAAAACTTTGTTTATGTGATAATACTCACTTTGCTTCATTTTTTAGGAAACTGAAGTCCCAACAAAACATGCTACACCTTCCTCCACTCATTCCCCTTCAAAAATAAATGTTTCTGGAGAAGGTGTCGAAGAAAAAGATTTGCCTCAACATACACCTGTTGTCGAAGATACACTGTTGGCCGAAAAGACTATTCTTGTTGAAACTGCCAAGGAAATTCCTGCTCATGGCCCAGAACCTGCTGCTATGGATGTTGATGAAAGTCCCGATGTTGGCCACAGTGGAGCTGAGATCAGTATATCCTCTTCTCCAAATATGGAAGAGCAAGGGTACGACGAAGAGGAAAGTGAAGACGACGGTAACAATGAGAGGAGTGAATCTCTTGAGATAGCAAATTCTCCACGTTCTGTGCCCTCAACGCATGACATCGCTCTTAGCCTTCAAGAACAAGAATTTTTGGACTTAAAACGCAAAGATCCTCTGGAGGCTTTCAAACGAATGGTGAGTGGTTTATCTTCGACAGAGAGTAAGCCAAGTGCTTCGACTGCTTCTATTGGCAATTCCTCTGAAGGTCCTAAAGAAAACCTGATTCGAGAACTTCAAACAACCCTCTTTGAGATAGATCTATTCAAGGCCATCGAAACAAATCATATGCTCTATTACAAACTCAAGTCTTTGCTCAATAAACTTAATAACTCTGGCTCCAGTGACTCTCTTTTATGCTTTATTGTTGAATTTGAGCCTTTGCTAGAGCAAATTTCCAGAGATATTCAGAAAAAGAAGAGTACTATTGTGAGCAAAGAGCGCGAGCTTGAACTTCTGACAGAAGAAAGTGTCGCCGTCGAAGCCTCAGAAAGCAAGATTTCAGCCCTGGAAATTCAAGCAGCAACTAATTCCAAGAAAATAGAAGACTGTGATGCAAATATTTCGACATACCAGGCCCAAATCAAGGAGTTGCAATCGAAGATTTAAGCGGAAGAAAAGAAGAAAATCTCTGTTCAACAGAAGTCTTCAATTTCTGTAGAGAACGCACTTCGCACTGAGGCAACCTTGGCTATCGAACACTTGGAGAAGGTTCAGAAACATGACGAAGCGGTTAAGAGGCTAACTGAAGAAGAAACCCTTTTAGATACCAGATTGAGGCATGCCAGAACAGCCTTTGAGAGGCTTAAAGCTTCTTTTGTAATTTAACTTTCCATCTGTATTCTGACAATCTTTCTTGGCATGAGTTCCATGTTTATATCTCTTTTGGTCTTACTCTTGCGTTATTTTAATTTCTTGCAACGTTGGCTTATACCGTTTTAAATACTTGCCATTTATACGCAAAATTCGACCATCAATGCTTAGCTCTTCGATTTCATAAGCGCCATTTGAGAAAACTTGTAAAATTTTAAATGGTCCTTCCCAATTTGGTGACCATTTTCCCAAGGCTCTATCTTTTTTGTCCATGGGTAATATCACTTTCCACACTAAGTCTCTTGTAACAAAAGCTTTGAATTTCACCTTCTTGTTATAAGCTTTAGCTACTCTTTCTTTTTGCCTTATAAGGATATCTAATGCAAGTAACCTTTCTTCATCTATGTCAACCAATTCATCTAAAATCATGCTCCAGTAATGGTCTGAAGGAATTTCAAATTGCCTTTGGATCCTGGTTGATTGCAAATAGATTTCGACTGGTAAAACTGCATCATGCCCAAAAGTGAGACGAAATGGAGTAGTGTTAATTGATTCTCTAGGAGAATTTCGACAAGCCCATAACGCTTGATCAAGGATTTTGTGCCAATTCTTAGGCTTTTGCCCAATATGTTTTTTAATCAAATTAATGATAATTTTATTGGCTGCTTCGACCTGACCATTTGCCTGAGCATAATATGGTGTCGAACTTAATAACTTAAATCCACTTATGGAGGCAAACTCAACCATTTTTCGACCAGTAAACACTGAGCCTTGGTCTGTAGTGATGGTTTCTGGAACTCCAAACCTGCATAGAATGTGGTTTTGGATAAAGGCTATTACTGCCTCTTGGTCTACATTAGCTAAAGGGATAGCTTCGACCCACTTAGTAAAGTAATCGATACCCACTAATATGTAGCGGTGACCTTTCGACGTCGTTGGTTTAATTTCGCCAATTATGTCTAGAGCCCATCCTCTAAATGGCCAAGGCTTTATTATTGAGTGTAACTCATTTGCAGGTACATGTTGTATTCCTGCGTGTTTCTGACATTCTTGACACCCTTTAGCAAAATCTATGCAATCTTTAAGCATAGTAGGCCAGTATATTCCTTGTCGAAATAAAAGCCATTTCATTTTGTGCCCCGCTTGGTGAGATCCACAAGCTCCACTATGAGTATTGGAAATTGCCAAATATGCCTCATTCTCATTAAGGCATTTAAGTAGGATTCCTTCCGGGGTTTTCTTTAACAATTCGTTTCCAAGAATTACATAGCTTAGAGCTCTATACTTGGTTTTTCGATTTGTTGACCCTGTTGGATTTTCCAAGTATTCGACAATTGGTTTTCGCCAGTCATCATTCGACATATTGTCAATGGCCAAAATTTCGCCATTTTCAATTGGAGGAAGTAATTCTACACTGTCTGCCCCCCCAAGTTTTGGCATTGACAATTCATCATCCTTACGATCTGTCGAAATCAATTTCTCTTTAATTTCAATTAACTCACTGAGTTTTGTTGGAGAGACTTTATAACTTGAAGCAATTTGTGCCAAGTCGTTTGCCTCTTGATTCTCAATTCGAGGTATATGCTCAATGTGAACATTGTCGAAACGTTTTAATAAAGTATTGGCAGTGACAAAATATAAGATTAAATTTTCTTTGATGCACTTATATTCTTTGGTTAACTGCTTCACCACTAATTCAGAGTCACCTTTAATTTCGACAGCCTTTGCCCCCAACTCTAACAAGATTTCCAATCCTGCAATTAAGGCTTCATATTCAGCCTCATTGTTAGAGCAGCGCTCTTTGATTTTAAACTTATACTTTGTTGGTATGTCTACTGGTGAAACAATTAATATACCAATTCCAGAACCATTTTTATGGCTTGATCCATCGAAATAAAGTGTCCAAGGTCGATTATTCATTTGACTAACTGTTACTTCGACCAATGAATGGTCAACAATAAAGTCAGCAACAATTTGTCCTTTGATAGCTTTCAAAGGCTGGTATGTTAATGAATACTCAGATAAAGCTAGTGCCCATTTGCCAATTCTGTTATGCAATATAGGTTTCGACAGCATGTGTTTAATAATATCGAAATGAGAATGCACATACACATCAACTGGTTTGATATATTGCTTTAATTTGGTACAAGAAAAATACAGACAAAGGCACAATTTCTCCATTGGCTGATATCTAGTTTCAGCATCATTTAACACTCTACTCAGGTAATATATGGCTCTTTCGACACCATTATCATCCTCTTGTGCTAGCATACTACCTATTGTTAGTTCTGATGCTGCTATATACAATTTCATCACCTTATCTCTGATAGGTGGCAACAATATAGGTGGTTTAACTAAATAAGCCTTAATGTCGTCGAAGGCCTTCTGGTGCTCTGGATCCCACCTGAATAAGTCTTCTTTCTTCAGTCGAAGTAATGGCGAGAACACTTGAGTTTTGCCACTTAGGTTGGATATGAACCTTCTGAGGAAATTAATCTTCCCTAATAATGACTGAAGCTCTTTTTTAGTCGAAGGGGCTTTCGTTTCCATGATTGCCTTCGTCTTGTTTTGATTAATTTCGATGCCTTTTTTGTGAACAACAAAGCCCAAGAAATCACCTGCACGTACACAAAAGGCACATTTGATTGGATTCATTTTCAATCCATATTTTCTCATTCTTTCGAATGATTGTCGAAGATGGTCTAAATGGCCATTTTCTGTTGAAGATTTGACAACAATATCATCTATGTATACTTGCATAAAATTTTCAATAAAATCATGAAACATAGAATTCATTGCTCTCTGGTATGTTGCACCAACATTTTTTAAACCAAATGGCATTACTACCCATTCATAAACACCTAACGCCCCTGGGCACCGAAATGCTGTTTTCGACACATCTTCTTCGGCAATAAAAATTTGATTATAGCCTGAATATCCATCAAGCATACTTAGGTATTCAAATCCTGTTGCCGAATCAACTAGCATCTCTGCCACAGGCATAGGGTATTGATCTTTGGGTGTAGCATTATTTAAATCACGAAAATCTATACAGACTCGTAATGTTCCATTTTTCTTAATAACAGGAACAATGTTGGCTAGCCAATCAACATACCTGGCAGTCCTGATGAAGTTGCTCTTGAGTAATCTTTCGATTTCTTCTTTGATCTTCGACAGAACCTGAGGTGCGAACCTCCTTGGTGTTTGCTTCACTGGTTTTTTGTCTGGTCGAATGGGCAGTTTCAGTTCGACTACTTCTCAACGTAGACCAGGCATCTCATTGTAGTCCCAAGCGAAGCAATCTTTATACTCTTTGAGTAACTCGATCGTTCGACCTTTCAAACCCTTGTCGATTTTAGCACTGATAAATGTTGGCCTTTTTATGGGCCATCTGCTAAATCAATTTCTTCAAGAGGGTTTTGAGCCTGCATCTTCTTAGTCGAACCCATTGGGTCTTTTTCAAAACCTAAAGGCTCATCATCGTAGATGCAGTCAAGTCTTTGGCCTTCGGCTATTTTATCTTTATTGTTAACTTCTGGGTTAACTTTTATGGCTTGTTCAACCATATTTTGTTGCAATTCGGCCTCCAAAGCCGTATTTTGTTTATTTTCGGCCACATAAGCCGTAATTCTTTCCCATGCAGTGGGTATAGACATCATCACCGTTTAGGGACCATCCCACCCTGTAGGCTTGCAAAAGCCTATTGAAGGTGATGCCTCATCGATCACTTCTCTCTCCCATATGAAGCCATGGGTAGGGTGGAGATCTAGGGATTCAAACACATTGTCCATAGGGACATATGCAGTGTCTGAAGGTGTGCATGGCGCAATAGTCGCCAATTGTTTGTCAAAAGTCCTCCTTGTAATATGGTCGACCTCTGCCAAGAAATAGCTCTGGTCTGCTTCTATATTTTCGACCAGGCCATCTTCTCTCCAAATAGAGAGTCTCTGGTGGAGTGTTGAGGGCACTGCTCCTACTCCATGGATCCACTCTCTACCCAGGAGTAGATTGAAGTTTGCTCTGGTGGGTATGACTATGAACATAGTTTTTCTCTTCACACTCCCCACTGTTAACTCCACTTCTATGGCTCCTAACGAATAGCCAGATTTTCCCTCATAATTAGTGAGGACTATGTTATGTGGCCGTAAATCAGTCTCTGATTTGCCAACTTTTGCCAGCACATGTTGTGGCATCAGATTAACCGCTGCGCCCCCATCAACCAAAACTTTATTGACGCCTACATTGTTTACTTTTGCTTGTATAAACAATGGTTTTAGATGGTGTTTCATCCCTCCATCTGGCCTTTCGAAGACAGCATTCTGCTCTTCTATGGAGCCATTATTTAGTACTAGTAACACATCGGCCTGTGCTTAGCCATATCTTGATCGAAATCTTGTTCGATCTCAGTCACTTCTGAAACGACGTCGAATTCAATTGGCAGAATTGAAACGACACAGACGATGTCTAAGTCTGGTTCGGAATCTAAGAATTCAGAGTCCATATCATCATCTAATTGCAGGCCTTCTTCAGAGTCAAGACCTTTTTTGATGTCTGCAAGGGGAGGGAATATCCTCTCTTTTGCTGACTTTCTTGGGAATTCGACACTGGAAGCTAATTGTTTACCTTTGCTTGTGTCGATGTTCTCCCTTTTCTCAGCAGCAGTCAATTTCTTCTGGCGTTGGTATCTTCGCCATTGTGTTCTTGTCATGGGGTTTTTCCCCTTGTAATTATTGTTGTAGGCGTACATATTGGAATTAGGCGCCTTGTTTTGATTCATGGCATTGGAAGTCTCTCCTGCCATCTTTAGGTGACATCCAGTCTCCTTATTTCCTGGGTATACCCATCTTCCGACAGGGGTCCTTGCAGGTGGCACAAATGTTCTCATTTGAGCCTTCGGAGCTTGTCTTGTTGAAGATGTAACCTTATATGGCACACCTCTTGGGTTGAAGCTGAATTTTGGCCTATTATCGACCCATTTGTTTTTTCTCTTGAATCAAGGAGTGACACTTTCAAGGCTTTTAGCAGCCTCTTTGTCGAATACAGAACTGCACGGCACAGCATCACCTCGGTGTTATTTATCTTGCATCTGTTGAGGAAGTCTATCAATTCCTCTTCAGCTTGTGGATAAACCACCTGCATTTTTTCAGCATATTGGTCATTGGTGACCACTTTGATGTTCGCTTCAAGACTTTCAGCAACCACTTCATTGGTTTCGACCATCAAAATATCTACTTCAGTATAGTTTGCCTCTGCTGTGGGCATAGGATTGCTGTCGATCTGCATTGATGATTTACTTTTATCATCAAATTTCAGCCTTCCATCATTCAATGCTTTCTGAACTAGATCCCTGAAAAGTACACATCGGGAGGTATTATGACCCAAGAAATTATGATATTTGCAATAACCTCTTTTCTTTTGTTGTTCTAATGGTGGTATTTTTAGACCTTTAGGTACTAAAATTTGACCATCAGTCACCAAAAGATCAAATATTTGGTCACATTTTGTGACGTCGAAGGTATATGTTTTTGCAACAAACTTATCATTTTTTGGTTCGACAGGGTTTTTTCCATTAGAGGGGTTTAACAATTTGCATGTATATGGAGGTCCAGGTTTTAATTCTGCAATGTCAACCTCTTCCTCGACATTTTCATAAGATATGTCGAATTCTTGGCTATTGTTATCAACATTAACAAATGCCACTTTTTCTTTCTTATTGTTAAACTTGGTTGTCGAAGCTTTTTCTGCTTTGAGTCTTTCAACTTGTCGAACTCTATCAGCCAATTGAGCCATATCTCTTAGGTGTAAAGTATCCAGCTTTTTCCTGATGGAGTAATCTAAACCACCAGCAGCCATTTCGACTAACTCATGCTCAGGCACTTGGGTGAAACATCTCGCCTTGAGTAGTCTAAATCTATTGAGATATTCATCAATAGATTCTGGCATTGTGCGTCGAACACTAGCCAATTCTTTAAGGCTAATCTTTGATTGTCCCATGTAGAATTGTTCATGAAAGGCTTTTTCTAATTGATTCCAATTAAACATGGAATGCGGGAGTAATGTTGTAAACCAAGTAAATGCATTTTTCGTCAAAGAATTTGGGAAATATTTCATTTTCAAATTTTCGTTTAGCGCAATGTCCCCAGCCTCAGTCAAATATCTTGCAATATGTTCGACAGTAGATTCGCTGGTTTCTCCAGCAAATTTTGTGAACTTGGGAATTTTCCACCCTCTAGGCAAATCTGTTTGCATCACATATTCAGACAAGGGAGATACAAAATTAGGTCTGTGTAAGCCTAAATTAAGACCATTTTGGGCTAGTATAGTTTCGACAAGATTAGCCAAATTATTTTGTAGTCCGAGGTTATTTTGCTGGACTTGCCTAACTACCTCGTCAGCATTTTGATTTCTATTTACTAGCACCACTTCAGGTATAGGCTCTTCGACAAATTGTTGTGCTTGATTCACGGGGGTTGCATTATTAGGCCTTTCGACAAGTAAGTCAACAGGCCTGATGTTTTGTACTTGGGGAATTTGCTGGTTTTGTATTTGTGGAGTGCCAAAGAAGTCAGCAATTCGACCCATTTGTGTTGTTAACATTTGGTAACTATTATTTGTGTTCTGTATCAGGGGATTAAACACTGTACCTATTTGCTGTGTTAGCATATTTACCATGTCATGGTTACTATCATCCATTTGTTGTCTTAATGCCAATAATGACGAAGTGGTTATTGAAGGTTGTATATTTCGACTATACATATTCTCTGATGGGTTATGTATAGGCGAAAAATTCGAAGCCATGTTATCTGCATACGTAGATGCATTTGTATGGAGTCCTACCATCATGGCGGTTGGCATTCCATAGGGGTAATTTCGACCATTCATGGGAAAACTATATGGCATATTTCCCACCATAGCGTTGGGCATCCAGGAATTAGTTGAACCAAAGGTTGATGACTGGGGAATCATCATGTTCGACCCAGGAGTTATAGTGGGAGCGGTTACAGCGGTTATACCCATGTCTGCCGAAGACGATAATGGGGCGGTTACGCCGACCACGTTTGGAGCAGTTATGGGAGCGTTTACTCCTGGAGATGGTGCAGGAAGGGTTGCTCCCTGAGTGTTCGTGGCGTTAGTATCAGTAACTGACGCCTGGGAATGTCCATTCGATGTAGAAGCACCATTCATGTTTGAACGTGGCATTTGATGTAACTGTCTACCACTTCTTAAACGCATGCAACGTGCGATGTACTGGTTCTGTGTTTAACAAACCCAGAATTATCTTAGTAAAAATTTTAATTAGTTAGCACAAAGGTCCCACTGGGCGTGCCATTTTGTTTACCGTGATTTTTAGTAAACACCGCTAGTTTCACTACACGTGTTACTTGCGAGATCAACTAGGAATCTCAGGCCATTTGTGATCAAATTTTACTAAGAATTGTTGATATCAGTAGAAGTGCGAAGTGCAGAGACTTAAGAAATATGATAAAGTGCAAGAATTTGTAAATGCGGGAAGAGGAATCAAATGCAGTAAATTGCATTAATTGTAAATGAAGAAGATGACAAAGTGCAGAAATCTTAAAGAAATGAAAACAATTATATAAAGAGATGGTACGCAGAATCATACATGAATTCCTGTTAACTCTGTTTTCTCTGTTTGCGGAAGTAGAGTGTTTTAGGAAATGTTTGTAATGAAATTTGCGACCTTTGTTCTATGTACAGAACTACTATTTATAAGAAAAAACTAATAACCGCACAGCGGTGTTCTAAAACAAGATAAGGCAGAGTAACTGCTATTTCGACGTGATAAGACTTAGATAACTGCTCCATCTTTCGACCAAGGAATCAATGTCCCTTTCGACAAATCTCCATAGCTTTGCTTGTTTCGCTGTTTATAATCTTCTCTCTGTCGAAGTGTGGCCTCTTTTTCCCAAATTCGCTAAGTTATGCATTAGGCTGCTTTCCCTTGGTTATTACCTCTTGAAGTCGAAATTATATCTTGGTGTCGAAGACCTGTTTTCTTTCTGAAATTATTAAGTCAAACCCTGTTGACTGCATTTAATATTAGCCTGTCGAAAATGTAGGCTAACACAATGTCGCCTCAACTTCTTACCATTGCTGAAAATCTTGAACTCATGACGATCCATAAAAACCATACTGAAAACCTTAGATAACTTATCACTCCATCCCGAAGTTATTTGGCCACGTGGGAATCCATCTACTGGAGTATCATCTTGGAAAGTGTTCTGTACCGTGTCTCTGGACTTGTACCCGATCTTAGACCCAAGGTCCGATCCGAGATAGATCCGAGATAGTTGGTAGGGGTTGGTCTTGATCAACCGAGCTCCGCTTCCGATCCGGGGCAGGTGGTACCTGCGGGGACACTCCGACGCTCAAGTCAGCCGGAGGGCTAATTAGAGGTGAAGAGTAGGAAAGAGTGTGTACCTTTAATGAAGCATTCAATGCTTATTTATAGAGTTTGATGGTGTTTGACCTGATGAATCAGGACCGTCCGATCTTGCGTTGCGATCTCAACCATCGGTTGATGGATCTGCATTTGGTGTTGGGCCTCATTATTGTGGATTGGGCCAATCCATAACAGTTGCCCCCCAAGTCGGGTCGTCTTGGGGCGAGCTAGACTTGATGCCTTATATGGACTTTGTGAGAGTTTTTGAAATTGAGGTCGGACCTTCGTGGCGACCTTCTTCAAGGCCGGGCTTATAGCTACAAATAGGGCTGCCCCCAGCCTCGGAGTGCCCGAGATACGGGTCTTGTCAAAGATCTTTGAGTGCCGGGCTTATACCAACGAGGGTGTCTGCCCCCAGCCTCAGAGTGCCCGAGATACGGGTCTTGTCAAAAGATCTTCGAGGCCGGGCTTATACCAGCAAGGGTGTTTGCCACCAGCCTCGGCAATGTTAAAAACGTGACCACCTGAGGGACTCGAGGCGTCAATTTAAAGTCGCCTTCAGGGCAGTTTACCGGGACTCGGCCCAGATCGAACTCGCCCTTCAGGGTAATGGCAAACTCGGCCATTTAAAACGTGACCACCTGAGGGACTCGAGGTGTCAATTTAAAGTCGCCTTCAGGGCAGTTTACCGGGACTCGGCCCAGATCGAACTCGCCCTTCAGGGTAATGGCAAACTCGGCCATTTAAAACGTGACCACCTGAGGGACTCGAGGTGTCAATTTAAAGTCGCCTTCAGGGCAGTTTACCGGGACTCGGCCCAGATCGAACTCGCCCTTCAGGGTAATGGCAAACTCGGCCATTTAAAACGTGACCACCTGAGGGACTCGAGGTGTCAATTTAAAGTCGCCTTCAGGGCAGTTTACCGGGACTCGGCCCAGATCGAACTCGCCCTTCAGGGTAATGGCAAACTCGGCCATTTAAAACGTAACCACCTGAGGGACTCGAGGTGTCAATTTAAAGTCGCCTTTAGGGCAGTTTACCGGGACTCGGCCCAGATCGAACTCGCCCTTCAGGGTAATGGCAAACTCGGCCATTTAAAACGTGACCACCTGAGGGACTCGAGGTGTCAATTTAAAGTCGCCTTCAGGGCAGTTTACCGGGACTCGGCCCAGATCGAACTCGCCCTTCAGGGTAATGGCAAACTCGGCCATTTAAAACGTAACCACCTGAGGGACTCGAGGTGTCAATTTAAAGTCGGAGGATCTCTGTGGGCAAAAGCGCCGACGTTCCTGCCTCGGGAATTTTTCCCGGCTTCTGGAACGTCGCTTTCGAGGAAGAGGAAGCTAGAGACAAGCAGGGCCGAGGGGAAACCTCGGATCCGTAGGAATCATCAGGAGTTCCGATCCTAGGCGGAGTTCCGGTTTTAGCGTCAAACTTTAAGGCAATCGCTCGGCCGATCCCAAATCGTTCCATCCAACCTCGGAACTTACTTTTACTTAAGCAATCAGTGTGAGAAAATCGTAGCCGATCCATATATATTAGATGGTTGAAGATTTACAAAGTCGGATTACATCATGCCCGTAGGCTCATTCCGAGACCTAGGTGAAACGTGACCTTCTTGAGTTAATTCCTTCTTCATGATCGATATACTTCTGAGATCACTGGAGGAACTCGGCAAGCGACTCGACTTGGTTGACCCCGACGTCTATCTGAAATAGGCTTCCTTCACGAAGGCCAGCCTCCATGAAGTAAAGACGGAAGGAGTCGTCGAGGTTCCGGACTTGAGCAGCTTCTCTATTGAATCTCTCTATGTAGTCCCGGAGGGACTCATTTTCTCCTTGACGAATTGCCTGCAATACCTTCCGAGATTTAGGCTTCATCTTCGAGTGGGCGAAGTGTGCAGAAAAGAGCTTGGCCAACTGATCCCAAGAGGAGATCGTATTTGGCTTAAGAGCCCTGAACCAGTCTAGAGCCGCCTTCTCTAGAGTAAGGGGAAAGGTTCGGCACTTTATCTCCTCTGGAACGTTACGGTATTGCATAACCGTGTCAAAGTAGTCGAGGTGGCGGTCCGGATCGCCAGTCCCATCATGCATTTTCAAACCTTCAGGGGGGTTCTCCAGGTGCTTTGGCACCGGGAAGTAGTCGATTTTCGCTGTGAAAGGTCCTTTACGCTTTGCCGACCTCTCAAGGGGTGGAGACCGTCGGTAGCCATACTTGCCAGGGGATCCCCGCGAGCTAGGGCGCTGACGTTTCTGCCTCGGAGACCTCTTCAAATTTCCGGTACGTCGCATCGGAGAAGAAGAAAACAGAAACGAGCTAGGCCGAGGGGAACCCTCAGGACCATAGGAATCATCGGTGGTCCGACTTGGGGGAGTCGCTGACCCTCGCCCTCCTCTACACCGAGGTGGAGTACGGTGATGGTATCTCCTCCAAGCCGGAGATCGGTGGCGGACGCGGTCATGAGTCGTCCCACTTGAAGAGTTGCGCAGAGAGGAACTCCGATCCGGGATGTTAAGAGCCCGGGTCTCAGCAAACTGAGCTTCTAACTGGGTGTAGCGTTGGCTTTCCTGCTGGTCGGCTTCGGCTTGCCGATTTAGGAACCGGACGAGCTGCTGAACAACATCGACCGGTACCTGGACGGTCGGAGGGGGAGATGGAAGTCGGTTCCGGGCTGAGCTTCCAGGAACCACAGCCGTAGCCGAGCTTTGAGCATGCGTCGGGCTAAGGGGTAAGATGACCGCCACTCCTTCCGAAGTCACCTGCTGCAGGACCGGCCCTTCACCGACATTCAGGACAGTCCTATGACGTAAGGTCGGAGCCATCGTCAATCAAGGAGATGGGAGAGGAACTAGAGTACAAGATCCTCCCACTGTGGTCGCCAATGTTCTGTACCGTATCTCTGGACTTGTACCCGATCTTAGACCCAAGGTCCGATCCGAGATAGATCCGAGATAGTTGGTAGGGGTTGGTCTTGATCAACCGAGCTCCGCTTCCGATCCGGGGCAGTGGTACCTGCGGGGACACTCCGACGCTCAAGTCAGCCGGAGGGCTAATTAGAGGTGAAGAGTAGGAAAGAGTGTGTACCTTTAATGAAGCATTCAATGCTTATTTATAGAGTTTGATGGTGTTTGACCTGATGAATCAGGACCGTCCGATCTTGCGTTGCGATCTCAACCATCGGTTGATGGATCTGCATTTGGTGTTGGGCCTCATTATTGTGGATTGGGCCAATCCATAACAGAAAGCTTCCCAATGATTCTGGTTCTCCTGGGTCTATCCCTCATGATCCTTAAGGGCCTATTGAGCCTCATCGGCCTTGTGGGACCTGTGAAGAATTGTCATGAATGGTTTTGCTGGATGACCAATGAGGTTGGTATGCTTAGTTGGAACCATGTCCGAAGCAAATAGGTACGTTGTATAATGTCGAACACTTGAGAAGGACAAAAAACACATTATGATATTCTTCATGTGAAATAAGTTTAAAAATAATTAGGCTTAAATATATGTTTCACCCCTGCAAATATAGTCATAATTCAGTTAAGCCCCCGTAAAAAAATACTTTTAAAAAGGTTCTCCGTTAGCCACGCCATTGATGATGTCATGCTGCCGTCATCTCCGTTAGCCACGTTAGTTATTTGCAATGACCTTTTTAAAAGTTTTTTTTACAGAGGCCAAACTGGATTATGACTATATTTGCAGAGGCCAAACATATATTTAAGTCAATAAATTATGCATGCATGACTTGATTTCACGCGTGTTGAAGTTCATGAACAAGCGTAAACTCAATTCACGCATAAAAAAAATAGTGTCATGTGAACTAAATTCACGTGTGTTCTAGTGAATCCCAATTCATTCATGTACGCGTGATCTCGGTTCACAAGTGCATTCTGTTCGTAGTAATTAACACGCGAACCGAATTTGTACGTGTAAAAGTGAATGGAATTAACTCAAACACTTGAATTCAGTTCACGTGTTTCTTCATCTTTTTAAAAGAAACTACAGCGCGCTCAATAAGTTGCACATGAAGTTGGGGATGAAAAATGGTAGGTAAGGTGCCTAGGTGGTGTGATGAACGGAAACGAACAAAATAAGACAGGGTGACGAACGGAAATAAAGGGAGCTTGGGGAGGGAGAAGTTGAGTGACAGGGACACATCTGAGGGAGAGAATGTCAAAGGTGAAGAGGAAAATTCAATAAACATGTAGAGTAATAATTTGATAAATAGTTTTGTAAAAAAAAATTGATAAATAGTGCTGTAAAAAAAACATTGATAAATAGTAAGGGAAGTGAGGTGTTTTGCTAGCCAATAAGGTGGTGAATGGTGATGAATGGTGATGAATGATAAGGATTTAACAAGAATGCATTCGGTCAAAAAAAATTATCTCTCACTTCTGTCAAAAAAAGAGATGCATTATCGGTCCAAAAATTGTTTGCACTCTTACTAATGGAATGGTTATGTCTTGTCAAAAGAAAACTAGTTAAAAAACATCAGCCGTCTTAGCTCAGCTGGTAGAGCGCGTGGCTTTTAACCACGTGGTCGTGGGTTCGATTCCCACAGACGGCGTTTCTTTTTTCACTTGACGAGAAACTAATTATAAAAAGTCTTTTTATCAGTCCAAGATTAACTAACATGTTAACAAGAACTGGGAGAAAAGTGTGACAAAGTCGGACCGCATTAAACTTGTCATTTTATCAATCCTTTTACAAAAATACTGCTAAGCACAGTCCATCTCTATTTGGTTAATTCATCCAATAATACATTAGATTGTAATTCATAACACAAAAGTTATGTCTCTATTCTCTTTTATTTTAATTTTTAAGGGAAGGGTGGTTCTAAAAATGACTCGGGAAGATGTGTTAATGCAAGGCAATTTTTTTCACAGCAATAAATTAAACCAAAAAAAGGTAACAACAATGCCACAACCACGCTGATAAGGTCCCTCTTACTCTGTTTATTTTTCTTTTAGTATTTTTTTGGGTTCGTAGACGGAGTGGTAAATACTACTTGAAACTCACACACACAACTGTGGGGTCTTAGGTTCGAACTCACGACCGGATATCCAGCCCAACAATTTCGACATTTCCCGGTTGAGCTAGGTCTTACGTATCTTTTAGTATTTATTTTACACTCTTTAACAAGACACATATCTAATTTAAGGGTAAAACTGTCATTACACTCTCTTTTTCCTTTTTCTTTTCTCTTTCTTCTTACACTCTCTTTCTTACTTTTCACTTTCCTCTTACACTCTCTTTCTTACTTTTTTCTTTTTTACTTTACTTTTACTTTTCCCATAAATAAATATTTTCTTTCTCTTATCACTTCATTTTAATTTTTTTAACTAACTTTTCTAAATTTGTACAAACACTACTCTATTAAAATTACTTATAAAAATGTAAATGAGCCACACTAAAAAATAAAAAAAAACTATCACATTTTTGAAAAAAGTTATCACCTTAAAATTTTAATTTTTCTCTCCGAAATCTGTTTACACTCTTATTGATAATCTGCTATCACCTCTTACTGATAATCAACTATCCATCTTTTACAATTTACTATAATCAACTAATCAACTAAATTAATTCAAACTACGAGAGATAACTGCAATGATATATAAAAAAACAAGCAATAACTGCACTGATATATCAAAAAACACAGGATTAATATTTTTCAATGATAATTTAAAATTTTGAAGACTACTATAAGCCTACTATCTAAGAAACTATAATATTTAATGACTATTTAAAATATTAATTAATATTTAAAACAAATATTCCTTATTTATAATCTACTATCTCTCTTTTACTATCTAAAAGAATCTACTAATCAACTAAAATAATCAGTTGAAATTGCAAAATAACTGCATTGATATATAAAAAACACGGGATAACTGCACTGATATATTTATCTATTTATACAAACAAACCTCCAATGAATTTACCGATTTGGATATCTTATTAACAAGACACATATCTAATTTAAGGGTAAAACTGTCATTACACTCTCTTTTTCCTTTTTCTTTTCTCTTTCTTCTTACACTCTCTTTCTTACTTTTCATTTTCCTCTTACACTCTCTTTCTTCTTTTTTTCTTTTTTACTTTACTTTTACTTTTCCCATAAATAAATATTTTCTTTCTCTTATCATTTCATTTTAATTTTTTAAACTAAATTTCTAAATTTATACAAACACTACTCTATTAAAATTACCTATAAAAATGTAAATGAGCCACACTAAAAAACAAAAAAAAAACTATCACATTTTTGAAAAAAATTATCACCTTAAAATTTTAATTTTTCTCTCCGAAATCTGTTTACACTCTTATTGATAATCTACTATCACCTCTTATTGATAATCAACTATCCATCTTTTACAATTTACTACAATTAACTAATCAACTAAATTAATTCAAACTACGTGAGATAACTGCAATGATATATAAAAAAACAAGCAATAACTGCACTGATATATCAAAAAACACAGAATTAATATTTTCCAATGATAATTTAAAATTTTGAAGACTACTATAAGCCTACTATCTAAGAAACTATAATATTTAATGACTATTTAAAATACTAATTAATATTTAAAACAAATATTCCTTATTGATAATCTACTATCTCTCTTTTACTATCTAAAACAATCTACTAATCAATTAAAATAATCAGTTGAAATTGCAAAATAACTGCATTGATATATAAAAAACACGGGATAACTACACTGATATATTTATCTATTTATACAAACAAACCTCCAATGAAATTACCGATTTGGATATCTTATTAACAAGACACATATCTAATTTAAGGGTAAAACTGTCATTACACTCTCTTTTCCTTTTTCTTTTCTCTTTCTTCTTACTCTCTCTTTCTTACTTTTCACTTTCCTCTTACACTCTCTTTCTTCCTTTTTTCTTTTTTACTTTACTTTTACTTTTCCCATAAATAAATATTTTCTTTCTCTTATCACTCCATTTTAATTTTTTTAACTAAATTTCTAAATTTATACAAACACTACTCTATTAAAATTACCTATAAAAATTTAAATGAGCCACACTAAAAAACAAAAAAAAACCATCACATTTTTGAAAAAAGTTATCACCTTAAAATTTTAATTTTTCTCTCCGAAATCTGTTTACACTCTTATTGGTAATCTAATATCACCTCTTATTGATAATCAACTATCCATCTTTTACAATTTACTATAATCAACTAATCAACTAAATTAATTCAAACTACGAGAGATAACTGCAATGATATATAAAAAAACAAGCGATAACTGCACTGATATATCAAAAAACACAGGATTAATATTTTTCATTGATAATTTAAAATTTTGAAGACTACTATAAAGCCTACTATCTAAGAAACTATAATATTTAATGACTATTTAAAATACTAATTAATATTTAAAACAAATAGTCCTTATTGATAATCTACTATCTCTCTTTTACTATCTAAAACAATCTACTAATCAACTAAAATAATCAGGTGATATTGCAAAATAACTGCATTGATATATAAAAAACACGAGATAACTGCACTAATATATAAAAAACACGAGATTAATATTTACCATTGATAATTATAATTTTTGAAAACTACAATAAACCTGCTATCTAAAAAAACAAGAAGGCGTAATGACTATTTAAACTGATTAATATTTAAAACACACGTGACAATATTTGTCACTAATACCTAAAAAAGGACAACTAATTGTTATTGATGTATAAAAAAACACAAGATAAATATTTCTTATTGATATTCTACTATCTTTCTTTTACTATCGACTAAAATCTACTAATCAGCTCAAATAATCAATTGAAACTGAGATAACTACAATGTTATATAAAATAAAAAAACACAGGATAACTGCACTGATATATAACAAAACACAGGATTAATATTTGTCATTGATAATTAAAATTTTTGAAGACTACTATAAACCTACTATCTAAAAAACAAATAATATTTAATGACAATTTAAACAACTTTTGATTAATATTTAAAACAAATATTTCTTATTGATAATCTACTATCCCTCTTTTACTATTTACTATAATCTACTAATCAACTAAAATAATCAATTGAAACTACGAGAAAACTGCATTGATATATAAAAAACACGGGATAACTGCAGTGATATATAAAAAACCACAGGATTAATATTTACCATTGATAATTATAATTTTGGAAAACTATTATAAACCTACTATCTAAAAAAACAAGAAGGTTTAATGACTATTTAAACTGATTAATATTTAAAACACACGTGACAATATTTGTCACTAATACCTAAAAAAGGACAAATAATTGTTACTGATATATAAAAAAACACGGGATACATATTTCTTATTGATAATCTACTATCTATCTTTTACTATCTACTATAATCTATTAATCAACTCAAATAATCAATTAAAACAATGAGATAACTGCAATGATATATAAAAAAACAACAGGGATAACTGCACTGATATATAAAAAACACAGGATTAATATTTGTCATTGATAATTAAAAATTTTGAAGACTACTATAAACCTCCTATCTAAAAAACAAATAATATTTAATGACCATTTAAACTACTGATTAATATTTAAAACAAATATTTCTTATTGATAATCTACTATCTCTCTTTTACTATCTACTATAATCTACTAATCAACTAAAATAATCAACTGAAACTACGAGATAACTGCATTGATATATAAAAAATACGGGATAACTGCAATGATATATAACAAACCACGGGATTAATATTTACCAATGATAATTATAATTTTTGAAAACTATAAACCTACTATCTAAAAAGACAAGAAAACTTAATGACTATTTAAAACACACGTGACAATATTTGTCACTAATACCTAAAAAAGGACAAATAGTTGTTACTGATATATAAAAAAACACGGGATAGATATTTCTTATTGATAATCTACTATCTATCTTTTACTATATACTATAATCTATTAATCAACTCAAATAGTCAATTGAAACTATGAGATAACTGCAATGGTATATAAAAAAACACGGGATAACTGCACTGATATATAAAAAAACACAAGATTAATATTTGTCATTGATAATTAAAATTTTTGAAGGCTACTATAAACCTACTATCTAAAAAACAAATAATATTTAATGACCATTTAAACTACTGATTAATATTTAAAATAAATATTTCTTATTGATAATCTACTATCTCTCTTTTACTATCTACTATAATCTACTAATCAACTAAAATAATCAATTGAAACTAAGAGATAACTGCACTGATATATAAAAAACATGGGATAATTGCACTGATATATAATAAATAACAAGATTAATATTTGTCATTGATAATTAAATTTTTTGAAAACTATTACTACAAACCTACTATCTAAAAAACAAGAAGACTTAATGACTATTTAAATTACTAATTAATATTTAAAACAATTATTTCTTATTGATAATCTACTATCTAACAAATTTACTATCTACTATAATCTACTAATCAACTAAAATAATCAATTGAAACTACCAGATAACTGCACTGATATATAAAAAACAAGGGATAACTGTAGTGATACATAAAAAAACACGGGATTAATATTTGCTTTATATTGATAATTGTAATATTTGAAAACTACTATAAACCTACTATCTAAAAAACAAGAAAACTTAATGACAATTTAAACTGATTAATATTTAAAACACACGAGACAAATATTTGTCACTAATACCTAAAAAAGGACAAATAATTGTTACTGATATATAAAAAAACACGGGATAAATATTTCTTATTGATAATCTACTATCTACTATAATCTACTAATCAACTCAAATAATCAATTGAAACTATGAGATAACTGCACTGATACATAAAAAAGCACGAGATAACTGCACTGATATATAAAAAAATACGGGTATAACTGCAATCATATATATAAAGACACAGGATAGCTGCACAAATATATAAAAAAACACGGGATAACAACATTGATATATAAAAGAACACTGCACTGATATATAAAAAAACAAGGGATAAATGCACATATTGGTTTTAGATGATACTTTTACATTTTTAGATTTTAATATCTATCTCTTTTTATTTACTTTAAATTTGTCTTTATTTTCACGGGGTAATGTTCAAACTATTTAAATACTGTCTAAGTTCATTTATAAAAATAACACGACAGCACCCATGCGTATGCATGGGTATCCTACTAGTAACTAATAGAATACACACTCATAGATGTTTTTGAAATGTCAACACATTCAGAGGTTATAGTGGCAGCGACTTACCCATCCAGGGATCAAAATTACTATATACCCCTTTATTTTATTCTGGACTTTGTAACAAATTCTGTTAATTGGTAAAAATGCTGCTAGCTTTCATTAATTGAGTAGCTATTTATTACAACTGTGTTTAGTCACTTAGTGACTTGGGCTTCCATCAAGGATCCGAAAATACAAAAGCATAAATGGCCCAAACAAACAAATAGGCCCAAAACAATGAATTTGCTTACAAACCCTTCCTTAAACTGGAGGCTAAGACTACAGTTTACAGACAAGCAATCAGTAAGAAACTAAGCAGGCATGCACATTCCTAAGTCCTCCCTAAGCTTGAGAAAGCTTTCATTCTTCAATGGCTTGGTTAGCAGATCAGCCAACTGGTCTTGAGTGCCACAAAACTTCAATTCAATCAAACCTTCTTTGCACAAGTCTCTGAGAAAGTGGAACCTAACATCTATATGTTTGGTTCTTCCATGCATTACTGGATTTTTGGATAGCTTTATAGTAGAACTGTTGTCACATAGCACAGTACGTTAAGCATTTGTTCTGTTTCACACACAATTCCTCCAAATTTCTTTTGAGCCAAATGCCTTGATAAACACAATATGCAGCTGCTACAAACTCGGCCTCTGTTGTAGATAAAGTGACAATGGGTTGTTTCTTAGAACTCCATGAAACAGCTCCAGAACATAACATAAAAATGAAACCAGTGGTGCTTTTCCTATCTTGAAGGTCCCCAGCATAATCACTATCACAATATGCTAAGAGATCATGCTTCCTTCATGCCTTATATTGAATTCACAGAGTTGTAGTACCTTTCAGATACCTCAAGACTCGTTTTGCTGCCACCAAATGCTTCTCTGCAGGTTTGTCCATGAATCTGCTGATTAAGCTCACTGCATACATAATATCAGGTCTGCTAGCATTCAAATACATCAAACTTCCCACTATTTACTTGAAATATGTGAGATCAACAGCTTTTCCATCATCATCTTTGGTCAACTTGTCACCCACAACAACTGAATTATAGACAGGTTTGCTGTCTTGTAATCCAAATCTGCTAAGAATCTCACCAGCATATCTCTGCTGGGTGATGAAGATGCCCCTCTGATCTTGAGTCCCCTCAACACCCCGAAAGTGCCTCATTTTGCCAAGGTCACTCATATCAAAATGACTTTTCATAGATTCCTTAAATTCATTCATCATAACAGCATTGCTTCCAGTATACGGTATATCATCAACATATAAGCTAATGATGATGATACCACTGCTATTGGCCTTAGTCAATAGGGTGTGCTCATAGGGACATCTCTTGAATCCTTCTTTCACAAAATAGGAATCTATTTTGGTATACCAAGCTCTTGGAGCTTGTTTCAAGCCATACAAGGCTTTCTTGAGCTTGTACACTTTGTCTTCACACCCCTCTTTCAAGTATCCCTCTGGTTGCTCCACAAATACCAACTCATTGAGCTCACCATGGAGAAAGGCACTTTTAACATCTAGTTGGAAGATGTTCCACCCTTCTTGGGCTGCTATGGCAAGGATGCACCTTATAGTGTCCCACCTTGCCACTGGTGCAAACACTTCACAGTAGTCAATGCCATATTGCTGAGCATACCCCTTTGCAACAAGTCTGGCTTTATGTTTTTCTATCTCTCCTGCTTCATTATATTTTGTCTTGTTGATCCAGTTGACCCCCGTAGTTTTGGCACCTTGAGGATGGTCAACCAAAACCCAAGTGTCATTCTTTTCTATTGAATCCAATTCACTTTTCATGGCCTTCCTCCACTTATCATACTTCACAGCTTCTTTGTATTATATAGGATCTGAGAAATTCTCAAACACAACAAAAACTATGCAAGTTTTCACCCTCCTGCAGATCATCTTCACCATTCAAGTTTCCAAACATCACAAAATTATCAAAGTGAGCAGGACTTTTAATGGTTCTTCCTGCTCTAGACACCACTGCACCAGATGTAGTGTTGCTTTGTGTCTCATTATCTTGCCCTGTTCCTGCAACTTCAGCACCTGAGTCATCACTATGTGTGGAGTGATCTTCTTCAATATCATTCACATTCTCCTCCACATTCACTTCAGCACCTTTGTCACTGTTTTCTCATCAGAATCACACTCAATGTTTCCTCCTTCTTTACTATCCCAATCCCAATTCTCACTTTCATCAAACACTACATTCTTACTTACCATGATCTTCTTCTTGACTGGGTCATAGAGCCTATAAGCCTTAGACTCTTCACTGATTCCCAAGAAAACACATTTGAGGCTCTTGTTATCCAACTTTTTCCTTTGAACATCAGGAATGTGCATGTGAGCAATGCAGCCAAACACTCTCAAGTGTCTCACAGATGGTTTTGTTTCACTCTAGGCTTCCTCAGGAGTTATATCTTTGAGAGATACAGTTGGACACTTGTTCAGCAAGTAAAATAACCATTTGACAGCCTCAGGCCAAAATTGCTTTGGTAATTTTGCCTCATTCAACATACTTCTCACCATATTTGTAACGCCCAAATATTTAATTAAATTATTTAATTAAATATTTAAGTATTCAATTATTTATTTATTTATTTTAGTTGGTGTAATTATATTAACGATGGATTGAGAGGTGTGTAATTGGATTTTAGGTGATGGCGTTAGTGATCGGGCTTAAGCTGGAGGAAAGCCCGTGATCCAAGCCCGCTAGCTAGGCGCATAGGAGAAGCGCCTAGGCTAGGGTTTAGTGGCATTTGCGAATTGTTGAGAAAGAAAGAGAGGAGAGTTGCGAAATAGAGAGAAGAGAAGGGAGAAGGGTACAGCGCGAATTCAAGGGAGGAGAAGAAGAGGAAAATTCCGCAAATTCAAGGGAGCGGAGAGGAGATGTGTTGCTGAGGTTCTGTTGGTGACTTGATCAAGAGAATTGGTGCTCTCCTAATATAAGGTAAGGGTGGGGTTCTTCCTTATAATGGGATTTTATGATGGGGTTATGTGGGAATAGATCCTATGATGCCTAGGGTTCGAATTTGATGTGTAGTTTGGTGTTAGTTGAATTGTATATAGGTTGATTGAAAATACTTGCTCATTGGTGATTGTTGTTGTAACGCCCCATTTCTGAAGTGTCACCTCTCTAACTTAAACTCCTATTTCTTTGTATTTATTTAGAAAAATGGACCAATTTTTTTTTTTTTTTTAAACAAATTTAAAAATGTTTTTTTTTTCGATAAGAACTTAAAAATAAGCTAGAGTATGACTCACTATCAAGAATGACTCCAAATAGGTCCAACATAAAGGTTACTCATATATTAAACATATGCATCATAATTACAACAAACTACAGGGCACGCTCACAAGCGGCATGGTCAACGCTAATACAAAAGACACGCACTCAGGCGGCATCATATCTACATGAAGAGGTATACTCCATCCCTAAATACATATGGGAGGTAAGATGCAAAAGAACTATGTACAAGGATACCTATCCTCAAAAAGACTTACTTGACATTACCATTCTCTTGTCAGTACGTCACAACCCACTATCCTACGCCATCCCAATACCTGACAATATCACACACTCACACCAACACTATACCTCTGCTCAGCTGATCTCACCAAAGATAATAAGACGGACTCACCTCCGGGTCATCCTCATCGTCGAACTCCTCATCACTAGAAATATAGATCAACTCATGAGCTCCAGAGAATGATCCTGCACTACGAGACTCACTCACTGTCGTCCAGACTGGAAGAGCAGGTACAGGATGAGGTGAAAACATGTGCAAAGGTGGCGGAGGAGTATGAGCAAACTCTGGAATGATAGGTGACTTTGGAATGTCATCAGCAGTACCATCATGGACATCACTATCAACAAAATCCCTAGCACCGCCCTCAGCAATGGGGGCAAAGGGTACCTGAATCACCGGGACGGGGTCAACAGGTTCAGAAAAATCTCGGTTCACTGATGATCTAGCAAGTCTCCTGGGAATGGCGCTCTTCTTCAGAGTGGTTATCCTACGTGGTCCACTCCTACCTCCACGCGTAGGCTGCAATGGACGCCTAGTCCCAGAATAGAATTTTCGCACAGGAGGGGTCCAAGGTACATCCCAGAAAAAGTCGAACGGCATATTAATAGTGTACTTAGTCTTGTAACGTAACTGCGAGAGACGGTTACCTTCATCATCTATACTGGTCGATACTACTACCCCCTTAAACCGGATCTTTTGGGAGACGGGGTCGAACTCCCAATCATCCAAATTTCCACCACTAGGGAAATCAAGAACTTGTTCCCCCTTGAGATCCAAGGGCAAGTCCATCTCCTGCAAATCCTTCATAACCATCTTGTCCTTCGAAGCCATCTTCTGAACCCAATTTTAAATATACCACATACAAAATAAAACACAGCAAGGGTGAATTCCTCGTCCACGAGTTCATCATAAGCTATACATAGGTAAAACCAAAATAATACATACATGCAGATACCATGCATTACTTACTTATCTTTAGATATCATTCCAAAATCAAAAAATAACACATAGGATTCATAAACAATCTCACCACCTCAACATAATGGAGTTAGTCAATCAAAGGTATTCTGATCCGTGTTAGTAATCGTTCCTCACATCGATTATCAATATCATCAAAATTTCCATACGAAATGGAATAGCACTAGATCGTCACCTAGGCCAATACTGTGATCTAGATTCTCCGTTAGATCAACACCGACAGACATAACATTTACATATGTCTCCGTGTCCCTTGTAACCTAGATCTGGATTCCCCGTCAGACCTACAGCAATTACTCAGGCAGTCTTCAACACAGGACCATCTAGCATCCAGGTTGGAACAACGCCCTAAAAACGTTCTAAACTCTCAACGCTCTAGGTCCTCGATGGTACCTAGATAATCAATACGAATCTTTGCTAGATTTCCTCACATCTAGATGAGACTCGTCCCCAAGTTCTCATCTCAAACAACGCTTAACTTTGAAAGTCTCATTACATATCAATAATTATCGAGTATCCCATTTTCATAAATTCTCTTTTTAACATGATGCGCTCAAAGTTTTAGAGAACCACACTAAGCGTCCCATTCCACTTAGCATAGCTTTCCGGGTATTCTTATCTTTTGACGGACGAGAGTACCACTTTGAGTTTTCGAAAACGTTTCTCTTTTATAAGGTCGGAATACTCAATTATTATCTTTACTAACATACTTTCATTGTTAACCACAACTCTTAAATCAACTCTTTGTTCTCCATTTTTCAAATGCCTAAGGTTTCATTTTCAAAATACGAGCGTGTTTGTTCAAACGAGGTTACACCGAAGATCCATTGGAGAAATTCGGGTTTTTCACAATTGATACGCTATTTCATAAAGTCTGTTTTCTTTTTATTCTGTCAAAAATATTTATTCTGTTTTACCATGACTAATTCCTATTAACTCTCGAAATCCAGTTTTTCCTATTTTCGAACCTCACACGATCTGTCACTAAAATGTCACGTTCCCTTTATCTTTTTACCGTTACGATTCCTCTGCTCGAGTCCAATTCAACTCAAGTTACAACACAATTGGTCATAACAATAGTTATGACTCCAACACTCAGACAATTCAGCACAACCAGTCATTCACATCTTCACAATCAATCACAGGGATATTCAATATAAAATCTCACATAATAATACTACAAATATTATCAGGCAAAACAATCCAGCACACAGTTCAAACAATCACACAACACCCATGAAGCTAAAACTCATTATGCAGAAATTCCCCTTACCTGAAATGTGCTCTGACGAGTAGCGAGGTATGCGAGTTAGGGCAGGTCCGGGTACCACGAAACCTTCAACGCATAAACATAAAGTCCAAAGGTCTTAGATTACAATACTAGTACTCGTTCAAATGCGGTAACTAGAGCGTGATAAGCTACTAGTCCCGGTTTTCGATATTTCTTTTTCTACAAAACGATTCTTTTCTTATGAAACTTTTAAGCTTTTTAACTATTTTCTTTCTCCAACCACTATGTCCCTTTTTCTTTTCATGATCAGAAATGCTAAGAACAAAAACTTTTGGGTGACTACAGTTTCAAAGTTGCTGAAAATCCAAGCTTTATATCAAAACATATATTTTCCTTTGTATCAAAACATAAACTTTTTTTTTTGTTCCAAAGAATCTACTCTACCATTTCGTGAAAACAACACTATAATAGGAGAACAAAACTATTTTTTTTTTCTTTAAGTAAACTCACGGCTGAAAAAAAATGGTGTTGATTTTGCTTAAAAGAAAAAATTTGATTTACAATGATCATAAAAGGAATAACATACAGGAACTAGTATTTAGGTGAAGAACCAAAAATATAATCTTTGTTTGTTTCAAGATTTTCACTTTAGCAACATTTTTCTTTCACAAAATAAATCAATAGGAAAAGAGGAGCAGGAGACATAGATTCTTACCATTGAACTTCTAGGGGTGTTGTGCTGCTATTGAGTGGCAGGGAAAAGATGAGCAAAATATAGATGGAAGAGGTGAAGTGTGGTTGGAAGATGAGAGAATGAGATGATTTGGAATGAAAGTGAAATTTAAAGAGTGAGAGTGAAGTGAGGGGAAACATCATCGGCCAGAGGGGTTCTTTTAAAAGAAAAGGAATGCATATATTTTTTTTTTGTTTCAAAAGTTGTCATCAAAAATATCTAGATATTTATTTGATACATTAAAATAATAATACGGTTAAACGATAGTTAGCGTTTTTGCGGAATTAACCTCGCATCGGATGTTAACTAAATTATTCCAACTGTCGATTAAAACCTTGACGTCGAACGTTTTCAGATTCGGGTCACGGTTAGGGTTTTTAAGCGGGTAACTTTCGTCCGGCAGGTCCAAAACGCGTCCAAATTCCGGTGGAATTTTGGAACGAAAATTAAACCTCAACCTAATATAATATATTAGGTCCTATATCTATTTTCGGTTTGGTGAAAACACACAGAAATTCTGGGGCTAAATTCACACGCGCTAGCGTGAGAAAACACACAAGTGAAAACATATAAAAGAAATTAAATAGAAAATTGAGGGTGTTACATTACTGCCCTCCTAAAAAATTCCGTCCTCGAAATTACTAACCTGGAAATAAATCTGGATACATCGTCTTCATTTTGTCTTCTAATTCCCATGTTGTATCTCCCGTTGTTTGGTTCCACACAACTTTCACCAAAGGGATTTGTTTTCCCCTCAAGTGTTTAATTCTCCTGTCCTCGATTCGTACAGGCGAAGCTTCATAAGACAGGTTTTCTCTCAGTTGTACTACATCGGGTTCTATGATATGCGACGGATCAGAAATATACTTCCTCAATTGTGAAACATGAAATACATTATGAATATTGGAAAGAAAAGGTGGTAAAGCTATTTGATATGCCACGGGGCCAATTCGGCGGATGATTTGATAAGGTCCAATAAATTTGGGAGTGAGTTTTCTGGACTTAATCGCTCTGCCTACACCGGTGGTAGATGTGACTCTCAAAAATACATGCTCTCCTTCTTGAAATTCGAGAGGTCTCCTTCTTTTATCTGAGTAGCTCTTCTGCCTGCTCTGAGCAGCTTTCATCTTTTCACGAATCTGTTTGATCTTTTCTGTTGTTTGTTGTACAATCTCTGGTCCTACAAGCATACTTTCTCCATCCTGATACCAACACAAAGGTGTCTGACATTTTCTTCCATATAAAGCCTCGTAGGGTGCCATTCCTATGCTTGAGTGAAAACTATTGTTGTACGTAAACTCTATCAAAGGTAAAAGATCGCCCCAACCTCCTCTATTGTCTAAGACACAGGCTCTCAGTAAATCCTCTAAGGATTGGATCGTCCTTTCCGTCTGTCCGTTTGTTTGGGGATGATACGCAGAACTCAATCTCAACTTTGTCCCTAAGGATTGGTGTAAACTTTTCCAGAAATTAGAAGTAAACTTTGGATCTCTATCAGAAACTATACTAGAAGGTACTCCATGCAATCTAATGACTTCTTTGATGTACAATTCTGTCAGCTTCTCCACATTATATGTTGTCCTAATTGGTAAGAAATGGGCAGATTTAGTCAACCTATCGACGATCACCCAAATCGAATCAAAACTCTTTGGGGTCCTTGGTAATCCTATAACAAAATCCATTGAGATACTATCCCACTTCCATTCAGGTACATCCAAGGATTGGAGCATTCCAGCAGGTCGCTGATGTTCTACTTTAGCTTTCTGGCACGTGAGACACGATGCCACGTACTCTGCCACTTGTTTCTTCATTCCTGGCCACCAAAATCTTTGCTTTAAATCTTGGTACATCTTCGTTGTTCCGGGGTGAATGCTCAGTTTGCTTTTGTGTGCTTCATCCAAAATTAACTTTCTCATCTCGATATTGTTTGGCACACAAACTCTTCCATTGAATCTCAGAATTCCATCAGTTCCTATATTAAACTCAGCTGCTTTTTCTTGACCTATCTGCTCTCTTTTCTCCTGAAGGTGTTCGTCAGTTGCTTGCTGTTCTCGGATGGTTTCCATAAGGTCGCTTGACACGGTGATCATACCAAAGCGCATCTTTTTTGGAAAGATTTCCACTTTCATACTTAAATCACGAAATTGCTCCAACAATTCTAATTCTTTGACCATCATCGTAGACACATGAATACTTTTCCTACTCAGCGCATCAGCTACAACGTTAGCCTTCCCTGGATGGTATTGTAGAGAAAAATCATAATCTTTTAGAAATTCCATCCAACGCCTCTGTCTCATGTTAAGCTCCTTTTGACTGAAAAGATATTTCAAGCTCTTGTGATCGCTAAAAACGTCAAATTTGACTCCATACAGATAGTGCCTCCATATTTTCAACGCGAACACGACCGCAGCTAACTCCAAATCGTGTGTCGGATAATTCCTTTCATGAATTTTTAGTTGTCTCGAAGCATAAGCCACAGCCTTTCGATGTTGCATAAGCACACATCCTAGTCCTTGGTGAGATGCATCACAATAAACTTCATATGGCTCATGAGATAATGGCAGAACTAACACAGGTGCAGTGGTTAGTCGCTTCTTCATCAGTTGGAAACTCTCTTCGCACTTCTGAGTCCACACAAACGGTTGATCCTTTCTTGTGAGTTGTGTCAATGGGGCCACGATCTTCGAGAATCCTTCAATGAATCTTCGATAATATCCAGCCAAACCTACGAAACTACGGATTTCAGTCACAGTCTTTGGTCGTTCCCATGCAAGAACTGTTTCTACTTTGGCAGGGTCAACAGCAATGCCTTCCTTCGAGATCACATGACCTAAAAATTTGACTTCTTCAAGCCAGAATTCACACTTTGATAACTTTGCAAACAATGTTTTCTCCCTTAGAACTTGAAGAACTTGACGTAGATGCTCATGATGTTCCTCAGGGGTTTTTGAATAAATGAGAATGTCGTCGATGAACACCACAACGAATTGATCAAGGAACGAGTGAAAAATCCGATTCATGTAATCCATAAATATTGCAGGCGCATTCGTGACTCCAAAGGGCATTACAAGGTATTCATAATGACCATATCGTGTTCGAAAAGCAGTCTTCGGAACATCTTCAGCCTTTACACGAATCTGGTGATATCCGGTCCTCAAGTCGATCTTTGAAAAGGTCGTAGCTCCTTGCAATTGGTCCATCAAATCATCGATGCGGGGTAAAGGATACTTGTTTTTAATTGTCACTTTGTTGAGCTGTCGATAGTCTACACACAGCCTTGAACCACCATCCTTCTTCTTTACTAACAAGACAGGTGCCCCCCAAGGGGATACACTTGGTCGGATGAACTGTTTCGACAATAGATCTTCTAGTTGGGCTTTTAAATCTGTTAATTCTACCGGGGACATCCTATAAGGGGCTATAGAAATAGGTCCAGTTCCAGGAACTAAGTCGATCGAAAATTCTACATCTCTGACTGGCGGCAAACCTGGAACATCTTCGGGAAATACTTCAGGAAAATACTTCACAACAGGCATGCTATCCAATTCTACCTTCCCCTCGATTTCCAAACTAGATAACAGAATGTATCCTTGTGATCCTCCTTTCAAAAACACTCCCACACGATTGGCAGACAAAAATCCAGAAATCTCAGGGTCAGGAAAAACTAAGGTTTTATTTGCACAATCTAAAAGAATGTGGTTGGATGCTAACCAATCCATACCCAGAATTACATCTAGCTTCTTCAAAGGTAAGCATATCAAGTCAACCAAAAAGTGTCTATCAAGAATAACAATGGGACAATTTAAACACACGGTATTTGCAGTGATAGGCTTAGCAGTGGGCGTAGAAACAATCAAGTCAAAAGACAGAGAAGACACAGGCAATCCTAATGGTTTCACACAATCTAAAGAGATGAAAGAATGCGTCGCACCCGAATCAAATAGTACAGTTAAGATATTACCGTTTACGTCGCCTTCTCCCTGTATGAGATCCTCAGACTCTGGATCCTCAACACCATTCAGGGTGTAAACTCTTCCCCTGGCTATTGGTCTAGCAGCTTTCAGATTGTTCATGTTTGGTTCCGCCTTTGGGGCAGTGCAATCCCTAGAAAAATGTCCGGGTTTCTGGCAGTTGAAACAAAGAGATGTCTTCAGCGTACATTTGTCAGCCAAGTGCTCTGGTGAACCACACTTATAGCAAAAGCGATTTCCAAATGGAGTTTGGTTAGGTCTAGTTCCACTTCCACTAGCTGTCAGTGCTAGACGGTTTGGTTGCTTAGCCACTTGATTTCCTGGGGGTCGAAAATAAGGTTTCCTTTGTTGAGGCTGGGGTTGTCTTCCTCTGTTATTGTTGTTGTTCCACTGATTTCTTCCAAATGACCTAGACGGTCCTCCAACGTTCCCTCTGTTGGCCCTTCTGTTCTTCATCACTTCTATTTCTCTACACTTCTCCACTAGAGGTTGAAAAGTACGGATGCTCAAAGGTCTCACAGATTCTTCAATTTCATATTTCAGTCCACTTAGGAACCTTTCACATAAGTAATCTTCATCCACTTGATGCTGAAAGAAACGGAAATACTTCGAGAGGTTCTCGAACTTTGCAGCGTATTCCGGTATTGTTTGATTCCCTTGAAAAACTCTCAGAAATTCTTTCTCCTTCTCAACCCTTGCACTGTGGGGGAAATACTTGTCAAGGAAAGTACTACGAAATGATTCCCAGTTTACCTCTTGATTCCTTGTTTCCATGAGTAGTCTAGCGCCCTTCCACCAGTACTCAGCATCTCCCAGTAAAAGATAGGTTGCATAAGTTACCTTCACTTCAGCAGGGCAATGAAGTACTTCAAAAATTTTCTCGATTTCTTGCAACCACAAATCTGCCTTCTCGGGATTGGTGTCTCCATGGAACTTAGGAGGGTCATGACGGCGAAAATCAACTAGTCCTTTGGATTCGGCAGCACGTTCTTCCCTTTGTTGTTTCTGCAGATCCCTCTGAGTCTTTGCAGTGGCTTGCTGAGCCATGGCAGCGGCCATGTCAGCCAACACTTGAACCAATCGTTCTGCATTGCCTCCATCGTTACCTCCTTGGGATCCTGATGCTCCTTGTGGTCGAGACATTGGGTTTCTACAAGGTAAAACCGGTCAGAACCCAAAAGGAACAGTTAATTGTGTGTCAACACACATCACTTTTGTTAAGAGTGATTGCAAACAATTCAAGCAATGTTTCTCCAAGAGAAACGATTCAGACAATCAGCACAGAGTTCACACAGTCTTAAGCAATCAATGCTACCCAACTCATCCTAGAGACGCGATCAGCTGAGGCTACCCAAACTCACAGTCCGGTTAGAACCGAACTGCTCTGATACCACTTTTGTAACGCCCCATTTCTGAAGTGTCGCCTCTCTAACTTAAACTCCTATTTCTTTGTATTTATTTAGAAAAATGGACCAATATTTTTTTTTTTTTAAACAAATTTAAAAATGTTTTTTTTTTTCGATAAGAACTTAAAAATAAGCTAGAGTATGACTCACTATCAAGAATGACTCCAAATAGGTCCAACATAAAGGTTACTCATATATTAAACATATGCATCATAATTACAACAAACTACAGGGCACGCTCACAAGCGGCATGGTCAACGCTAATACAAAAGACACGCACTCAGGCGGCATCATATCTACATGAAGAGGTATACTCCATCCCTAAATACATATGGGAGGTAAGATGCAAAAGAACTATGTACAAGGATACCTATCCTCAAAAAGACTTACTTGACATTACCATTCTCTTGTCAGTACGTCACAACCCACTATCCTACGCCATCCCAATACCTGACAATATCACACACTCACACCAACACTATACCTCTGCTCAGCTGATCTCACCAAAGATAATAAGACGGACTCACCTCCGGGTCATCCTCATCGTCGAACTCCTCATCACTAGAAATATAGATCAACTCATGAGCTCCAGAGAATGATCCTGCACTACGAGACTCACTCACTGTCGTCCAGACTGGAAGAGCAGGTACAGGATGAGGTGAAAACATGTGCAAAGGTGGCGGAGGAGTATGAGCAAACTCTGGAATGATAGGTGACTTTGGAATGTCATCAGCAGTACCATCATGGACATCACTATCAACAAAATCCCTAGCACCGCCCTCAGCAATGGGGGCAAAGGGTACCTGAATCACCGGGACGGGGTCAACAGGTTCAGAAAAATCTCGGTTCACTGATGATCTAGCAAGTCTCCTGGGAATGGCGCTCTTCTTCAGAGTGGTTATCCTACGTGGTCCACTCCTACCTCCACGCGTAGGCTGCAATGGACGCCTAGTCCCAGAATAGAATTTTCGCACAGGAGGGGTCCAAGGTACATCCCAGAAAAAGTCGAACGGCATATTAATAGTGTACTTAGTCTTGTAACGTAACTGCGAGAGACGGTTACCTTCATCATCTATACTGGTCGATACTACTACCCCCTTAAACCGGATCTTTTGGGAGACGGGGTCGAACTCCCAATCATCCAAATTTCCACCACTAGGGAAATCAAGAACTTGTTCCCCCTTAAGATCCAAGGGCAAGTCCATCTCCTGCAAATCCTTCATAACCATCTTGTCCTTCGAAGCCATCTTCTGAACCCAATTTTAAATATACCACATACAAAATAAAACACAGCAAGGGTGAATTCCTCGTCCACGAGTTCATCATAAGCTATACATAGGTAAAACCAAAATAATACATACATGCAGATACCATGCATTACTTACTTATCTTTAGATATCATTCCAAAATCAAAAAATAACACATAGGATTCATAAACAATCTCACCACCTCAACATAATGGAGTTAGTCAATCAAAGGTATTCTGATCCGTGTTAGTAATCGTTCCTCACATCGATTATCAATATCATCAAAATTTCCATACGAAATGGAATAGCACTAGATCGTCACCTAGGCCAATACTGTGATCTAGATTCTCCGTTAGATCAACACCGACAGACATAACATTTACATATGTCTCCGTGTCCCTTGTAACCTAGATCTGGATTCCCCGTCAGACCTACAGCAATTACTCAGGCAGTCTTCAACACAGGACCATCTAGCATCCAGGTTGGAACAACGCCCTAAAAACGTTCTAAACTCTCAACGCTCTAGGTCCTCGATGGTACCTAGATAATCAATACGAATCTTTGCTAGATTTCCTCACATCTAGATGAGACTCGTCCCCAAGTTCTCATCTCAAACAACGCTTAACTTTGAAAGTCTCATTACATATCAATAATTATCGAGTATCCCATTTTCATAAATTCTCTTTTTAACATGATGCGCTCAAAATTTTAGAGAACCACACTAAGCGTCCCATTCCACTTAGCATAGCTTTCCGGGTATTCTTATCTTTTGACGGACGAGAGTACCACTTTGAGTTTTCGAAAACGTTTCTTTTATAAGGTCGGAATACTCAATTATTATCTTTACTAACATACTTTCATTGTTAACCACAACTCTTAAATCAACTCTTTGTTCTCCATTTTTCAAATGCCTAAGGTTTCATTTTCAAAATACGAGCGTGTTTGTTCAAACGAGGTTACACCGAAGATCCATTGGAGAAATTCGGGTTTTTCACAATTGATACGCTATTTCATAAAGTCTGTTTTCTTTTTATTCTGTCAAAAATATTTATTCTGTTTTACCATGACTAATTCCTATTAACTCTCGAAATCCAGTTTTTCCTATTTTCGAACCTCACACGATCTGTCACTAAAATGTCACGTTCCCTTTATCTTTTTACCGTTACGATTCCTCTGCTCGAGTCCAATTCAACTCAAGTTACAACACAATTGGTCATAACAATAGTTATGACTCCAACACTCAGACAATTCAGCACAACCAGTCATTCACATCTTCACAATCAATCACAGGGATATTCAATATAAAATCTCACATAATAATACTACAAATATTATCAGGCAAAACAATCCAGCACACAGTTCAAACAATCACACAACACCCATGAAGCTAAAACTCATTATGCAGAAATTCCCCTTACCTGAAATGTGCTCTGACGAGTAGCGAGGTATGCGAGTTAGGGCAGGTCCGGGTACCACGAAACCTTCAATGCATAAACATAAAGTCCAAAGGTCTTAGATTACAATACTAGTACTCGTTCAAATGCGGTAACTAGAGCGTGATAAGCTACTAGTCCCGGTTTTCGATATTTCTTTTTCTACAAAACGATTCTTTTCTTATGAAACTTTTAAGCTTTTTAACTATTTTCTTTCTCCAACCACTATGTCCCTTTTTCTTTTCATGATCAGAAATGCTAAGAACAAAAACTTTTGGGTGACTACAGTTTCAAAGTTGCTGAAAATCCAAGCTTTATATCAAAACATATATTTTCCTTTGTATCAAATCATAAACTTTTTTTTTTGTTCCAAAGAATCTACTCTACCATTTCGTGAAAACAACACTATAATAGGAGAACAAAACTATTTTTTTTTTCTTTAAGTAAACTCACGGCTGAAAAAAAATGGTGTTGATTTTGCTTAAAAGAAAAAATTTGATTTACAATGATCATAAAAGGAATAACATACAGGAACTAGTATTTAGGTGAAGAACCAAAAATATAATCTTTGTTTGTTTCAAGATTTTCACTTTAGCAACATTTTTCTTTCACAAAATAAATCAATAGGAAAAGAGGAGCAGGAGACATAGATTCTTACCATTGAACTTCTAGGGGTGTTGTGCTGCTATTGAGTGGCAGGGAAAAGATGAGCAAAATATAGATGGAAGAGGTGAAGTGTGGTTGGAAGATGAGAGAATGAGATGATTTGGAATGAAAGTGAAATTTAAAGAGTGAGAGTGAAGTGAGGGGAAACATCATCGGCCAGAGGGGTTCTTTTAAAAGAAAAGGAATGCATATATTTTTTTTTTGTTTCAAAAGTTGTCATCAAAAATATCTAGATATTTATTTGATACATTAAAATAATAATACGGTTAAACGATAGTTAGCGTTTTTGCGGAATTAACCTCGCATCGGATGTTAACTAAATTATTCCAACTGTCGATTAAAACCTTGACGTCGAACGTTTTCAGATTCGGGTCACGGTTAGGGTTTTTAAGCGGGTAACTTTCGTCCGGCAGGTCCAAAACGCGTCCAAATTCCGGTGGAATTTTGGAACGAAAATTAAACCTCAACCTAATATAATATATTAGGTCCTATATCTATTTTCGGTTTGGTGAAAACACACAGAAATTCTGGGGCTAAATTCACACGCGCTAGCGTGAGAAAACACACAAGTGAAAACATATAAAAGAAATTAAATAGAAAATTGAGGGTGTTACATTACTGCCCTCCTAAAAAATTTCGTCCTCGAAATTACTAACCTGGAAATAAATCTGGATACATCGTCTTCATTTTGTCTTCTAATTCCCATGTTGTATCTCCCGTTGTTTGGTTCCACACAACTTTCACCAAAGGGATTTGTTTTCCCCTCAAGTGTTTAATTCTCCTGTCCTCGATTCGTACAGGCGAAGCTTCATAAGACAGGTTTTCTCTCAGTTGTACTACATCGGGTTCTATGATATGCGACGGATCAGAAATATACTTCCTCAATTGTGAAACATGAAATACATTATGAATATTGGAAAGAAAAGGTGGTAAAGCTATTTGATATGCCACGGGGCCAATTCGGCGGATGATTTGATAAGGTCCAATAAATTTGGGAGTGAGTTTTCTGGACTTAATCGCTCTGCCTACACCGGTGGTAGATGTGACTCTCAAAAATACATGCTCTCCTTCTTGAAATTCGAGAGGTCTCCTTCTTTTATCTGAGTAGCTCTTCTGCCTGCTCTGAGCAGCTTTCATCTTTTCACGAATCTGTTTGATCTTTTCTGTTGTTTGTTGTACAATCTCTGGTCCTACAAGCATACTTTCTCCATCCTGATACCAACACAAAGGTGTCTGACATTTTCTTCCATATAAAGCCTCGTAGGGTGCCATTCCTATGCTTGAGTGAAAACTATTGTTGTACGTAAACTCTATCAAAGGTAAAAGATCGTCCCAACCTCCTCTATTGTCTAAGACACAGGCTCTCAGTAAATCCTCTAAGGATTGGATCGTCCTTTCCGTCTGTCCGTCTGTTTGGGGATGATACGCAGAACTCAATCTCAACTTTGTCCCTAAGGATTGGTGTAAACTTTTCCAGAAATTAGAAGTAAACTTTGGATCTCTATCAGAAACTATACTAGAAGGTACTCCATGCAATCTAATGACTTCTTTGATGTACAATTCTGTCAGCTTCTCCACATTATATGTTGTCCTAATTGGTAAGAAATGGGCAGATTTAGTCAACCTATCGACGATCACCCAAATCGAATCAAAACTCTTTGGGGTCCTTGGTAATCCTATAACAAAATCCATTGAGATACTATCCCACTTCCATTCAGGTACATCCAAGGATTGGAGCATTCCAGCAGGTCGCTGATGTTCTACTTTAGCTTTCTGGCACGTGAGACACGATGCCACGTACTCTGCCACTTGTTTCTTCATTCCTGGCCACCAAAATCTTTGCTTTAAATCTTGGTACATCTTCGTTGTTCCGGGGTGAATGCTCAGTTTGCTTTTGTGTGCTTCATCCAAAATTAACTTTCTCATCTCGATATTGTTTGGCACACAAACTCTTCCATTGAATCTCAGAATTCCATCAGTTCCTATATTAAACTCAGCTGCTTTTTCTTGACCTATCTGCTCTCTTTTCTCCTGAAGGTGTTCGTCAGTTGCTTGCTGTTCTCGGATGGTTTCCATAAGGTCGCTTGACACGGTGATCATACCAAAGCGCATCTTTTTTGGAAAGATTTCCACTTTCATACTTAAATCACGAAATTGCTCCAACAATTCTAATTCTTTGACCATCATCGTAGACACATGAATACTTTTCCTACTCAGCGCATCAGCTACAACGTTAGCCTTCCCTGGATGGTATTGTAGAGAAAAATCATAATCTTTTAGAAATTCCATCCAACGCCTCTGTCTCATGTTAAGCTCCTTTTGACTGAAAAGATATTTCAAGCTCTTGTGATCGCTAAAAACGTCAAATTTGACTCCATACAGATAGTGCCTCCATATTTTCAACGCGAACACGACCGCAGCTAACTCCAAATCGTGTGTCGGATAATTCCTTTCATGAATTTTTAGTTGTCTCGAAGCATAAGCCACAGCCTTTCGATGTTGCATAAGCACACATCCTAGTCCTTGGTGAGATGCATCACAATAAACTTCATATGGCTCATGAGATAATGGCAGAACTAACACAGGTGCAGTGGTTAGTCGCTTCTTCATCAGTTGGAAACTCTCTTCGCACTTCTGAGTCCACACAAACGGTTGATCCTTTCTTGTGAGTTGTGTCAATGGGGCCACGATCTTCGAGAATCCTTCAATGAATCTTCGATAATATCCAGCCAAACCTACGAAACTACGGATTTCAGTCACAGTCTTTGGTCGTTCCCATGCAAGAACTGTTTCTACTTTGGCAGGGTCAACAGCAATGCCTTCCTTCGAGATCACATGACCTAAAAATTTGACTTCTTCAAGCCAGAATTCACACTTTGATAACTTTGCAAACAATGTTTTCTCCCTTAGAACTTGAAGAACTTGACGTAGATGCTCATGATGTTCCTCAGGGGTTTTTGAATAAATGAGAATGTCGTCGATGAACACCACAACGAATTGATCAAGGAACGAGTGAAAAATCCGATTCATGTAATCCATAAATATTGCAGGCGCATTCGTGACTCCAAAGGGCATTACAAGGTATTCATAATGACCATATCGTGTTCGAAAAGCAGTCTTCGGAACATCTTCAGCCTTTACACGAATCTGGTGATATCCGGTCCTCAAGTCGATCTTTGAAAAGGTCGTAGCTCCTTGCAATTGGTCCATCAAATCATCGATGCGGGGTAAAGGATACTTGTTTTTAATTGTCACTTTGTTGAGCTGTCGATAGTCTACACACAGCCTTGAACCACCATCCTTCTTCTTTACTAACAAGACAGGTGCCCCCCAAGGGGATACACTTGGTCGGATGAACTGTTTCGACAATAGATCTTCTAGTTGGGCTTTTAAATCTGTTAATTCTACCGGGGACATCCTATAAGGGGCTATAGAAATAGGTCCAGTTCCAGGAACTAAGTCGATCGAAAATTCTACATCTCTGACTGGCGGCAAACCTGGAACATCTTCGGGAAATACTTCAGGAAAATACTTCACAACAGGCATGCTATCCAATTCTACCTTCCCCTCGATTTCCAAACTAGATAACAGAATGTATCCTTGTGATCCTCCTTTCAAAAACACTCCCACACGATTGGCAGACAAAAATCCAGAAATCTCAGGGTCAGGAAAAACTAAGGTTTTATTTGCACAATCTAAAAGAATGTGGTTGGATGCTAACCAATCCATACCCAGAATTACATCTAGCTTCTTCAAAGGTAAGCATATCAAGTCAACCAAAAAGTGTCTATCAAGAATAACAATGGGACAATTTAAACACACGGTATTTGCAGTGATAGGCTTAGCAGTGGGCGTAGAAACAATCAAGTCAAAAGACAGAGAAGACACAGGCAATCCTAATGGTTTCACACAATCTAAAGAGATGAAAGAATGCGTCGCACCCGAATCAAATAGTACAGTTAAGATATTACCGTTTACGTCGCCTTCTCCCTGTATGAGATCCTCAGACTCTGGATCCTCAACACCATTCAGGGTGTAAACTCTTCCCCTGGCTATTGGTCTAGCAGCTTTCAGATTGTTCATGTTTGGTTCCGCCTTTGGGGCAGTGCAATCCCTAGAAAAATGTCCGGGTTTCTGGCAGTTGAAACAAAGAGATGTCTTCAGCGTACATTTGTCAGCCAAGTGCTCTGGTGAACCACACTTATAGCAAAAGCGATTTCCAAATGGAGTTTGGTTAGGTCTAGTTCCACTTCCACTAGCTGTCAGTGCTAGACGGTTTGGTTGCTTAGCCACTTGATTTCCTGGGGGTCGAAAATAAGGTTTCCTTTGTTGAGGCTGGGGTTGTCTTCCTCTGTTATTGTTGTTGTTCCACTGATTTCTTCCAAATGACCTAGACGGTCCTCCAACGTTCCCTCTGTTGGCCCTTCTGTTCTTCATCACTTCTATTTCTCTACACTTCTCCACTAGAGGTTGAAAAGTACGGATGCTCAAAGGTCTCACAGATTCTTCAATTTCATATTTCAATCCACTTAGGAACCTTTCACATAAGTAATCTTCATCCACTTGATGCTGAAAGAAACGGAAATACTTCGAGAGGTTCTCGAACTTTGCAGCGTATTCCGGTATTGTTTGATTCCCTTGAAAAACTCTCAGAAATTCTTTCTCCTTCTCAACCCTTGCACTGTGGGGGAAATACTTGTCAAGGAAAGTACTACGAAATGATTCCCAGTTTACCTCTTGATTCCTTGTTTCCATGAGTAGTCTAGCGCCCTTCCACCAGTACTCAGCATCTCCCAGTAAAAGATAGGTTGCATAAGTTACCTTCACTTCAGCAGGGCAATGAAGTACTTCAAAAATTTTCTCGATTTCTTGCAACCACAAATCTGCCTTCTCGGGATTGGTGTCTCCATGGAACTTAGGAGGGTCATGACGGCGAAAATCAACTAGTCCTTTGGATTCGGCAGCACGTTCTTCCCTTTGTTGTTTCTGCAGATCCCTCTGAGTCTTTGCAGTGGCTTGCTGAGCCATGGCAGCGGCCATGTCAGCCAACACTTGAACCAATCGTTCTGCATTGCCTCCATCGTTACCTCCTTGGGATCCTGATGCTCCTTGTGGTCGAGACATTGGGTTTCTACAAGGTAAAACCGGTCAGAACCCAAAAGGAACAGTTAATTGTGTGTCAACACACATCACTTTTGTTAAGAGTGATTGCAAACAATTCAAGCAATGTTTCTCCAAGAGAAACGATTCAGACAATCAGCACAGAGTTCACACAGTCTTAAGCAATCAATGCTACCCAACTCATCCTAGAGACGCGATCAGCTGAGGCTACCCAAACTCACAGTCCGGTTAGAACCGAACTGCTCTGATACCACTTTTGTAACGCCCCATTTCTGAAGTGTCGCCTCTCTAACTTAAACTCCTATTTCTTTGTATTTATTTAGAAAAATGGACCAATATTTTTTTTTTTTTAAACAAATTTAAAAATGTTTTTTTTTTCGATAAGAACTTAAAAATAAGCTAGAGTATGACTCACTATCAAGAATGACTCCAAATAGGTCCAACATAAAGGTTACTCATATATTAAACATATGCATCATAATTACAACAAACTACAGGGCACGCTCACAAGCGGCATGGTCAACGCTAATACAAAAGACACGCACTCAGGCGGCATCATATCTACATGAAGAGGTATACTCCATCCCTAAATACATATGGGAGGTAAGATGCAAAAGAACTATGTACAAGGATACCTATCCTCAAAAAGACTTACTTGACATTACCATTCTCTTGTCAGTACGTCACAACCCACTATCCTACGCCATCCCAATACCTGACAATATCACACACTCACACCAACACTATACCTCTGCTCAGCTGATCTCACCAAAGATAATAAGACGGACTCACCTCCGGGTCATCCTCATCGTCGAACTCCTCATCACTAGAAATATAGATCAACTCATGAGCTCCAGAGAATGATCCTGCACTACGAGACTCACTCACTGTCGTCCAGACTGGAAGAGCAGGTACAGGATGAGGTGAAAACATGTGCAAAGGTGGCGGAGGAGTATGAGCAAACTCTGGAATGATAGGTGACTTTGGAATGTCATCAGCAGTACCATCATGGACATCACTATCAACAAAATCCCTAGCACCGCCCTCAGCAATGGGGGCAAAGGGTACCTGAATCACCGGGACGGGGTCAACAGGTTCAGAAAAATCTCGGTTCACTGATGATCTAGCAAGTCTCCTGGGAATGGCGCTCTTCTTCAGAGTGGTTATCCTACGTGGTCCACTCCTACCTCCACGCGTAGGCTGCAATGGACGCCTAGTCCCAGAATAGAATTTTCGCACAGGAGGGGTCCAAGGTACATCCCAGAAAAAGTCGAACGGCATATTAATAGTGTACTTAGTCTTGTAACGTAACTGCGAGAGACGGTTACCTTCATCATCTATACTGGTCGATACTACTACCCCCTTAAACCGGATCTTTTGGGAGACGGGGTCGAACTCCCAATCATCCAAATTTCCACCACTAGGGAAATCAAGAACTTGTTCCCCCTTGAGATCCAAGGGCAAGTCCATCTCCTGCAAATCCTTCATAACCATCTTGTCCTTCGAAGCCATCTTCTGAACCCAATTTTAAATATACCACATACAAAATAAAACACAGCAAGGGTGAATTCCTCGTCCACGAGTTCATCATAAGCTATACATAGGTAAAACCAAAATAATACATACATGCAGATACCATGCATTACTTACTTATCTTTAGATATCATTCCAAAATCAAAAAATAACACATAGGATTCATAAACAATCTCACCACCTCAACATAATGGAGTTAGTCAATCAAAGGTATTCTGATCCGTGTTAGTAATCGTTCCTCACATCGATTATCAATATCATCAAAATTTCCATACGAAATGGAATAGCACTAGATCGTCACCTAGGCCAATACTGTGATCTAGATTCTCCGTTAGATCAACACCGACAGACATAACATTTACATATGTCTCCGTGTCCCTTGTAACCTAGATCTGGATTCCCCGTCAGACCTACAGCAATTACTCAGGCAGTCTTCAACACAGGACCATCTAGCATCCAGGTTGGAACAACGCCCTAAAAACGTTCTAAACTCTCAACGCTCTAGGTCCTCGATGGTACCTAGATAATCAATACGAATCTTTGCTAGATTTCCTCACATCTAGATGAGACTCGTCCCCAAGTTCTCATCTCAAACAACGCTTAACTTTGAAAGTCTCATTACATATCAATAATTATCGAGTATCCCATTTTCATAAATTCTCTTTTTAACATGATGCGCTCAAAGTTTTAGAGAACCACACTAAGCGTCCCATTCCACTTAGCATAGCTTTCCGGGTATTCTTATCTTTTGACGGACGAGAGTACCACTTTGAGTTTTCGAAAACGTTTCTCTTTTATAAGGTCGGAATACTCAATTATTATCTTTACTAACATACTTTCATTGTTAACCACAACTCTTAAATCAACTCTTTGTTCTCCATTTTTCAAATGCCTAAGGTTTCATTTTCAAAATACGAGCGTGTTTGTTCAAACGAGGTTACACCGAAGATCCATTGGAGAAATTCGGGTTTTTCACAATTGATACGCTATTTCATAAAGTCTGTTTTCTTTTTATTCTGTCAAAAATATTTATTCTGTTTTACCATGACTAATTCCTATTAACTCTCGAAATCCAGTTTTTCCTATTTTCGAACCTCACACGATCTGTCACTAAAATGTCACGTTCCCTTTATCTTTTTACCGTTACGATTCCTCTGCTCGAGTCCAATTCAACTCAAGTTACAACACAATTGGTCATAACAATAGTTATGACTCCAACACTCAGACAATTCAGCACAACCAGTCATTCACATCTTCACAATCAATCACAGGGATATTCAATATAAAATCTCACATAATAATACTACAAATATTATCAGGCAAAACAATCCAGCACACAGTTCAAACAATCACACAACACCCATGAAGCTAAAACTCATTATGCAGAAATTCCCCTTACCTGAAATATGCTCTGACGAGTAGCGAGGTATGCGAGTTAGGGCAGGTCCGGGTACCACGAAACCTTCAACGCATAAACATAAAGTCCAAAGGTCTTAGATTACAATACTAGTACTCGTTCAAATGCGGTAACTAGAGCGTGATAAGCTACTAGTCCCGGTTTTCGATATTTCTTTTTCTACAAAACGATTCTTTTCTTATGAAACTTTTAAGCTTTTTAACTATTTTCTTTCTCCAACCACTATGTCCCTTTTTCTTTTCATGATCAGAAATGCTAAGAACAAAAACTTTTGGGTGACTACAGTTTCAAAGTTGCTGAAAATCCAAGCTTTATATCAAAACATATATTTTCCTTTGTATCAAAACATAAACTTTTTTTTTTTGTTCCAAAGAATCTACTCTACCATTTCGTGAAAACAACACTATAATAGGAGAACAAAACTATTTTTTTTTTCTTTAAGTAAACTCACGGCTGAAAAAAAATGGTGTTGATTTTGCTTAAAAGAAAAAATTTGATTTACAATGATCATAAAAGGAATAACATACAGGAACTAGTATTTAGGTGAAGAACCAAAAATATAATCTTTGTTTGTTTCAAGATTTTCACTTTAGCAACATTTTTCTTTCACAAAATAAATCAATAGGAAAAGAGGAGCAGGAGACATAGATTCTTACCATTGAACTTCTAGGGGTGTTGTGCTGCTATTGAGTGGCAGGGAAAAGATGAGCAAAATATAGATGGAAGAGGTGAAGTGTGGTTGGAAGATGAGAGAATGAGATGATTTGGAATGAAAGTGAAATTTAAAGAGTGAGAGTGAAGTGAGGGGAAACATCATCGGCCAGAGGGGTTCTTTTAAAAGAAAAGGAATGCATATATTTTTTTTTGTTTCAAAAGTTGTCATCAAAAATATCTAGATATTTATTTGATACATTAAAATAATAATACGGTTAAACGATAGTTAGCGTTTTTGCGGAATTAACCTCGCATCGGATGTTAACTAAATTATTCCAACTGTCGATTAAAACCTTGACGTCGAACGTTTTCAGATTCGGGTCACGGTTAGGGTTTTTAAGCGGGTAACTTTCGTCCGGCAGGTCCAAAACGCGTCCAAATTCCGGTGGAATTTTGGAACGAAAATTAAACCTCAACCTAATATAATATATTAGGTCCTATATCTATTTTCGGTTTGGTGAAAACACACAGAAATTCTGGGGCTAAATTCACACGCGCTAGCGTGAGAAAACACACAAGTGAAAACATATAAAAGAAATTAAATAGAAAATTGAGGGTGTTACATTACTGCCCTCCTAAAAAATTTCGTCCTCGAAATTACTAACCTGGAAATAAATCTGGATACATCGTCTTCATTTTGTCTTCTAATTCCCATGTTGTATCTCCCGTTGTTTGGTTCCACACAACTTTCACCAAAGGGATTTGTTTTCCCCTCAAGTGTTTAATTCTCCTGTCCTCGATTCGTACAGGCGAAGCTTCATAAGACAGGTTTTCTCTCAGTTGTACTACATCGGGTTCTATGATATGCGACGGATCAAAAATATACTTCCTCAATTGTGAAACATGAAATACATTATGAATATTGGAAAGAAAAGGTGGTAAAGCTATTTGATATGCCACGGGGCCAATTCGGCGGATGATTTGATAAGGTCCAATAAATTTGGGAGTGAGTTTTCTGGACTTAATCGCTCTGCCTACACCGGTGGTAGATGTGACTCTCAAAAATACATGCTCTCCTTCTTGAAATTCGAGAGGTCTCCTTCTTTTATCTGAGTAGCTCTTCTGCCTGCTCTGAGCAGCTTTCATCTTTTCACGAATCTGTTTGATCTTTTCTGTTGTTTGTTGTACAATCTCTGGTCCTACAAGCATACTTTCTCCATCCTGATACCAACACAAAGGTGTCTGACATTTTCTTCCATATAAAGCCTCGTAGGGTGCCATTCCTATGCTTGAGTGAAAACTATTGTTGTACGTAAACTCTATCAAAGGTAAAAGATCGTCCCAACCTCCTCTATTCCAACTGTCGATTAAAACCTTGACGTCGAACGTTTTCAGATTCGGGTCACGGTTAGGGTTTTTAAGCGGGTAACTTTCGTCCGGCAGGTCCAAAACGCGTCCAAATTCCGGTGGAATTTTGGAACGAAAATTAAACCTCAACCTAATATAATATATTAGGTCCTATATCTATTTTCGGTTTGGTGAAAACACACAGAAATTCTGGGGCTAAATTCACACGCGCTAGCGTGAGAAAACACACAAGTGAAAACATATAAAAGAAATTAAATAGAAAATTGAGGGTGTTACAGTTGTGACCCTAAACATTGGTGATTTGTTGTTGTTATAACTAATTGCATGCTAAGTGTTCAATAAATTGTTAATTGGTGTGATGATTGATAATTCATGATGATTGGCATAGGTGATTATGATTTGATGAGCTAAATTGGTGATATGATGTGCATATGTGGTGTTTTGGTGAATTGGTGTGTTGCAGATTTTGGGTCCCTGGTGCTGGGCGCCATGCTTGGCGCTGGTTGTTGCGTTTGTGTTGCTGTTTCTGGCGCCCAGTGCATGGGCGCCGTGTCTGGTGGGTGGGTGCGTGTGCCAGTGTGTGTGTGTTGCTGTGTCTTGGCGCAGGGGCGCCATGGGCGCCTGTTTCCAGTGTTGTGTTGCGCGCTGTCTTGGCGCAGGGGCGCCATGGGCGCCGTTCCTGTGGCTGGCGCCTGTTCCTGGTCTGTGTTGCGTTTTGTCCTAGGCTGTCTGGGCGCCAAGGGCGCCAATTCCTGTGGTGTTGCCTGTTGTGTTGCTGCCTGTTGCCAGGCGCCCTGCTCCTGGGTGCCAAGTTCAGTGTTGTTGCCTATTGCTGGGCACCCTGCTCCTAGGCGCCAGTTTGCTGTGTTGCGTTTTCCTGCTAGGCGCCCAGTGCCTGGGCGCCATTTTCAGGATGTTGCTCAATCTTTCCCCGGTTTGTTTTTGACATATCTTTTGACTCGGGAGTCCGATTTAGACGTTTCAAAATGTTTTAGAAAGCTTATTAAGAGGCCTAGCTGAATATTCTAATTTGAGGCAAAGTGGCCCATTTTTCTGGAAAAGTTGTTTACCGTTGGTGTAGTCGTTAAATGGGGATGTTTTAAAAGAAAATTGTCGTTTGTCTCCGGTGTTGTGAAAAACCCTCGTGTCTCAAATGTTTTAGAAAATTGTTGTCATTTTGGTGTATTGGTACTGTTTTGGAAATTTGTTGTCTCCTTGGTGTCTTGGTATTGTTTTGGGAAATTGTTGTCCTCTAGGTGCCTTGGTGCGGTTTGATGCTAGGTGTGAAGGCTCAAACCTTGGTGTTGTTGGAACTAGGTGTGAAGGTTCCAAGTCTTGTTGTTCCGTTGTGTCAGGTGGTTGGTGTTTTCGGTGTCGTTGTGGCTAGGTGTGAAAGCCCAACTTTGGTGATATTTGGTGATTGTTGTTGGTGTGTCACATTGTGACTAATTTGGTGATTGTCTGTGTGCATTCATGGTGTCGCATACAGCATATGCATTATTTTGGTGAAGACCTTTGGTCTTGGAGCTAGGTGTGAAGGCTCAAATTTTTATAAAAAACTAGTGAGCCTGGTGTGAAAGCTCGATTTTTGGTGAATTGGTGAGCCTGGTGTGAAAGCTCTCAATTTTGGTGACGCCCCTATTTACGGGCAAGACTTTTGGTGATTTTGGTTCCACATGCATATGCCTGTTGGTGTGGGTTGCATTCATGCATCGTCATGACATTTGGTGACTGATTGTGGTGTTTATAATTGATGTATAATTATAATTGATGTGTGTTTACGATTTGTTTGAATGTTACCCCTATGCGGTAACGTGCAGGTGATTGCGAGTGAAGGCTTAGGTACCTTCGCTATTCTGAGTCGGTGTCGTCGGTGTCCTTGCTTTGATGTGTAACACTCAAGGGGGGGGGAATAAACGCTGAACTTGGTTGTTATGTTTTATTGTTTGGAGTCCATTCAGGACGTTATTATTCGATGTTTTAGAACTTATTTTATATTCCGCTGCGTGGTGATGTATTTTGACCAGGTGTTATTTATATCGTATGAGACATTTTATTTAACGATGATGTGTGACATCTCTTTTCGAAGTATGAAAAAATTTTGTAACTCTGATTTTATTAAATAATTACCGGGTAGAAAAGAGGTGTTACATTAGTGGTATCAGAGCAAAAGTTCGGTCTGTCCGGCCAAGTTGTCCAGTCGTAGTGTCAATTGACAACCGTGTGTTGTCAATTATATCTAACTGTTGGTTGTTTTGTAGCAAGTGGAGTTTTCTATTGACCTTGTACCCGGTACGAGGCCTGTGTCTATGGCACCGTACAGGATGTCTGCGTCAGAATTGTCTGAGTTGAAGAAGCAACTTGAAGATCTGCTTGAGAAGAAGTTTATTAGGCCGAGTGTACCGCCATGGGGAGCTCTTGTGTTGCTGGTGAAGAAGAAGGATGGAAGCATGAGGTTGTGTGTTGATTATAGGCAGCTGAATAAGGTGACCATTAAGAACAAGTATCCACTGCCGGGGATAGACGATTTGATGGATCAGTTGGTGGGTGCTCGAGTGTTCAGCAAGATTGTTTTGAGATCAGGTTATCATCAGATCAAGGTGAAGGATGGAGATGTTCAAAAGACTGCTTTCAGGACGCGGTATGGGCATTATGAGTATTCGGTGATGCCGTTCGGTGTCACTAACGCGTCGGGTGTATTTATGGAGTACATGAATCGTATATTCCATACTTACTTGGATCGGTTCGTGGTTGTGTTCATTGACGACATCCTGATTTATTCGAAGTCGGAGGAAGAGCATGCGGAGCATTTGAGATTAGTATTGGAGATCCTGAAAGAGAAGAGGCTGTATGCAAAGTTGTCTAAGTGTGAATTCTGGTTGTCAGAAGTAAGTTTTCTGGGTCATATCATTTCTGGTAGTGGTATTGCTGTGGATCCGTCTAAGGTTGATGCCGTGATGCAGTGGGAGAGTCCGAAGTCGGCTACGGAGATTAGAAGCTTCTTAGGGTTGGCTGGTTACTACAGAAGGTTCATCGAAGGCTTTTCTAAGTTGGCCCTTCCGTTGACGTAGTTGACTTGTAAGGGTAAAGCCTTTGTGTGAGATGCTCGTTGTGAGGAAAGTTTCCTTGAGTTGAAGAAGAGATTGACGACGTCTCCTGTTTTGACGTTGCCAAATCCGAGAGAGCCGTTCGTGGTGTATTGTGACGCTTCGAAGATGGGTCTAGGTGGCGTGCTTATGCAAGATGGGAAGGTGATTGCTTATGCGTCGAGGCAGTTAAGGATTCATGAGAAGAATTATCCAACGCATGATTTGGAATTGGCTGCAGTGGTCTTTGTGTTGAAGATTTGGAGGCACTATTTGTATGGTTCCAAATTTGAGGTGTTCAGTGATCATAAGAGTTTGAAATAGTTGTTTGACCAGAAGGATCTGAATATGAGGCAGCGAAGGTGGTTGGAATTGTTGAAAGACTATGATTTTGGTTTGAACTATCATCTAGGCAAAGCTAATGTCGTGGCTGATGCTTTAAGTCGAAAGTCCTTGCATATGTCGGCAATGATGGCTAAGGAGTTAGAGTTGATTGAGGAATTCAGGGATTTGAGTTTGGTTTGTGAAGTGTCGTCTCAGAGTGTTAAGTTGGGTATGTTGAAGATTAATAATGAGTTCCTTGACAGTGTCAGAGAAGCCCAGAAGTTGGATATCAAGTTGGTGGATTTGATGGTCGGGGATGATCAGCCTGAGGGTAGTGATTTTAAGTTGGATGCGCATGGTGTTTTGAGATTTCGTAATAGGATTTGTATTCCTGAAGGCGCAGAGCTGAAGAGAGCAATTTTAGAAGAGGGTCATCGAAGTAAGTTGAGTATTCATCCGGGAGCTACGAAGATGTATCAAGATCTGAAGAAGTTGTTTTGGTGGCCTGGTATGAAGCGAGATGTGGCGCGGTTCGTTTATGCATGTTTGACTTGCCAGAAGTCAAAGGTGGAGCATCAGAAGCCTGCTGGGACTGATGCAACCGTTAGAAATCCCGGAGTGGAAGTGGGATAGCATTTCGATGGATTTGTGACGGGATTGCCTAATACTGCGAAATGGTATGATGCAATTTGGGTGATTGTTGACAGGTTGACAAAATCGTCTCATTTTGTTCCTATCAGCATCACGTATCCGGTGTCGAAGTTGGCAGAAATTTATATCCGAGAGATTGTGAAGCTTCATGGGGTTCCTAAGAGTATTGTTTCGGATAGAGATCCGAGGTTCACTTCAGATTTTTGGAAGAGTCTGCAAGAGAAGTTGGGGTCTAAGCTGAGGTTGAGTTCGGCATATCATCCTCAGACAGATGGTCAGTCAGAAAGGACAATTCAGTCATTAGAAGATTTGTTGAGGGCTTGTGTTTTGGAACAAGGAGGTTCGTGGGATTCCTACCTTCCACTGATAGAGTTCACGTATAACAACAGTTACCATTCTAGTATTGGGATGGCACCTTTTGAAGCATTGTATGGTCGGAAGTGTAGAACCCCGTTGTGTTGGTATGAGTCGGGAGAGAGTGTAGTGCTTGGACCGGAAATTGTTCGGGAGACCACTGAGAAGATAAAGTTGATCCGTGAGAAGATGAAGGCTTCGCAGAGTCGTCAGAAGAGTTATCACGATAAGAGGAGAAAAGATTTAGAGTTTCAGGAGGGTGAGCATGTATTTTTGAGAGTCACTCCAGTGACCGGTGTTGGCCGTGCTTTGAAGTCGAAGAAGCTCACTCCTCGATTCATTGGTCCTTATCAGATTTCCGGGAGAGTTGGGAATGTGGCGTATAGAGTGGCTTTACCGCCAAATCTTTCGAATTTGCACGACGTGTTTCACATGTCGCAACTTCGGAAGTACATTTCGGATCCGTCTCATGTGATCCACATGGATGACGTGGAGGTGCGGGATAATCTCACGGTGGAGACTATGCCTGTACGGATTGAAGACCATGAGGTGAAGGTGTTAAGAGGCAAGGAAATTGCATTGGTGAAGGTGGTCTGGTTAGGAGCTGCCGATGAGAGCATGACTAGGGAGTTGGAGAGTAAGATGCGGGAGTCCTATCCGGAGCTATTTGATTCAGGTGAGTTTTCGAGGACGAAAACATTCTAAGTGGGGGAGAGTTGTAACGCCCAAATATTTAATTAAATTATTTAATTAAATATTTAGGTATTCAATTATTTATTTATTTATTTTAGTTGGTGTAATTATATTAACGATGGATTGAGAGGTGTGTAATTGGATTTTAGGTGATGGCGTTAGTGATCGGGCTTAAGCAGGAGGAAAGCCCGTGATCCAAGCCTGCTAGCTAGGCGCATAGGAGAAGCGCCTAGGCTAGGGTTTAGTGGCATTTGCGAATTGTTGAGAAAGAAAGAGAGGAGAGTTGCGAAATAGAGAGAAGAGAAGGGAGAAGGGTACGACGCGAATTCAAGGGAGGAGAAGAAGAGGAGAATTCCGCAAATTCAAGGGAGCAGAGAGGAGTTGTGTTGCTGAGGTTCTGTTGGTGACTTGATTAAGAGAATTGGTGCTCTCCTAATATAAGGTAAGGGTGGGGTTCTTCCTTATAATGGGATTTTATGATGGGGTTATGTGGGAATAGATCCTATGATGCCTAGGGTTCGAATTTGATGTGTAGTTTGGTGTTAGTTGAATTGTATATAGGTTGATTGAAAATACTTGCTCGTTGGTGATTGTTGTGACCCTAAACATTGGTGATTTGTTGTTGTTATAACTAATTGCATGCTAAGTGTTCGATAAATTGTTAATTGGTGTGATGATTGATAATTCATGATGATTGGCATAGGTGATTATGATTTGATGAGCTAAATTGGTGATATGATGTGCATATGTGGTGTTTTGGTGAATTGGTGTGTTGCTGATTTTGGGTCCCTGGTGCTGGGCGCCATGCTTGGCGCTGGGTGTTGCGTTTGTGTTGCTGTTTCTGGCGCCCAGTGCATGGGCGCCGTGTCTGGTGGGTGGGTGCGTGTGCCAGTGTGTGTGTTGCTGTGTCTTGGCGCAGGGGCGCCATGGGCGCCTGTTTCCAGTGTTGTGTTGCGCGTTGTCTTGGCGCAGGGGCGCCATGGGCGCCGTTCCTGTGGCTGGCGCCTGTTCCTGGTCTGTGTTGCGTTTTGTCCTAGGCTATCTGGGCGCCAAGGGCGCCAATTCCTGTGGTGTTGCCTGTTGTGTTGCTGCCTGTTGCCAGGCGCCCTACTCCTGGGCGCCAAAGTCGTCTGGGTTGCGTTGGTTGCCAGGCGCCCTGCTCCTGGGCGCCAAGTTCAGTGTTGTTGCCTGTTGCTGGGCGCCCTGCTCCTGGGCGCCAGTTTGCTGTGTTGCGTTTTCCTGCTAGGCGCTCAGTGCCTGGGCGCCATTTTCAGGATGTTGCTCAATCTTTCCCCGGTTTGTTTTTGACATATCTTTTGACTCGGGAGTCCGATTTAGACGTTTCAAAATGTTTTAGAAAGCTTATTAAGAGGCCTAACTGAATATTCTAATTTGAGGCAAAGTGGCCCATTTTTCTGGAAAAGTTGTTTACCGTTGGTGTAGTCGTTAAATGGGGATGTTTTAAAAGAAAATTGTCGTTTGTCTCCGGTGTTGTGAAAAACCCTCGTGTCTCAAACGTTTTAGAAAATTGTTGTCATTTTGGTGTATTGGTACTGTTTTGGAAAATTGTTGTCTCCTTGGTGTCTTGGTATTGTTTTGGGAAATTGTTGTCCTCTAGGTGCCTTGGTGCGGTTTGATGCTTGGTGTGAAGGCTCAAACCTCGGTGTTGTTGGAACTAGGTGTGAAGGTTCCAAGTCTTGTTGTTCCGTTGTGTCAGGTGGTTGGTGTTTTCGGTGTCGTTGTGGCTAGGTGTGAAAGCCCAACTTTGGTGATATTTGGTGATTGTTGTTGGTGTGTCACATTGTGACTAATTTGGTGATTGTCTGTGTGCATTCATGGTGTCGCATACAGCATATGCATTATTTTGGTGAAGACCTTTGGTCTTGGAGCTAGGTGTGAAGGCTCAAATTTTTATAAAAAACTGGTGAGCCTGGTGTGAAAGCTCGATTTTTGGTGAATTGGTGAGCCTGGTGTGAAAGCTCTCAATTTTGGTGACGCCCCTATTTACGGGCAAGACTTTTGGTGATTTTGGTTCCACATGCATATGCCCGTTGGTGTGGGTTGCATTCATGCATCGTCATGACATTTGGTGACTGATTGTGGTGTTTATAATTGATGTATAATTATAATTGATGTGTGTTTACGATTTGGTGTGCGTAGTGAGGTGGTAGACATAGTTGTCGTATTCTAGCATATTTCCTATCATTTTATGCTATTATATTGGAGATATCTCACCCCTTCTGTTTGAATGTTACCCCTATGCGGTAACGTGCAGGTGATTGCGAGTGAAGGCTTAGGTACCTTCGCTATTCTGAGTCGGTGTCGTCGGTGTCCTTGCTTTGATGTGTAACACTCAAGGGGGGGGGAGGGAATAAACGCTGAACTTGGTTGTTATGTTTTATTGTTTGGAGTCCATTCAGGACGTTGTTATTCGATGTTTTAGAACTTATTTTATATTCCGCTGCGTGGTGATGTATTTTGACCAGGTATTATTTATATCGTATGAGACATTTTATTTAACGATGATGTGTGACATCTCTTTTCGAAGTATGAAAATTTTTTGTAACTCTGATTTTATTAAATAATTACCGAGTAGAAAAGGGGTGTTACAATATTCATAGTGGGTCTATTCTTTCTCTCAGCTAGTCCATTATATTGTGGAGTATAAGCTGTTGTAAGTTGTCTTCTAATACCATTCTCACTACAAAAATCATTGAATTCCTTTGAGGTGAATTCCCCACCTCTATCAGTCCTCAAGCAACTAATTACACAATTGAATTCTTTCTCAACCATTATCTTAAAATTCTTAAAGGTTTCTAAAGCAGCTAATTTTTCACTAAGAAAATACACCCAGCCTTTTCTAGTAAAATCATCAATAAAGCTGATAAAATACCTTTTGTGGCTATTGGATTCTGGTGAAATAGGCCCCCAAATGTCAGAATGAACCAGCTCCAGTTTCCTTGAGGCTCTCCATTTGCTTTTCTTAGACATGGCATCCCTATGCTTCTTCCCAACAAGACACTCAGTACATGGCTTCACTGGTTCCTTGAGAGCAGGTATGCCTTCCACCATTCCCTTTTGCTTGAGCAGCATCAGGCCATTTTGACTGAGATGCCCATATCTTCTGTGCCACAAGTCACCCAAGTCATCACTAGAGATCTACATACAGTTTGCAATAACAGAAGATCCAATGATGGTGAACATCCTGTTATTTGCCATTTTGGATGTAATTATTAGACCCTTTTCCTTATGATAGACTTTACACATATCATCTTCAAAGACAACCTTCAATCCTCCTTGTTGCAATTGACCTATGCTCAACAAGTTGTTCTTCAATTCAGGAATCCAATACACTCCTGTAATTACACACACACGCCCTTCAATCTTCAACTTGATGCTACCCTTCCCCATCACATTTAGCCTCATATTGTTTCCTAATTTTACTGTCTCCCTAAATTGTTCATCTAGATCAAAGAACCAGTCTTTGCAACCACACATGTCGTTGCTACAGCCAGAGTCAAGGAACCAGAGCTCACCATTTGGTCCAATCTTCACTAATTGCTTGCTGTCAGCATATGCCATGAGCAACATCTCCTCTTCTTCATCAAAGCCAGCATAGTTGGCAATCTTTTCTTCAAGAACAGGGCACTCATTCCTGTAATGTCCCATTTTGCCACACTTGTAACATTCTATATGCTCCTTTGACATTTGTCTACCCCTTCCTCTGCCAGAACTTCTTCCTCTACCTCTTCCACCACTTCTACCAGGAGCAGACACTTTCAAGGCCTGTTCTTCTTCTTTCTGTTGCCCTTTCATGCGTTGTTCCTCAACCAGCAAGCTATTTTGAAGGTCATCGATGGATAAGCTTTCTGTGTCACGCGATTGAACAATTGAGCAAACCACATAGTTGTAGCTTAGAGTCATTGACCTGAGAATCTTTTCAACCACTACGGTCTTAGTTATCTTTTCATCGCGAGCCTTCATCTTGTTTACAATTGCAAGAGTTCTTGAGAAAAACTCGTTTATTGTCTCGCCTTTCCTTCATAGTCAAGATCTCAAATTCTCTTCTCAAGACTTGAAGTTGAGCCTTCTTTACCTTCGAAGATCCCTGAAACTTCTGTTTGAGCGAATCCCAAATGTCCTTTGAAGAATCCATCTTCAAGATTGTCTCCAATATGCTACGATCAGGCGCCTAAAATAGGTAAGTTCGCTTCGTCTGCAACCTTTCTCAGTTCTTACGATGCATTCGCCTCCACCGGTGGAACTCCGTTTTCCACTACTTCCCAGTTCTCCTTTGATCAAAGTAAGTGTTAGATGCTAATTATATTCTTGTAATTACCTTGTAATTATTTTAGCTTATTTTAGCATTAGCCTTTCAGTTTAAGTTAACTAGGTGTTAGCTATTTTTCTCTTGTAGCTTATGTTAGCATTTAACAACTTGTATATAAACCTTTTTGATCAATCAATAAACTAGAGAGTTTATTTCATTTACTGTAACATGGTATCAGTGAAAATACCCAATTCCATCTCTCTCTCTTAACGGTTTTTCCCTTTTCTTTTCCGGGCATTTTTTTCCCATTCCTCCTCCTTCTCTGCTCTTCCATGGCTATCTCCGGCGACTCTTCCTCAGAGGATTCCGATGCATCCAATCTCTCCTCTGTTCACTCTTCTCCTCGCCGGCGATCGTCCAAACCGAAGGATTATTCTGATCCGTATTAATCCATCCAAACGAGAATCCCTCTCTCGTTCTCGTAACTCCAGTGCTCGATGGTTCCAACTATCATGGATGGACTCAAGCCATGACAATGGCGCTTGAGATGAAGAATAAGTTCTGCTTCGTCGATGGCTCGATTCGTCGTCCGACCACCTCTGATCCGAAATTTGGCCTCTGGAAACGCTGCAATATGCTGACCTTATCGTGGATTAATCGTTCTGTTTCGACGGAGATCTCTTCGAGTATCCTTTGGATCACAGATGCATACACCGTATGGAGAGAGCTTCGCAATCGTTTTTCTCAAGGTGACAACACTCGGATTTCTCATCTTCATTACGACATCTTCTCTCTCAAGCAAGGCGAGACGTCAGTTACTGCTTACTTCACCAAAATGCGAATCCTATGGGATGAGCTTTGCAACTATCGTCCGATTCCGTCGTGCCTTGCTCCTCCTGGTACGTGTTGTTGCAACGTCGCGAAGACTGTCACTGACTATCGTGAACGTGATGCGGTGATGTCGTTTCTTCAAGGATTGAATGAGAATTTTGCTGCTGTTAGATCTCAAATTCTGATTATGGATCCTCTTCCACCTCTTGCAAAGGCCTACTCTATGATCTTGCAGCAAGAACGTCAAAATGCTAATCCTGCTGCTGCTATTCCTGAAATTTCTGTTGCTGCTGTGCAAGCTTCCCCTACGGCGCCTCGTGGTCGTGGTAAGCCGTTTCCTCCGCGTGCTAATCGGTTGTGCACTCATTGCAACCGTACTAATCACACTGTGGATGGTTGTTGGAAGAAGCACGGTTATCCTCCTGGTTTGAAGAACACTGCTAAGTCAGTGAACAATGTTTCTGTGGATGATTCCTCTGCTGCATCTTCCACCTCTCCCACTCCTCTGAATTTCACCAATGACCAGATCCAGAGCTTGCTTGCTTTGCTCCCTGCAACTCCTCCTACTGCCACAGCTTCTGCTAATATGGTTCGTGTGAATAATCTTGCTGCTGCTCCTTCAGGTAACTCTCTCATCACATGGCTTGTTGATAGTGGTGCCACAGACCACATCTGTTCTTTCATTGAGTTGTTCTCTACATTCTTTGCAATCAAGCCTCTATTGATCACTTTACCTTCTGGAGATACAAGATACACTCACTATAGGGCACAATTCATCTCACTCCAACAATCACTCTCTATGATGTGTATTATGTCCCTGATTTCAATTCTAACATCATATCCGTTGGCCAACTTGCTGATACTATAAACTGCAAGACTAGCTTTGAACCTGACTTTGCTTTGTTGCAGGATATCCACTTGAAGAAGGTGATTGGCCATGCTAGAAGAGATGGGAAGCTCTACACAATGAAGATCTCTCCCCTGTCAGTTTCAGCTAAGTCTAGATCCATTCACTGCACTTCTGTTTCTGTTGCCTCAGTGCATATAGATATTTGGCATAGTCGTCTAGGACACCCCTCCCCCAATTGTTACAACCTTATACAGAAAACTCATTGTAATATGCCCCCTATATCAATTAAAAATTGTGATGCTTGCCATTTTGCCAAGCAAAAGAAGCTTGTATTTCCCACTCACACCTCACCTACACTTTACATTTTTGATATGATTCATGTAGACATTTGGGGTCCTCTTGCTACTCCTTCTATGAATGGCAACAAGTATTTTTTGACCATAGTAGATGACAAATCTAGGTTCACATGGATCAAGTTAATGAGAACAAAATCAGAAACTAGAAAACACTTGATGCAATTCATTGCCTATGTTCACACTCAATTTCACACCAAGGTCAAGATAGTTAGATCTGATAATGGCCCTGAATTCTCTATCCCTGATTTCTACCTTGACCATGGCATCCTTCACCACAAGTCTTGTGTTGAAACACCACAACAAAATGGTGTTGTGGAACGCAAACACCAACACATTTTGAATGTTGCTCGCTCTCTAATGTTTCAATCTCACTTACCTATCCAATTTTGGGATTTTGCCATTTGTCATGCCATACATATTATCAATAGACTCCCCTCACCCAACCTCCACTCTAAATCACCTTATTTCCTCTTACACAATAAACATCCTGACCTTTCTCCCCTTCGTGTGTTTGGTTCACTTTGTTATGCGACCACTCTCACATCTCACAGGACAAAATTCTCTCCTAGAGTTCGTAAATGTATCCACATTGGCCACTCTCAAGGTGTCAAAGGATATCTATTGTATGATCTACATACTCATGAAATTTTTCTCTCTAGGAATGTCTCCTTCTATGAAAACATATTTCCCTACCTTCCCACACCTACCTCCTCCCCATCCAACCTCTCCCCTTCCCAGTCAGCTATAAATGATTTTTTTCACCTATCCTTCCCTTCCCTCTGCTACACCAGCCACTCTTGTTACATCAATTTCTGATAAAACAGCTTCTGATAACTCTGTTTCTGTTGAAACAGTTTCTGCTACACCAGCCACTCCTGTTACATCAATATCTGACAACACAGCTTCTGATCGTTCTGTTTCTGTTAAAACAGCTTCTGATAATTCTGTTTCTGTTAAAACAGTTTCTGATGACTTAACTCCTGATGCATCTCATGCTTCTGTTTCAGCTTCTGAACCCTCCCCTGCACCCACCACAGCCCTTAGGACATCCACTAGAGTCAAACACAAACCATCATATCTTCAAGATTTTCATTGTGGCATGATTTCCATTTCTTCAAATGTTCAATCATCTTCAGGTAGTAATTTTCCTGTCTCTGATGTCATTTCTTATGATGGTTTGTCTGCTTCCCATAGACTTTTCATTGCAGCTATCAGCACAAATATTGAACCCAAGACTTATGCTCAAGCTTCCAAGCCTCAATGTTGGGTTGATGCTATGCAAGCTGAGCTTCATGCCCTGGATTTGAATTCCACTTGGACTCTTACTGATTTGCCTCCTGGGAAGCATCCTATAGGTTGCAAGTGGGTCTTCAAAATTAAGCACAATGCTGATGGTTCAATAGAAAGATATAAAGCTAGGTTGGTAGCTAAGGGTTTTACTCAACTTGAGGGGGTTGACTTCTCTGAAACTTTCTCTCCTGTAGTCAAAATGACCACTGTGAGGCTTGTTCTTGCTTTGGCTGCTTCTCATCATTGGCATCTTTATCAACTTGATGTCAACAATGCTTTCCTTCATGGTGATCTTCATGAGGAAGTTTATATGAAGATTCCTCAAGGCATTGTACCTTCTTCCCCTACTCAAGTTTGCAAACTACAAAAGTCTCTCTACGGTTTGAAACAAGCTAGTAGGCAGTGGAATGCAAAGCTGATCTCCTTCCTTCTCTCTTTGGGTTTTGTTCAATCCAAGAATGACTATTCTCTTCTCATCAAATCTGAATCCTCTAGCATTACTATTCTACTCATTTATGTTGATGATGTAGTCCTCACAGGGGACAATCTAGCTGAAATAAATAGAGTAAAGATGCTGCTTGATACTGAATTCAAAATCAAGGACTTAGGAATTTTGAAATTCTTTCTTGGTTTTGAGGTAGCTAGATCCAAAGCTGGTTTGGTGGTATCTCAAAGAAAATATGCTTTGGAATTACTGGATGAGGCAGGTCTTCTTGGCTGCAAACCTGTGTCCACTCCAATGCTCCCAAATCTGAAATTAAGTGCACATACAGGAAGTCCTCTTGCAGATCCTACTCCTTACAGACGCCTACTGGGCAGGGCTTATTTACTTAACTAACACAAGGCCTGATTTGTGTTATGCTGTAAACAAGCTCAGCCAGTTCATATCCAACCCTTTGGTGCCTCACATGGAAGCTGCTATTCATGTTCTGAAATACATTAAGTCCTGTCCTGGTCGTGGCTTATTTTTTGATGCTAATTCTGATGCAAAACTCACTGCATTCAGTGATGCAGACTGGGCTGCTTGCCTTGACAGCCGCAGATCTACAACTGGATACTGTATTTTCTATGGTTCCTCTTTGGTTAGTTGGAAATCAAAGAAGCAATCTGTTGTCTCCAGATCATCCTCTGAGGCTAAGTATCGTGCATTAGCAGTTACTACCTCAGAAGTTCAATGGTTGTTATACTTACTGCAGGATCTTCATTTACCTCACACAGCTGCTGTCTCTGTTTTCAGCGACAGTAACTCAGCTATCCATATTGCCCAGAATCCAGTTTTTCACGAACGCACCAAGCACATTGAGCTGGATTGCCACTTGGTGCGTGACAAGGTTCAAGATGGTGTGATTCACTTGCTGCCTGTTCCCACAAAGGCCCAGTTGGCAGATATGTACACGAAGCCCTTACTGCCTTCTGTTTTTGATGCTTTTGTATCCAAGCTCAACATGAAAGACATTCATGTTTTGGCTTGAGGGGGGCTGTTAGATGCTAATTATATTCTTGTAATTACCTTGTAATTATTTTAGCTTATTTTAGCATTAGCCTTTCAGTTTAAGTTAACTAGGTGTTAGCTATTTTTCTCTTGTAGCTTATGTTAGCATTTAACAACTTGTATATAAACCTTTTTGATCAATCAATAAACTAGAGAGTTTATTTCATTTACTGTAACAGTAAGTTCTCCATTAAGATCGCCCAATGGTCATAGTGGCCATCGAAGCGAGGAATTGCCGGTGAAACGAATGTGCCGTGTTCCTTTTCTGTCATCGTTGTCGTCGGAATTTGTGGTTCACGGTGGTGTGACAGGTCCCGTTCTTGGAGCTCTGATACCAATTGTAACTAATTCTGTTAATTGGTAAAAATACTGTTGCTTTCAATAATTGAGAAAAGCTATTTATTACAACTGTGTTTAGTCACTTAGTGACTTGGGCTTCCATCAAGGATCCGAAAATACAAAAGCATAAATGGCCCAAACAAACAAATAGGCCCAAAACAATGAATTTGCTTACAGACTTGCTAGATATCACACTAAATGCCGATAGAAATTTGTGTTATATGTCTTACATATTCTAAAATGAGCAGGCACAAGCAATAGGTGAGGCTGCTAGCAAATTTATACAAGAAGAGTTAGAGATTGACTATATATATGGTTGCATGTTTCATCTACTGAATGAATTTGCCAAGCTCCTAAGGTTAAAACCAACTATACCACGAGGAGCTGTGGAGTTTTGTCAAGAAAAAGTGGTATATTGTGTAAGTGGTATACAGAGAAAATTCATGGAGGAGTCAATGATGAAGTTTCCTAGGGATTCAAATCCACGCACTATTCCTCCTCCATATGATCCTTTAACCATACAAATCCTTTTAGAGATAAAAGATAATTCAACAAGACAGGTAGAAATTTGGGAAGATGAATACTGGCTGAATAAAAACCAGGTGGCGTCTTAGGTGAACTATAATTTTAAGTCAACCTTTCTGCCACTGGGTTTTTTCTCAGAAAAGGACAGATCATGCTATGTTCTTTCATCAGATTCAGTGTATGAAAGGAAGTGGTAAAGGTTCTTATCTGGTATATCCTAAGAAGGGAGAAGCTTGGGAAATTTTCAGATATTGGGATATCAAGTGGAGTTCTAATCGTCTCAACTAAGTAGCTCAAATGGTGAACTAAGAGCACCGAAGGAGATTTAGTTAGGAGGGTTCAGGGTTCGAATCCTAGAAATTAATTTAATCCTTAAATTTCTAACATTTGACTATAAAAAATGAAGTTCTAATCCAGAAAATTAATTGAAGCAACAATTTGAGTATATGTGGAAATCCTATAAGACTATGCTGAGATTGTTGGCACAGAAATTGCTCACAACAACCCCTGTAAGGCTATAAGGAAGTGGAAGCATTATGGGGGGTTGTAATACCTTATGTGATTTATTTACATTATTTGGGTATTTTTGTATGAATCATTTTTTATGAATTGTAATTGCAAATAAATAAATAAAAACTGATCATAGTGTGGCAATGCATACTAGATTGCATTCACATTGTTGATGTCAAACTTCTGTTAGTGTTTTCATGTCGAGCTGTGTAATTACTTCTTTGGACCAGGAAGCTAGGTATATTTTTCTTGGCTAAATAGCACTTTTGGTCATTTATGTTTGCTCCAGATTTCACTTTGGTCCTTTATCTTTTTTTTGGTCCGTTTTGGTCCCTCATGTTTCATTTTTGTTTCATTTTGGTCCCTGACGTTAGTTTTGACTAACGGATGCCACGCTGGCAGTTAACTGCTGACGTGGCGTCCGTTATTCATTAATGACGTGGCATTTATCTTTTTTTAAATTTTAAAAACACAAATTAACAAATCAACAAATTAACAAAAACACACAAATTAACAAAAAACAAAAATCACCCAAACACCTTCAAACAAAAAACACAAAAAAACACAAATCACCCAACAACCAGATCTGATTTCAAACCAACAAAAAACACAAATCACTCAAACACTCTCGCTCTCTTCTTCCATCGATTTCAAACCAACAAAAATCACCCAACACCCAAACAACCAGTAATCGTAAAAGTCAGAGAGCGAGAGTGAACAAAATGGTGTGTTTTCGATTTCGATTTCAAAGTCAGGAGAGAAGAAGAACGATGATTCAGAATGGTTTTTGATTTCGTCTTCAAAAGGATTCCAGCAACCAAACGCTTGGTTTAAATATGTTTTTCTTCACTGAATGCCTAGATTGCATTTCTGAATTTGTACCTGCAAACGTGATGAGGATGAAGATTCTGATTGTTTAGTTTTTCCAGATCTGAAAGGGACCAAAATGAAACAACACAAACAATGAGAGGGACCAAAATGAAACAACACAAACAATGAGAGGGACCAAAATGAAACCAAGGAAAAACAGAAAGGACTAAAATGAAACAAATGAGTGCGGTCGCTACAATGAGCATCAACACAGAACACAAACAATGGTTTCCATCTTCATACCCATTTCCATCTTTATACCCATTTCCATCTTCGATTTTGATTCAGTTCCGTTTCGTTTTGATTCAGTTCCGTTTCGTTTTGATTTAGTTCCACTTCTCAGTTCCGTTTTGATTTAGTTTCGTTTCCATCTTCGATTTTTCTTCGATTTTGTTCAATATGGGTTCTTCGATTTTGAAACCCAGATCCGTTTTGATTCAGCTCCGTTTCAATTTGATTCAGTTCTGTTTCGTTTTGATTTAGTTCCATTTCTCAGTTCCGTTTTGATCCTTTGTTGTTGAACGCGTTTTGAGGTTGATGAACAGTTGTCTTTAGTTTCAGATCTGGGTTTGATGTTCAATGTTTCAGATCTGGGTTTGATGTTCAATGTTTCAGATCTGGGTTTGAAGTTGATGAAGGTGTTGGTGTTGATGTTTAATTGTTTAACAATTAAAATAGTTTAATGGTGATGTGTAATTTCATTAAAATTAAATAATATATTTTTGCCACGTCATTTAATGAATAACGGACGCCACGTCAGCAGTTAACTGCCAACGTGGCGTCCGTTAACCAAAACTAACGTGAGGGACCAAAATGAAACGAAAATAAAACATGAGGGACCAAAACGGACCAAAAAAAAGATAAAGGACCAAAGTGAAATCTGGAGCAAAGATAAAGGACCAAAAGTGCTATGTAGCCATTTTTCTTTCATGTAACATTTTCGTAGGCGTTTGTTTCCCAGGTTCAAAAATTATTTTGTAGAATAACTTACTCAGGAATATAAACACGGGAAATTGATTCTGGGGTATCTTTAAAAAAAATTGTTTATGATTTTAGATTCTCAGAAAATATATATTTTAAATTTTTTAGGAATATCTAATGCATTTTGATCGGTAATATTAGTTTTCATGAATGTAGTTACAATTTTTAAAATACTCTCGACTAAGAGCCTATTTGTTACCTTTTATTAGAAAAATGAGAACCTAAGTATTAACTTTAACAAGTTTCATGAACTCAATTCACACACTGCATAGAAAACAAGATTCTAAAAGTGAACTCATTTCACGCGTGTACAAGTGAACTGAGTTCACTTGGAAGTGCGTGAAGTCAATTAGCATCCGTATAAGAAAACCATTTTGGCTTTGGGAACTCAGTTCACAATTATTAAAGTGAACTCAGTTCACATGTATCGTGAACTGACATCACAATTGACTTACAAATATGATTTTTAATGTGAACCGAGATCACGGTAACATCTGCCAACTAAGTTTACGAGTGTTTTAGTGAATTGAGTTCAATATCATTCGTTAACTGAGTTCATATGTATGGCCATTTTCTATAATATAAAATTACATTAATTATGCGTTGCTCCTAATGTGTGTTATTTGCGTTTGTCAATAGGGTCGAGTCTGCACATTGGACTTTGAGGTATAAACCTCGAGGAGCCATGAGGAACAAATGATCAAAAAGAATTCCCTCGTGATCATTAAAAAATAGTGTAACGTGAACTGAATTCACGCGTGTTTGAGTGAATCCAATTAAAGGTTGAGAGGACAAGAGGTTTTGGGGGAAAATGACAAAGGATAGGTTGCGCTTGAGCAGGATGGAAGGGATTAAAGGTTGAGAGGAAAATTGAATAAACTTGTGAGAGTAATTTCTTTTGAGATTTAATTTATATACATCGTTGGTGTAAGAGATTGTAACATCCCCTAATTGGCTAATCTAATTAAATTAAATTAGCAAAGAAATTAAAGTGATTTTAGTCTTGTATAATTAAAGTAAGACATTGAGTATTTGAACTTGTGTGTTTAAGCCTAAGTTAAAATGCATTAAGTTAGGCTTTGTGGCAAAAAGAAGTCATAAGGAGAAACCAAACAAGCTGAAGGGTAGGATAGTAATTTTCCCCCTTCACAGTCCCACTTGAACCTGCTGGACCCCCCTTGTCACAACACACACCAGATTCTGAAAATACAAAAGAAAGAAAAGGAGAAGAGGAGCTTGAGAGAGAGAGAGAAACTCGTGGGAGAAGAAGGAGAGGAGAGGGAACCAAGTTGATGCATGTCACCTTTCTCTTCACCATTGAACTCAGTTTCTCATCCTCTATTCATTGATACAAATTTCGTAATCCAACATTCACCCAACTCAGATTCACCATTTTTTTATACCTTTGAAGCTCCAAGCTCAAAATGGAGTTTTTGGTACCCCAAATGGGTTGCATGTCACCATAAAACCAAGATACAACCTTGAGGGAAGTCATATTACTGATTTGAATAGCTGAGGAAAGAAGTCAGCAACTCTAAGGGTGAGGATTCGAAGTACTAGGAGCTGTGTTCTACTGGTTCAGTTTTGGTGTAGCGTGGATTCGATTCCGGGACCGTTCGTGAGATTTCGGTTTCGTTGAAGTCAAGTTGTCGTCGTGTTTGTTTGTGATTTTCATCACAATACGGTGAGTTCTATACTCGCTTAGGGATGTTTTTGATGTTGAGTCTTTTAAATTCTGAAACGATATGGCCTAAAACCGCTTTGTGAAAACTTGACAAAAACCGTTTTATCGAAAAGTTACTATGCTATAACCGATTACTTGATTTGATGATTGAATGAATGGATTGATCGTTTATCGCTTTCACTGGTCTGGAACAATAATTGTCATGTTAGGATATCGATTGGAACGAAATCGGAATCGAAACGGACTTGGAAAAATGTCACGAAACCGGAAAATTGGCTACTGGCAAGGACGCACGGATCGTGCCTCACAAGGGCACGGATCGTGCGGATCCTTCTGTTACCCCGCATTTTCAAAATTTGAGACACGCACGGGTCGTGCGCCTTGGTGGCACGGATCGTGCGTCCTGTAAGTTTTCAAAAACTGAAATTTAAGTGATACGCACGGGTCGTGCGCCTATGGGGCACGGATCGTGCGGATCCTTCTGTAACCCTAACTCAAAAATCTTTTTAAATCCGTTTCGAACGATTCCGATTCCTTTCCGATTGATTCCCCAATGTTTCCCAATGATGGAAACCTACTTATTTCATGAAACGAAAGAAGTTTGAGGTAAATCTCACAAGCATAAATGTTAAAGAAAACCGTACTTTAGTGAAACGCGAGTGTACACCCTCATTTCATAACGGTCAAGGTAAGAAATGTTTATTCACGGCAAAATACCTTCCCTCGTGGAAGGATAGACGGTACATGACTGAAATCACTGACGACCCATTGCGGGTACATGTATATATGTATAATAAATACAAGAGGATAAGGGTGACGACCCTTAGAGGATTAGCATACTAAGGGAGGGGAAGTCATGAGCCCTAAAACCTAGACTCAAGAGGTTTCGCCCACTAGAAATAGCGGGATGGGTTCACCAAAGCCAAAGAAGTGCCTATAAAATAGGTAGACTGAGGTGTTATGCTAAAATCATGGAACAAGATATTGTATGCTTCATGTGTCGCTTAGGAGGGCCATGAGCATAAAGGTTACAGGAACTTAATATATTTCCACGTGGTTGCTTTTTAGGGCCACGAGTTCAAGGTAAAGTATAATGAATCGCTAGAGTTAGTAAGGGGTCTCGATAGGACTCACTGAGATAATGTTTATCTCACCCTTCATATTTGTGGTTTTTACAGAGAAACAGGGGAAAGCAAAGGCGACAAAGCACGGTTAGCCGGTGCGAACCATGGATCTATGGGAAATTGGATTTCCTGTTTAGCCCTTTGTATTTTATTTAGTTATATCATCGATTGTATGACTTTCATGGTTTAAGTTGTAAAATCGTTTCCGCTACTTTATGTTTTGAGTATTGAACACCAGGATTATGTACAAGTCTTAAGTTTTGAAACTTAAGCATTTTCAGGAAGTTTATGAGGTTCAGAGAACCATCTGATATGTATTATCGAAAGTTTTAGTTGTGTTCAATATTTCAATAACAAGAAGTTACTCTGATGTATGCCATTTAGTGCATTTCGGTGATTCTACAGGTTAGAATTTATCGGGGTGTTACAGAGATTTTTTACAATGTCAGTCAATCACGAAATTATACCTCATAAAAAAATGTTTGACTTTATCTCAACTATTTTAAAAGTCTCAAATACCATGGTTTTTGATTATTGATGGTGTAAAAAATTTTATAGCGACATTGTATACAATTGTTTTTCAAATTTGTAAGAGTAATTTGATAAATAGTGAGGGAAGTGAGGTGTTGTAGTGTTATGTCATCCAAATAAGAATTTATGCATTATCTATCGGTCTAAAAATTGTTCACTACTAACTAATGAGCAATTATCACTTGTTAAAAGAAAACTAAATAGAAGTCATCAGCCGTCTTAGCTCAGCTGGTAGAGCGCGTGGCTTTTAACCACGTGGTCGTGGGTTCGATTCCCACAGACGGCGTTTTCTTTACAAATAATCAGTATTTTATTTTTGGTTGCTCAGCTAAGTACCAAAGGCGGTTTTGGAAGGAGCGGTGATGGAGTCACAACTGCAAACCTAAAGCGCCGCATTTGTCTTCATTTTTCCATCTTCGTCTTCATCAAGAGGTGGAAAATGGAGCGATTTCGTAACGATACCAATGATAAAGAGGTTTGATACTTACAGGTTCTTCTTTATACTTGTTTATTATTTTCTTTAACAATGCGACGTTTACTATGGGAATCGATTTCTTCCGATTTGCGTGGATGACATGAATCTGCAATCGTTGCTTTGTAACGGCTTAATTTTGTGCTTTAATTTCTTTGTTCCGATAGGAAGAGTTGGTTTGATTGGAGTTTCACTTTGGTGACGAAGACATGGAACTCAGCATGTTGGCAAGTTAGTATAAATAGAGTTTTTCTATACGCTATATTGTTTTTGTGATTTTAGAATTCAAGAAGCTAATCAGAATAAATCTGCTTCATTGATGCTAATATTGTTCATTATGATAGCTTCATAATGTGTGCTTTAGGTGAAATTTTTAGGACTTATAGTGTTGCTTCAGGGATTAGTGACTACATTTATTTGAATTTGAAGTAAGAAAAAGTGTGCCAAAAGCCAAGATTAACATGTTAATAAGAACTGGAAGAATAGATTAAGGGAAGAAATATAAGAAAAATGATACAGGAACCAAGGAGTTTGTGCACTAGACAAATAGAAAGTCGAAGTTGGTTTTTGACCATTTTAGATTTGCATCACACTAAATAGTATTTACCAAACCAGCTAAACATGCACAAACAGTGTTGCTTAGGCACATTGATCATGTTAATGAACATTGCTATGTTCAAATTATGCGATCATTTTCTTTAGCAAAAATCCGTAATGAAAATGTTCAATCAAAATTAGAGTGTACCTGCATTCATCTATACCTTCTGTTGTATTACTCTATAGCCGTATTTCCAATGGTAATTGATCTTTCTGAAAACTAATCTAAGTATTTATCAACAATATCATCCCATCTATTTGCCATATGAATGAAAACATGCATGTTTTTCATGTTACACAGGGCTCAAAATCTGACCACATTAAACTTGTCATTTGATCAATGTTTTTTCAAAAATACTGCTAAGCACAGTCCATCTCTATTTTTGGTTAATTCAACCAATTTCACATTAGTTTGCAACTCATAACACAAAATTTATGTCGCTATTCTCTTTTATTTTCTTTCTTCTTAAGGTAGGGGTGGCTCCAAAAATGACTCAGGAAAATGTGTTAATACAAGGGGAATTTTTTTCACAGCAATAAATTAAACCAAAAAAAGGTAACAACAATGCCAATACTATTTTCCCTTGTTTTTATGCAGCCAGTGTTCATCTTCCCAAATTTTTACCTGTCTTGTTGAATTAGCTTTTTTCTCTAAAAGGCCTTGTAAGGTTAAAGGGTCATATGGAGGAGGAATAGTGCATGGATTTGAATCACTAGGAAGTTTCACCATTGACTCCTCCATGAACCTCCTATGTGTACCATTTACAGCACATGCCATTGTTTCTGGACAGAACTCCACGGCTCCTTGAGGTATAGTTGGTTTGAACCTTAGGAGCTTGGCATATTCATTCAGTAGATGAAACATGTAATCATATATAAAGTCCATGTCTAAGTCCTCTTGTATAAATTTGCTAGCAGCCTCCCCTATTGCCTGTGCCTGCTCATTTTAGGGAATGTAAGTAAGACATTAAAAAAATGCCACTTATTGTGATATTTAGCAAATCCACAATAAAATGAATTTATAGTTCTGCCAAATTCATTTGAATGTTGTTAAAGAAAGAATTTAATAATTATGTCCTATCTAAACATGTTTTGCAAGTATGGCAACTGGCAAGATCATATTGATTTTCACATATTTCATCATGAAATATATTTTACTATCTTGTCACATCAGATTTCATGAGTGGTTTTTTTGTAAGTATGGCAAGATTGTGAAATATGATTAAATGCATGTCTAAAACATGTTTACACATTGCATATATAGTTATTAAACTCAATCTGTGTTTTAAAAAAAGACATGCAATAAGAGAAAGAAAGAAGGGTTTACCTTATCAGTGTGGTTGTTGCCCCATTCCACAGCATACTTTAGAGAAGTGCACTTACTATTGTCTCTAATGGGCCAATAGTGCTGCAATGGCTCCATGCCTCGGACGAAAAAATCATGGAACTTTGGCCTAACATATAATGTCATGGAATCACATGCCAAAATATATTTCTCACTTACAGACCAAGCCCATCCTTCTATGTATATCTTGTACCTGTGCCAACCCAAAAATACATGTGTCATTTTGTTTTTCCAAATGGATTTGATACAGTTAACAGTCGCTGAAGTCAACAGTCTATATTTCATAAAGATCAGACAGTTGGGATTTCGAGTTCCTGATGTAATGTAACCAAATCACAATTTGAGCCATTCAATTTATATCCAATGACTTAGATCAAGTGATCGCAGTGATTGCAAAAATTAATGACTGAACGAGTCCAGGTCCAATTACATGGCCATTTATATGAAATCTTGACCATCGTCATATTATGAATAAATTATTTTTAAAGTTTTAATCTTAACTATTCTTATATAGTTATATTCACATTCAATTACTATATTCACTCATGACACTCTTACATAAAAACATCACTAACGAGAACTTTAAATTATCTACCTATGGGTGCATTGATCCGCTAAGCTGGATTTCTTGTAACCTTGATTGGATTCTTGTTTCCAGTCCTGTGATCCAAATGTATATACAATCAATTAATCTGACTTTAATGTGAATTACAGGGAAAATTCATGCAGAATTGATGAAATAAAATACCTGTATGTATAGGCGAGTGTTCCAGTCATTTTTTGATGTAACATTGCATTTTAGAAGATTTTTCCTAGTTTCAGCCACATAAGGATTCCCCTTCCAATAAGCATAAGGTACTCTGTCCTTCCACTTTGTCCTTTTGTTCCCTTCTTTTATATCTTTAAGGAGAGCTCCCCATGGCTTTATATTTGTCTCTGCCCTGTTATAAGTATAGAACATGAAAATTTGATGTGCTGCATGGTGTGGATAAAGATATTGGGCAAACTTTCTGAGCTTTATCTACAGTTTGAATCATTTATAAAGGAAGCTTATGTAGGATCAAAGTTTAATTTGATAACATCATGGAGAGCTTATGGATTGTATTTTTGGAATTAGGACTTGATAATATTATGTATTTGACTATTTGTTGGCAGCATCAATGCACTGAAGGATGATATTCAGCTCTCATTAGATAATGCCTTCTCATCATAAATTCCCATGATAACTTCTTAGTCAAGTTCACTAGGAGCTAGGCTAATGGAGTAGCTCATAATTTAGTTAAAATTGCTCTATCATTACTCTATCCCTGGATTTTTTATCATACCCCGAATTGTATAGACTCATTGATTTCTAATAAAAATCTTTTAGTTTATTTTTTGTCCAAAAATAATACAGCTTTTCTAAATTTATTCAAAGTCATAAACATGATGCAAAATGTCAACCTTTCAAAATGTAGTTGTATCAAGGAAAGTAAGAAGTGCTGCTAGCAAGTTATAACTTTTAAAATAGGCAGCTTCTAGGGTGAGAAAGTGTCTTGTATGGTCTACGGTGAACCGATGCTTGAAAATCGTTTAAAACTCCAACAAGGACCGACGCCACCCCCATAAGTAGAAGCTCGTGATCTTCCAGATCCTTGCGACTAAGACAGTGACCTAATTGGTGATGGTTCGAAAAAAACAAGGAAAAACAAATATGAGTACCTCAAAACTCAACTTATCACGGTTTTTCTTGTTTTTTCCTAGTTGATACCGATCGGGTCACCACATGGCCTCAGTCGTGAAGACATGGAGGACTGTGAGCTTTTGCTTACGAAGGTAGCATATATCGTCGTTGAAGTTTCGAAGAATTTTCAACCATCGATCCACCGTAGATATCATGAGGCACTTCTCCACCCTAGCAATCACCTTAAAATATATTAACATATGAAAAATTATAAGTTACTAATATACTTTAATTATTAACATATGAAAAATTATAAGTTACTAATATACTTTAATTATTAAAGAAACATAAATAAAAATATTTTGATAGCTATTATGTAGATGAAGAGAAGTTAGCTTAGCATATTTACCATCCCCCAAAAGGACCAATCAGGAAAGACAATATCCAAGCTCCCCTGATCTGAACAATATCTAAACAATGGTGGTGGGGCAGCATCTGGGTCTTGAAAATTACCCAAATGAATGACAGGCCTATCATCACAATCAAACATAAGTTCCAAATCAGGCAACTTGCCAGGGTACAACCTCAGCAGCTGCAATATTCCCCACAAAGTGAACACATCTCTTGTCTGAATTGACTTTCTATAGTTCTCCACATACACCTTCCCCTCCAAAATGACAAGCCTGAAGTGTGCTGTCCTTCTTGCCCCTTCCAACATCTCCCTTGTGATACCTTTCTCTTTCCATGGCTTTAAATCTTCATGGATCCATCTAAAGTATGAGGGACAAGTCTTGTTGTTATGGTTAGTTGGGTTATGTGTTGTGGGGTAGTAGTTTCTTGGACAAGTTTGTGTCTCATTCTTGTTCTTTCCTTTGGTGCATCTAAGAGGATATTCTTGTTGTTGGGTTTTGCCTGTGATTGTTGAAAGTTTCTGGTTTGGAATGGAAACACCTGCAATTATGTACTTTAAAAACAATTCTAATATCAGACTCTAGATCAATTTTGCTGACATGATCAATGGACTTCATGTAATTCTAGTGCTAGGATCAACAATTAATGAAAAATAAAAGGGTAGTTTTGAGTATCCTTAGTCAAGTTCTCTTAGGCTCATTTACTTAAAAGAAAATTTTCTATTTCATTTTCTAAAATTTGTATTCATTTTATATTGATAACAAGAAGTAGAAAAACTCTTGTAGTGAACAATTGTAGAGAAATGAGAATATGAGATAGAAGACTAGCTAGGAAGAGTACGTTTTTTGGAAACAACAAAAATAATTTTTCGCCATTTTCAAATTTTCTTAAAATACTGAATGTGTTTTCTTTAATGTTTCTTGATTTTAGTGGAAATAAAAACAGGAAAGAATGTAAGTAAAAGACCCTTCCATTAAGTAACAGACAAATAAAAGGGATTGAAAATTCCATCACCTTGCCACACTGTTTTTCCTTCAAAATAGATCATGCCTATATATACATAAGAAAATAATGCAATTTCTATGTAGTTTTCCAACAAATAAAAATTGTTTCGCACAATAAATGGAACTTCTAGCAGAATACAGAAACAAGAATGACATGTGGCTTTTCAAAATTGCAGACTAACATATTTTAATTGACTTGTTATATATGTTTTGATGTTTTAACAAGAGTATATTGAAAACCAAAGAATGCAAACAAAGGCATAGAATGAATCTCTTCCACTATAGTACTTCAATTTTATACCATGATATTGATGATTAAGGAGGGATCAATAACACAACACTCCACAATGAACAAAGGGACACATATTTGCATGGTATGTATATAGTACTTGGAAGGAAAACTCACCATAGTAGCTACTAAGCAAAACAGCACAACCACTGTAGTGGTAACTGCTGAAACCTTAACCTTCTTTGTAAACAAACATTGCTTTTGATGATTAGAACCAAAGAGTTTCAGATATGTTTCGTTGTCCTGGTTCATAGCTTTATTATTAGCTTAATCTTCTTGTGTGTTGGTGTTATATATCAGGAGGAACTTGTACACACAACTAACTGTGTTGGTTGCAAGGAGCTATGGATGTAGAATGAACATGGTCTTTGAATTCTTAGAATTCAATTCTCAGTTTAAAAGTCCACATTTTGGGTGAGTCTGGTATGGAGATATGGAGGTGATTTATTAAAGTCTACTTAAATTGAATATACTAATACTGAGTTATGTTTGAATATATATCAGAATCTAAATTATTAATATATATTCAACTGTTGTTACTTGTTACTTCTTATATACATAGATAGAGTTGTTTATTTCTTCATAATAAAGTATTAAAAAAGGAATTTCTGACCAAAATAATTAAAAATATTATTGACATTATTCTACTAAAAGGGTCTGACTTAGGAGACGTAAAGTAAGAGTAGAGATGTTAGACGTATAAATAAGATAATCTAGGAATACTAAACAAACAAATCAAGAGATGTTGTCCTAAATAATGTAATGAGAAAAAAAGCAATGCTTACCTTAAGATAAAGGAAAGGAAGTTCCACTCTTTAAAACATTTTTTAGAATTTCATTATGGCTAGCTAATGGGAAGAAAAACATGGAAACGTGTATATTAAAGTCCACTTGATTATGAAGGCAATTCCACATTTTTGGCCTTAATTTACTCCTCGATTTGAAGACGGATGGTTTCGAAGGTTACAAAAGGGTTGTGTCATCTCACGACCATAAGACTCTTGTATTCTAACAAAAATTAATTTATCTAATCTTAAGGAAAAAAGTTTGTTCAATGATAATGCACCACTATTCCAATTTTGATTCTCAATAAATGAGCCATTATCATGTTACGTGGACGACCGGGAACCAAATTATGCCAAAATTTTCACTAGTGCTAACTAGTCAATTGCTTCAAATATGGACCAAATCTATTAAGCAAGCTCGTATTAAATCTATTCTATTATTAGGTTAAGAATACCTATTCTGCCTAATAATAATTCAATAGTCAGCTAACCACGTGCTTGCTTCTTTTTGAGCTCTGCAAGATTCACATTACCAGCTTTAAACTTGTAGCTGCAAAAGAATCTCTATAGAGAAGTATGTATAGATAGGCCAAAAGAAGTAAAATAAAGACTTGTTTTGTGGTTGAAACTCCTCTAATTTAAGACACCCTTTACCTCTTATCCAATTTTCCTTACTCTCCAACTTTTGGCATGATTTTTTTTTTTTTTGCAATGCTAGGAACTTTAAAGAAGACAAAATCTTGTTTGTTTTTCTTAACAAAAAATTAGGATTGCTCTTTACTCCTTTTCCTCTTTTTTTTCAACTTTTATTTTAATCACGATAGCATAGTTTGGTGGTGAAACACACGTAAGTGCTATGTGGATATTGAGTCCGGAATTCAAACCGGCACACTCCACTTTCCCTTTTCCTATCCCTCATCCCCGACCGTTTGTATTATATAGAAAAAAAACTTGTATTTTAATCAAGTTGTACAAGTAGGGTTTGAATACCCTAAAGTTTACAAGATCCATCCAAACACTGAAATGGTGGGCACGCAGACCATTAGGCTCTATTGCACTATGCATACCAAAAAAATGTTTGGTAGCTATCACTTTAGACCTTATTTAGGATATTGATTAATATAAAAATTTAAAAAAGTAGTATAGTCATGTTAAAATTGGTCAATAAGATAGTTTACTTTTTTGGTCCAAAATGCATACTATAGTAGACATTGACGTTACCAGAGGCTTATTCTTTTTTAAAACTTTGTTTAATTATGAAGATTTCAGTAAAGTTAAATAGGCTTATTCTTTTTTATTTTAATCTTCAAGCCAACTTGTTTTCAAGGTCGGTTTCTCATTTTATTGAAAAAATAATAATACTGACAGCTTAAAGATTTTGTAAAATAATAATAGCTTGCGTTGTAAGCAAACCATGTGCTGTTAATGAAGCTAAAAAATGTGAGTTGATATCAAGTCCAAATGGTGAATTCAAAACTGAAATCTTAAAAACAGTAAGAGCACTTACAAAACTGTCAACGTTACATAATTTTACACTACTTGATACAATGGTAATGTTATAATGGCTACGAATGGAAACTAAAACTAAGCAAACAATAGGAGGATCTTTTTTTTTTAATGTCAAAAAGGGAATGAGAATTTTTTTTGGCTTCCCACCGATTTCCTCTATCGAAGGTAATCATGTTCGATGCACTATCAAATACTAAATGTGAGTACATTTCTCAGAAGGAAATCGAACTTTGATTAGGAACGTTGTGAAAGGAATGAGGGGTTTAGATCATCATAGGTGCAAACAGTTTCATAGGTTATGTAGCCTATTAGAGAACTGAATTTCATTCGAACATTATTATGGTGTTGCCATTTGAGCTTACATTCTCATATTGCAAAAGGTTGGATTCTTGCATGCAGTTGAATTGGCATGACTAAAGACTCTCTTTAGATAAATAGTTTAATGTATTATCTTGAAATGGGGAATGCCTCACAGTCCAAGGGTTTTGTGAACCAGTTGCTAAAAAGTGGCTTCCCTTTAAATATTTTGGAAGCTAAATGATATTCTTCACCCCCATCCTGCAAAAGATTTATCACGCAAAACAAGTGAAGAGGAAAAGGAAGAATCCGAATTCACCGCAATCAAATATTGATGCAGTCGCACATAGTCGGTGATCTCAACCGTCTGTTTAAAAGATCAAACGGTTCACGTTTCACTTTTCAGAAATCTGCACTTTTGTAAAGTTGAAATGTGAACAACCCGATCTAAATCATACAGTCGAGATCATCTGAATGCGTCAAAATGTGACTATAGTAGTGAATCTAAATTAGAAAAAGGAAAAAAAGTTCCCCACTATAAGCAGATACAATATAAACTAGACCATACAAAGAGAAAATGTGAAGAACAAAACACTGTGAAATAAATACCTTGAGTTCTCGGTAGGTAATCTCGTTGTCCACGGAACCGGTCAAGCACTCCTTCCTCAATGACAAGAAAACCTCTAACAGCCTCTTTCTGAAATAAACAGTTACTTATAATTATAAGTTAGTGTTTGAACAAGCAGATTTTCTACTAGATACATACATGTCAATTTACTTGCATAAAGATGACTCTGTTGATGGATAGAATGCCCCTTTAGCAGATGTGCCTTGCTTTCTTCCGGTAGTTCCTAAAATGACTTCATGCAAGCCACATCCATTCCAACATATAGAATACCTACAAAGTTAAGCATTCGGCTAAACGCAACAAAAAAACGTAAAACGAATTTTGCACTTCGCGAACATTTGATGTGAGTACCCGCATGTTAAAGTGTTAGCAGCACTCTCTGATTGCTGAAAGTCCTTTGGTGGTACTGGAGCAGCTTGAAATAGCGGCTTTGAAATCGAACAAACATTAAAATCAGCATCCTAAGTCATTTTTCTATATCACAGATATAGGAAATGTTCCACAAACCTGGTTCACTTGAAATGGAGAGGTTAGCTCATTCTTCAAGGGTTGGATACGATTATATAAAGCTCTTTTCAAGTTATCCTCAACATGAAAGTTTTCAGGACTGTTATGGGGAAGACCAACAGTAATTGAAGAAAGATATACAGGTTGAAGAAAATAGGAAAGCAAAGCCCCTGGTATAAGATGAACATAGTCAGTACATTTAAATGAAAAATGCAATAAACTAAACTATTCTAATTCACATTTTTAGCCACATATATAACATTATTAGACCAACACTAACTAAGCTATAATTCATGTTTGCAAATATGAATATTTGTTTTTGTGATAACTCCTTTGTAGCACTGTCACTTCAGATAGAAGACATGTCTGGTGTTTGACGCGTGTCGTGTCGGACACCAATACCGACACTTCAATAACTTCCAATTTCTCAAATTTCTACCGGTGCCTGTGTTCGTGTCAGTGTCATGTATGGTATTTGTTTGTGTCGGTGCTTCATAGCAGATATACCTCAATCCTCATATTTGAGCTTAGATTTAAATTGTAAACATGAAGATGCCAGTATTATAAAAGTGTATAAGATTTATGATAAATAAATCAACAAGTGTGAGAACCATATAACCAAATATAGTTAATACAAAAACTGATTTCATAACAGGAATTTGCAAAGAAGACATAATAGATGATTTCCATGCAAGAACTACCAACAAGAGAACAACAACCCTGGTTTAAGCATATCTAACCTTGAACACCGACAGCATTCCAACGTGCTATCTTGTCAGAGCAACTTACTGATAGGGTTGTATCACCACGACCGGGTTTCCTCTGGACTGTCCCCTTTTGTTTTGAACCATTAACTGGAATTAAGGGCAAAACTATTTCTCCTCAGACCAGAAAAAATAACAGTCAACCTTTAAATTAAAAATTTTCATCAAATAGTAATCAAAAAAACTCCATATGATATCAAATTTGATAAGAATTATAATCAAAGAGCATTCATCGATGAATAAAAGGAATGTGTTTTGAAAAAAAAAGTTATTAATAATGTTCTCGGTTATTTGAATATTGACTTCATTACAATTTTAACCCCTCTACCAAAGCTAATGTGTAACTTTGGCCCACTAATAATTTTGAGAGAATTTAATTTTTCAATTGTTACAAACTTACAATTAAGTTCTTCTATCACTTTTCTAATACTTAAAACTCTCAAATCCCCAATTCCTACCCAAAGTATTTACAAATTAAATCGATTAAATATTTAAGACTTTCTTCTGCTCAAAACGCACCAATCAAAGTACAAAACTTCAAATCCTAATATCACATTCTACAAAATCCTTCAAATTTTATCAATTTCTCACTAAATTTATGGTTTCTAAAAGTTTAAAATTATTTCACATCCTAAGTTCATTATCAATGCCAAATATTTGGCGGAAAAAAAATGAATAATTTAGGGTTCTAGGTAGAACAAAATTGATGACAGAACCAGATTTGCTTGATTTTAAAGATTAAGGGATTTGGTTGGCTCAAAAAATTTGAAGGACCAAAATTGGACATAGTCCAAAGTTCAAACTAAAGAGACTATAAGTGCAATTTGATCTCAAATACTTTCTTAATCTCATTTGCTCTTGTGCTTGGTCATGTTATATATTCCCTCTGGACTCATTTATCCACAGACCAGATACATCGGTTATTCAATAAACCTAGAAAGTGTATTTTTTGCTTATAAATGAGACCGGAGGAGTATAAAATATTAAATGCTGTTAAAGTTAACCATGGAATTATCTAACTGACCTAAAGATGAAGGTGAACCACTTTCTCCTAAAGGCACAGCTTCCAAAGGAGAGACAAGCGAGCTCAATGAAGCATCTCCACCTACAAAATGCAACACAAAATACAATCACCCTTAAACCTAACCCACATAGGAGACGAAAGATTTTGATGATTAGAGAGGGAAAAGAGGGAGAAAGTGATAAACTAAATTACATGGAAACTGTGATATGTACATATGTAATTTCCAACCCTTTCTCAAAGTATATTTCCCTCTACTACGACACTCTGCCTCCAACTCAAATGCTAAGTTTCCATCATCAACTTTGAACCGTTTGCTTCCATTGCTAGGTGCATAATTACTACTAGTTTCATTCAGATATTGAATCTGTGTATACAAGAACCTGGTGTAAATAGAAACAAATGAAATAATATCTCCTCACATACCAACGCATTACATTAATTGATTACAAAGAGTAGTGAGCGAATGATCAATTTAGCCCTTGAAACTACATAGTGTTGTCAATTTAGCCTCTAAAATTAACAAATTTTTAAAAAAAATTGAATCACATTAGTCCTTTGTTAGAAAATTTCAGAGACTAAATTAACCGATCCAAAATGACTAATATCATTGAAAATTTTCAGTTTCAGAAACTAAATCAACAACACCCAACAAATTTAGGGACTAAATTCGTGATTCAATCAAAGAGTAGTACACTACATTAGACCTTCTATAAAACTTTAGAAAAAATATGCACGTTAAAAGCATGTGAAGGAATATGAGTGTGACATAATCAAGTGTGGAATATCAATATTCAAAATTGACAGAAAATTAAATTGATATTAACTGGTCAAAATAATAACACTTCCAAGCTGTTTTACAAAGTAAAGATACAAAGAAGTGCACAAAAAAAACTCAACAAATTTAGCAGAACAATTTTAAAAATAAATATATATATATAAGAAGGAAACCTTATCAAAGCTCTTCTAGCTATAACTTCAGCATGAGAATCATGAACAACATCACCAAAAGGGCGCAATAGAGAACGTCCAATGCACTTCGTTCCCGTTCCAAGTGCAACAACCTTCAACTCTTAAACCCAAAAAATAAAAAAAATAAAAGTGAATTCCATAACCACAAATAAAAGTTTAATTTTTATTTCAGTTTTGATTAAAAATTGAAAATTGGGTTAGTGAGTATTGTATTGGAAAGCGAAGAAGGAAGAAGAGAACCACTAGAAGGAGAAGAGAGAAGGAAAGCAGCGAGAACAGTGACTTCACGTCCTTGAGGTTTTCCTTTTTTGGGAAGAGAATTGTATAAAGAAATAACCTTTTCGGATACCCTTTTCCCCAAACTCGTTTCCTCAGAAGATGAAAATGAAGACGCCATAGCAGTAGCGAGAGAGAGAGAGAGAGAGAGAGAGGTAACTACTGTGGACTGGGTTTTTTTTTTGTTCGAAACGGTGGACTGGGTTAAGCTCTCAACTTTCGGAAGGGTTTTTTTTTATACCCCCATCAACTCTCATCTACCTCCACCCAATACCGTAATCCCAAAAATATCACCGACATAAATTACAAAAAATGACTTTTGGAAGATTCTCTGATGGGGGACCACTTTATCTGATAATCGGATTTACCTAAATGGAAGGTAAATCCGATTAGCTTTAAATACGTATTAAATCCACACGCATAAGTCAAATCGGATCTATAAAACTGACAGATAAATCCGATTTGATCATTTAATTCAGAACAGAAAGTGAAGTTTTAATAAATCGGATTTAGCTAAATCCGATGCGCAATCGGATTTACCTAAATCCGCTTATATCTTTTAATGAATCGGATTTACCTGGATGGGGCTATATCCGATTTTAAAAAATACAAAGCAGATTTACGTTTGAGGTACGTAAATCCGACTTGTTTTTTTTTAATTAATTTCTGTATAACTGTTGTTATATTTTGAAACAGATATTGACCCGCATACAGAGTCGCAGGTTGTTCCTTTCGTGGTAGACACTACAGAGGCATTCTCGACGGAGAGGGTATATTTTTCATACTAATTTTTTAATCAAAGTTTGGTAGATATTTAATTAATTAAGTACGTAATATTTTTCTGTTTTTCCTATTTTGTAGATATTTTCTACACACGAGGATGTAGAAGAGTGGGCTAACGCGGTTGGGAGACGTATTGGAGTTGTGGTTATCATTGTAAGATCTGACAAAGCTGGAGTTAAAAGGGGTTCTAGAGATAAGATTATTTTTTGTTGCGAGAAGCAAGGGAAGTGGTCTAATGATTCTAGAGTTTTCGGGCCTAAGAGAAGAAGCTGTCTGTTTACATTGAGAGCTACTTGTACAATACGTCATGGGGGTTGGCGTGTGAATGTTAAGTGTGGTCTTCACACACATGAGTTGCTTACTACCCCGGTCGGGTCGACAGCTTTTGGTCGTTTAACTAAGCCGCAAAAAGCTATTGTTAATGAGCACACTGATCTGAATGTTGCCCCGAAAGATTGTCTTACTGCTTTGAAGAACCATTATCCGGACAACGTCACTTCTCTTCCTCAAATATATAGGCAGCGTTACGCCTATAGGTCTTCTAAGAGGGTTCCTAGAACGGACATTCAGGAGCTTTTGAGATTGATTGAGTCGCAAAATTATTTATGTTGGAGCAGAAAAGTTGAGGGTTCCGATGTGGTCAATGACATCATGTGGGCGCATCCCACTTCTATTAAGTTATTCCGGTTGTTTCCAAAGGTTCTTATTCTTGACACCACCTACAAGACCAACAAATACAATCTACCTCTATTGGAGATTGTAGGACTCACTTCAACAGAGTTAACTTTCTCGGTTGCTTTTGCCTATATTTCACACGAGCTTGGAATTCATTTTATTGGGGCATTGCAGCAACTGAAAGAATTATTTGACTTACACGGGCTTCAGCCTCAGGTGTTCTTGACTGACAGATATCTTGGTCTTATGTCCGGTATTGTTGATGTCTTTCCTTCGGCTACAAATTTGTTATGTTCTTGGCACGTGACTAAAAATGTGAAAGCAAAGATTAAAGAGTTGGTGCACGTGGATAGGCAAAAGGACGTCCTCTCTCTTTGGCATAACATTATTGATTCACTTGACGAGTCAGAGTACTCAGCTCACTTGAAGATTTTTTAGGACTCCTGCGTTGATTTGCCCGCTCTTATTAAGTATGTGCATGACACGTGGTTGACAAAGCATTAGGAAAGATTTATCTTGGCATGGACAAACCAGATCCCACACTTCGAAAATCAGACCACCAATAGGTACTTTGACACGTGTTTAGTATTTTTATCGTAGTTTAAATTGTTTTGACACGTGTTTAGTATTTTTATCGTAGTTTAAAAATTTTTTGACATGTGTTTAGTATTTTTATCGTAGTTTAAATTTTTTTGACACGTGTTTAGTATATTTATCGTAGTTTAAATTTTTTTGACACGTGTTTAGTATTTTTATCGTAGTTTAAATTTTTTTGACACGTGTTTAGTATTTTTATCGTAGTTTACATTTTTTTGACACATGTTTAGTATTTTTATCGTAGTTTAAATTTTTTTGACACATGTTTAGTATTTTTTTCGTAGTTTAAATTGTCTTTGGATATGAATTTTACTTATCTTCCTCTGAGAGGTAGTTATTCTTCTTCCAAGTATAAAATCATATCTATTCTGAACGTCAGGGATATCCATTGAATGCATATTTCGATCTCACCTGTCTGTCCGTTGCCTCCAGTTGCTTTGATGTGGTCTCATAATCGATCAGATGAATCTACTTCATGGTTGGATCCTTATACTGGCCGTTTTGCCCTTTGGCAGTCTACCGCTTTGAAGATGCCCCGTCTCCCTCCCACTATTGTAGACTTAACCCATGATTCCGACGATTTAGTTTGACATTTCTTGTATTTACTATTGTACCCACATTTTTGTAATTATCTATCCATATATATATATATATATCCAAAAAAAATATTAAATGTTTTAAATTTTTTTACAAGTCGGATTTACCCTGGTAAAGGGTAAATCCGCTTTTGAATTTAACAAAGCGGATTTATCGTTTTCCTTGTCACTCAGTTATTGTTATTGTTATTGTAGTTTAACTCCACCAGCTCAGTATGTATCTTTTATATTTTATTGTTATTGTCGTTGGTTATGTTTTATCTTGTATCGCATGATATCGAAATTATATCTTTTATCCACAAATATAATAAACAAGAAATACTAATAATCAAGTAATATAAAAATAGTTCAAGCATACAATCACACAAAACCCCTAGTCACGCCCCCTCGGTAGCATATCCAGTAATCGGGTGAGGTGAGCGTATGTCTGACTACCCATCCTAATGTCTCCGCTCCGAAGCCCCCTCCGAATCTCTTCCTCCACAATCTCTAGCAAATCTGGCTGTACTGGTGGTGCAGCTGGCTGTACTGGTGGTGGTGGTGGTGATGCAACCCGTAAGAGTCTAGGAATAGATGCTCTCACATACCAATGTATGTAGTCCGGAGCAACCTGACCCAACTCCTCAGCAGCATAACTAGTACGCAAAACGTCCTGCACCACAGGCATATAATGTGCAATCCGAAAAATGCAGTCTGCATGGCTCGGACGACCGGTAAGAGGGTGACGTGAGATGACCTGCACGTACCCAAACTGTCTGAGGCACCTATCGGGCATGTAGGGAACAGTGATGTTTCCCCAGCTGATGTGGCCCCTGTATAATGAGACCTGCTCAAAGTCTCTATCCTCCTCCCGGTGCTCCTCAAACGGTTGCCAGCCGACATCATCCGAGGTCAGTGCATCAATCCTCTGCCTGTATACCCCCAGCTTCACTCCATCTATCTTCTTCTTCCTCCAACGCCCACACAGTGCTCCAGTCCGCAATCCACTCCTCCTCTCCACCAGCTGAGGAAAATACCATAAAATCCAGCTCTGAAAAAAAGAAGATAAACAACATGGTGAATTAAAAACTGTTTAACAGATTTAACCAAACTCGGAAAAAATTAACTTAAAATTATTACCTGTAAGAGGGTCGCATACCCTCCTAACTGATGCGCCTGGTCCAAGCAGGAGTAGTTCAGCTGGTCATACATGAAAGCAAGCCCTACTGCCCCCCATGCATATGATCCCACTCCAGCTGCACTGACATCCTCAAGTAGCAGCAGCCACTTAGCCTCAGCCCTGTCGCCGGTCATGACCGTGAAGATGGACCAGCTCATGATCAGAAGGATAAAGGCCCTGACAGCAGGAAGCATGTCATTCCCTATGGACCCTCTAGTAAAAATCTCCTGCAGCCACTCAAAACGATAATATGGGCCAGATGAAGCTCGACATTCCAGCCCCGCCTCCTCCATAATCACACCTAGATAAACATGTGCTAGGTGGATGGCCTGATCAGTGGTGACCGAAGTAGGTGGGGCTCTGTAGTAGTTCCCCGTAATGGGTAGATGCAGCAAACAAGAGACATCATCCAAAGTAATCATCATTTCACCAAATGGTAGGTAAAATGACGATGTCTGAGTACCACCTCTCAACAAAAGCAGACATCAGCTCATGGTCCACCTTTGTATGTCCGGTCGGGACGAGGGGGCTAATTTGGAACCAGTGATAAAATCCCACATCCGGTGGTTTTGGGAAAACCCAAGCAGTCTCTGAGCCAGCTTGTTACCATGGTTGGTAACCTTCAATTTCCGCTCATATGTCTGTATTATAAAAGTATCAGAAATAAGTCTATGTAAATAAATTAAACTAAGAAGGCAATGTAAATAAATTAAACTTACCGGGTCTCTCAATATAATGGAACAAACATAAGATCCTAGCCCAGTGAATAAAGGAGACTATTCATCATGCTGCTCCTCATGCTGCTGAGGCTGATGGTGGTGCTCCTCCTGGTACTGCTGATACTGCTGCTGCTGTTGATACTGTTGCTGATAATACTGCTGCTCAGGTATAGAATGGCCCTCAGACATAGAATCCTCATCAAGAGGATGCCCCTGCTGGCCCTCCTCATACTGATAGTCAGGGGCCTCCTCCACCTGCTGATACTGCTGCTGTCGCCTATGGCGGGCAGACGCATGTCCCGCAATCCTGTGGCGAGTGCGTGTACTCGGAGCAGATGGCGATGTCCGAGACGAGGATTCCCCTCGATACCTGTTAGACACTGGAAAAAAAACAAATTTTAAAAAAAAAAGCGGATCTACCTATATCCGATTAAATACGATGGGGAATCAGATTTAGCTAAATCCGACTTACTGTTAGCACTGGCTCTTGGGGAATCGGAAGTACGTAGATCCGATGCGTAAAACCGAACTGAAAATCAGATATAGCTCTGAATGGTAAATCCGATTATCTCTGGTAAATTTCTGGTCAAACGTATGCAACTGAGAAATGGTAAATGTTTTGTAATTTTGTCAAAATTTTAAGGGTATTTTGGTATTTTCACAGGGATGATGGGGGTAGATGGTGAATTGATGGGGTTACAAAAAAAACCCTTTCAGAATTGGGCCTTCATATTATTCACGGGTTTTCCCATCAACTCCCTTCTACCCCCACACATTATTGTAATCCCGAAAATACCCCTAACATAATTAACAAAAATTGACTTTTGAAAGATTCTCTGGTGGGGGACCACTTTATCTGGTAATCAGATTTACCTAAATACAAGGTAAATCCGATAAGCTATGTAATAAATACACACGCATAAGTCAAATCGGATGTATCAAACTGACAGATAAATCCGATTTGACCATTTATTTCAGTATAGAAAGCGAAATTTTGTCCTGACGGATATAGCTAAATCTGATGCACCATCGGATTTACGTACCCCAAACGTAAATCCGCTTATATCTTTTAATGAATCGGATTTACCTGGATGAGGGTATATCCGATTTTGAAAAATACAAAGCAGATTTACGTTTGAGGTACGTAAATCCGACTTGTTTTTTTTTAATTAATTTCTGTATAACTGTTGTTATATTTTGAAACAGATATTGACCCGCATACAGAGTCGCAGGTTGTTCCTTTCGTGGTAGACACTACAGAGGCATTCTGGACGGAGAGGGTATATTTTTCATACTAATTTTTTTAATCAAAGTTTGGTAGATATTTAATTAATTAAGTACGTAATATTTTTCTGTTTTTCCTATTTTGTAGATATTTTCTACACACGAGGATGTAGAAGAGTGGGCTAACGCGGTTGGGAGACATATTGGAGTTGTGGTTATCATTGTAAGATCTAACAAAGCTGGCGTTAAAAGGGGTTCTAGAGATAAGATTATTTTTGTTGCGAGAAGCAAGGGAAGTGGTCTAATGATTCTAGGGTTTTCGGGCCTAAGAGAAGAAGCTGTCTGTTTACATTGAGAGCTACTTGTACAATACGTCATGGGGGTTGGCGTGTGAATGTTAAGTGTGGTCTTCACACACATGAGTTGCTTACTACCCCGGTCGGGTCGACAGCTTTTGGTCGTTTAACTAAGCCGCAAAAAGCTATTGTTAATGAGCACACTGATCTGAATGTTGCCCCAAAAGATTGTCTTACTGCTTTGAAGAACCATTATCCGGACAACGTCACTTCTCTTCCTCAAATATATAGGCAGCGTTACGCCTATAGGTCTTCTAAGAGGGTTCCTAGAACGGACATTCAGGAGCTTTTGAGATTGATTGAGTCGCAAAATTATTTATGTTGGAGCAGAAAAGTTGAGGGTTCCGATGTGGTCAGTGACATCATGTGGGCGCATCCCACTTCTATTAAGTTATTCCAGTTGTTTCTAAAGGTTCTTATTCTTGACACCACCTACAAGACCAACAAATACAATCTACCTCTATTGGAGATTGTAGGACTCACTTCAACAGAGTTAACTTTCTTGGTTGCTTTTGCATATATTTCACACGAGCTTGGAATTCATTTTACTTGGGCATTGCAGCAACTGAAAGAATTATTTGAGTTGCACGGGCTTTAGTCTCAGGTCACTACAAAAATTTAGGGTATTACTGGCTAACTCAATCCCCCAGTAATGGTTAAAATCGGCCAGAAATTGCACTTTACTGGCGGATTTAGTCCGCCAGTAATCAGCCAGAAAAACGGTCGCAGGTAACTGTTACTGGCTGATTTTCAGCCAGTAATTACTGGCTGATTTACTGGCCGAACTTCAGCCAGTAATTACTGGCCGAAATTCCGCCAGTAATGTATTATATATTTTTTAAAAAAAATATTTTGAAAATGCTTTTTTATATTTAAAATTCGTTGATTTAAATATTTAATTCATTTTTTTATTTAATTTCTTTAAAAATAATATTTTAATTCATTTTTTTAATTCAAAAAATAAAACAATGTTGAGAGAAGGAGAAGATCGGCATCTGACCCTCGCGAACCCGCATCACCACCGTTCCCCTCCTTTCTCCTCCGTTCATCACGCTCTCTCCCCATTTTGGCCATCGACGGCAGCGAAGGAGAAGGAGAAGATCGGTCCGGTGAGAGGAGAACGATGTTGAGAGAAGGAGAAGATCGGTCCGGCTTAATGGGGGAGAACGAAAACGAAGGTGGTTACGGCTTAATGGGGGAGAACGATGTTGAGAGAAGGAGAAGATCGGTCTGGTGAGAGGAGTAGGGTGGATCGGTGGTTATAGGAAGCAGGGGGAACGAAAACGAAGGTTGAGGGAGAAAGAGAGAGAGTTCGGTGGTGGAGAAGGAGAGAAAAACGAAAATGGAGTTGAGAGAGAGGGGTTCGATTTACGGTGGCGAAGGGAGGAGGAAACGAAATTAGGGGGAGAGGGAGAAGAGATACGGCGCAAGGAGAGGGAGAAGAGATACAGTGGCGAAGAGAGATGTTTTTTTGAGAAGAGAGAAAAGAGAGTTGGGTGTTGATGAGACAGTTGAGAGAAAAGTTTTCAGAAAGAAAAAAAGTATACTCACTTTACTGGCGGAACTGTCACAGTTACTGGCGGATTGACTGTCATGTCACTGATTTATTGTCAGCAAATACTGGCGGAAGTGTTTTTTACTGGCCGAATTAATTTACTGGCCGAATATATTGGTCAACGCGCGCTTTGTGGCTGAATATTCCGCCAGTAACTGCAATTACTGGCAGATGTATTTATTTATAAATTTTTTAAAATTTTTCAATTAAATTCCGCCAGAAATCGCTACTAAATCCGCCAGTAAACATACTGGCTGTTTAAATCCGACAGAAATGTTATGGAATCCTCCAGAAACGTACTGGCAGACTAAATCCGCCACAAATCGCCAAATTCCACCAGAAAATTTACTGGCTGACTGATTCCGCCACAAATGTTTAGCCAGTAATGCAAGTAATTCTTGTAGTGGGTATTCTTGACTGACAGAGATCTTGGTCTTATGTCCGGTATTCTTAATGTCTTTCCTTCAGCTACAAATTTGTTATGTTCTTGGCACGTGACTAAAAATGTGAAAGCGAAGATTAAAGAGTTGGTGCACGTGGTAGGCAAAAGGACGTCCTCTCTCTATGGCATAACATTATTGATTCACTTGACGAGTCAGAGTACTCAGCTCACTTGAAGATTTTTTAGGACTCCTGCGTTGATTTGCCCGCTCTTATTAAGTATGTGCATGACACGTGGTTGACAAAGCATTAAGAAAGATTTATCTTGGCATGGACAAACCAGATCCCACACTTCGGAAATCAGACCACCAATAGGTACTTTGACACGTGTTTAGTATTTTTATCGTAGTTTAAATTGTTTTGACACGTATTTAGTATTTTTATCGTAGTTTAAATTTTTTTATCACTTGTTTAGTATTTTTATCGTAGTTTAAATTTTTTTGGCACGTGTTTAGTATTTTTATCGTAGTTTAAATTTTTTTGACACGTGTTTAGTATTTTTATGCGTGTTTATTGTTATTATTTAAGAGTCGAGTCAGCTCATTGGACTTTGAAGAGACGTTTGAGGACTTCTGGAGGTGACTTGTCTAAATCTTTTAAATCTATGCATGAGATGCTTACTCTTCAATTTGATAAAGTCATTGGGTCTTTTCAAAGAAGCATAAACCGTATTGAATTGGCTTCTAATACTCCTTTGTTTAAAAAGCTTCGCGGTGTTGTGTCTTTAAATGCTTTGGATCATATTGTTAAAGAGTTTTCAAAATCGACATCTGGGGTTGGATATGACAAAGCCCGCTGTGGGTGCATTATTAGAAAGACACATATTCTTCCTTGTGATTGTGAGCTAGGTGTGTACCATGTCTCCGGTACTCCTATTTCGTTGGATGTTGTAGACGACCATTGAAAAAACTTGAGTTTGGATTCTATAGATGATAAATTCTCCCAAGAAAAATCTGTTGATTGTGATATTTCTTACCAAATGGAGATGATTTGGGCGAGATATAATCGTATGACTCCTGAGGAGAGATTTGTCCTTAAGAAACAACTTAATGAGCTTGCATTCCCTACCACTTCTTCAATGGTTGCACCACCATTTAAAGTTAAAACAAAAGGTGCACCAAAGAAGAAAAAGCTGAAATTATATGATGTCAAGCGTGATCCTTCTGGGTGGGAGCATGTGGATGAGAAGATGAAACTGACTCAAGAATCTGGGACTTCTTGTAAAAATTCATCACAGCGGTCTTCAAAGCTATCTCAGAGTGTTTCTAAAAAATTAACACAACAGGGTGAGACTAAATTCAATTTACCGTCGGTTCCTCATCACGTGCACTCTTAAGTAGAAAAAATTATTGATGTTGAAAGGGATGGTAATTGTGGGTTCCGAGCAGTAGCAGTTGGTCTCGATATTGGTGAGGATAGTTGGCCTACAATTAGGCAAGATTTAATCAAAGAAACAAAGGAGAGGGAGCAACTATATACTTACATGTTTGGAAAGGACAGACTTGCAGTGCTTAGAAAAGCGTTATCCATTGAATACCCCGGTTTTCAGAAGGAGGATAAGTGGTTGAGTTTGCCTGAGATGGGGTACTTTAAATTTATAGCTACTAAGCATAATGTGGCCCTAGTTCAATTGTCTTTGGATATGAATTTTACTTATCTTCCTTTGAGAGGTAGTTATTCTTCTTCTAAGTATAAAATTATATCTATTCTGAACGTCGGGGATATCCATTGGATGCATATTTCGATCTCGCATGTCTGTCTGTTGCCTCCAGTTGCTTTGATGTGGTCTCATAATCGATCAGAGGAATCTACTTCATGGTTGGATCCTTATACCGGCCGTTTTGCCCTTTGGCAGTCTCCCGCTTTGAAGATGCCTCGTCTCCCTCCCACTGATGCGCCCACCATTGTAGACTTAGCCCATGATTCCGACGATTTAGATTGACATTTCTTGTATTTATTATTGTACCCACATTTTTGTAATTATTTATCCATATATATATATATATATATATATCCAACAAATTAAATGTGTAAAAAAAACAAATTAAATGTTTTAAAAATTTTTTATAAGTCGGATTTACCCTGGTAAAGGTTAAATACGCTTTTGAATTTAACAAAGCGGATGTACTCCCGCAACAGGTAGATCCGACTTGATAAAGAGACAAAGCGGATCTACCTGTTGTGGGGGTACATCCGATTTGTTACATTCAAAAGCGGATTTACCCTTCTATCAGTATATCCGATACGATTTTTTATGTTTAATCGGATCTAGGTAAATCCGCCTTTGATTAATCTCAAAGCGGATTTACCTATTTATAAGGTAAATCCGATTGAGTCAAAATTATGGGGGGTATTTTGGAATTTTCATATTTGATGAGGGTATATTGTGATGTGGTGGGGGTATAAAAAAAGACATTTATTCATGGCCATCACTTTTCCCACACCCCAACCTAGAGTACTCCGCCTCCCTCTCCCTCTCAATCGTTGATTTCGATTTCCCAACGTCAGTTTCGCACCCAGGTACTCCCTCCCTCACTTTCCTCCGTTAATTTTCATTGTTTTATGTTTGTTTCTGCGTTTTCTGTATTTTGAGTTGTCTGCGACAGATTCGGTTGCCCTCAACCGAATGGTTCTGGGGACGAAGCAAACCGGACCCGTTCGGTTGAGGTCAACCGAATACATTCGGTTGAGGTCAACTGAATCATACTGATACTGATTGTGTTTGATATGTTCGATTGCAGGTATGATCCAATTCGTTACCCTCATTGAACGAAATGTTCGGAGGATTTCCATTCCAAATGAGATTTGGAGACTAGAGTTGCCTTGTTCCTTTTATTTTGTCTTGGAAGTTGGCCATTGTATTCGTGGTGTCAACAACATGCGCTATGGCAACATCCTTACTGATACGCATGCCATCTGCCAAGCGTATGGGGGTGTTGAGAGTGTGGAAGCCTCGTTAACATACTATCAGACCGAGAGCTTCAAGGTCGCCAGGATTATGCCCGCGGTTGCCTCTGATGGGAGTGGGAGTGATAGTGATACTGCAAGTGATGCAGGATCCGGCTCTGTTGTTACCCTGTTGTAATTTGTTACTGTTATTTTGTTTATCAATAATTGTAATTGAACGTCACTGATTTAGTAATGAATAAATATTTGGTTGATTATTTTTTGGTTTACAGTACCGTTTAAATTAAACAATAATTTTATTATTAAAAAGCGTCACCGTACATAAAACTCGAAATACACGAAAACGATAAAATGACAGAAACTACTGAGCCAGTGGAGTTAAACGACAAATGATCTCAAAGACGGTCCGTGTGATTTCCACGTACAAATGCAGATAACCCTTCCATTTAAACAGGACATAAATTGACATCATTGCTTGGACGTCATCGTCGTTCTTGACATCCATTATAGACCAATGCACATGTCCATCAGACCAATCAGGTTTCCGATAAACTATACGAGTTATCTCTCGCTCGTCGCGCTCCACTTGCACCTTACCTAGTAGTTTATCTTTTAGGAGGACCTACACTGCATTGTGTCTCGCCTCTTGAAACAGACACCGTCAACTTTGTTGGTGATGATGCCCTGATAATGAGTGATAGGGAGGGAAGAATCCTCTGAGTATTGTGTTAGGGGCCTTTTTTGTGTTTATACGATTTGGTGGAGAAGAAGAAGCGGAGAAGGGGTTAGGGTTTTTGTGAAGTAAAAGGGAAAGCTGAAGGCCAATTTATAATAGGCGTGGGGAAACATGAGCCATTGATCAAAGTTTTAGATCACAAATCTGAGTTGTTTATTTTCTATCCGTTGGGGCACAATTTCCAAAGGAAATGTCATCCACTCCTTTTCCTGACACGTTTGACTGGTTGTGAGCCGTTAAAAGTGTCGGTGGAATCTGAGCCGTTCAATTTTATAAAAAAAACCGTATTCGGCTACCCTGATTCGAATTTATTCAGTTGAGGTCAGCCGAATCCTCTAACACAGGAAAAAAGGGGTGTGTGCCAAAAAATACACCTTCGGCTGCCCATAGCCGAATTATTTCGGTTGCCCGTAACCGAATTATTTCGGTTGCCCGTAACCGAATCGGTGAAAAATGCATGTTTCATTAATGACCTTTTGGTCATTTTGCAGGGTTAGGGGGTGTGGGGTGAGTAGGGAGGGGTGTGGGAAATTCAATATGTACGTGTACTCTGTAATTTGCGCGGCGTCAACGTCGGAATCTAATCTGTAAGGAATGAAATCCAAGCTACAGCTACAATCATCAATTTGGTAACCGTAACTGTGACTGTGAGTGGAAGAGGGAGGGTATAGGGGGGATTCTCCTTGTCGCCAAACGGGGTCGTTTTGTGTTTGGGTTTCTAGAATCGGCGGTGAATGTGATTATCAGAAATTGGTGTCTGCGTAAGAGGAACCTCGAAATCTCCGTTGTCGTCGAACTGAGTGGGATCCAAACTGGCTATAATTGTTGAGCTGATCTCATCTCTTCTCTTCTTTGTGATCTCTCCATCCATGCGACCCTTGAACAAGACGACTCTCGTCATGTCTTCCAAATAGGGTGGTGAGAGAGAGATTCGTGAGTGGAAGGAGAGAGATTGCAGAAAGGTTTTGAGGGAGAAAGCTTTGAGGGGGAGAGAGGGATGAGGGAGTTTGCTGGGACTCCTGGGTTTCGCCATTGAAGCTTTCGTGGTGTTAAGGCTGAAACGAAAGCTGAAACGAAGAGAAGGCTGAAATGTTTCCTTCGTTTGCGTCTCATACCCTAAAACATGTTTTTTTAATTTCTAAGTTTATTAAATAAATAGATTAAACAATTTTTGTAATAAAAATAAGAGATTTTAATTTAAATTCCAACAAGGCAAGCCAGCATGTCCGCCACGTAGAATAAGTGACGGACAACTCAACACAAATTTTGACCAAATTAGATGGGGACTTTGATTTTACAAATTGAGAAAATAGGGGGACTAAATTCGTGAAAAAAAACTTTGGGGACTAAAATCGTGAGATGGTGAAAATAGGAGGACCAAAACTGTAATTAAGCCTTTCATTTATAAGATCTAGGGTGCTACTATCGAGACCTACATTTTTGCTAACACATCCTCTTCAAATTCTTTTTTTTAAAAAACACCCTTTATAGGTTGTCAACCGGGGCTAGCCGATCCACACAAAATTCGTATGTCCCTTGTACCCGTCTCGTTGGGTAAATTTTTTTCTTGTACCTAACTTATACTCGTGCGGATTTTTGCGGGTTCGAGTTTTTACAGGTAATGTATACGTATATTCATGGGTATTTATTGAATTACTTAAAAATGACTTTTTATAAGATAAAAAATAATTTTTCACACAAAATTAGCTTTCGTTAATGGAGTGGACTTTGTCCATCTCATTCAAAGAGAGATTCCCCGCCTCTCATTTTTTATTGCTTCAATTATGATTCGGTTTTCCGCTTCTCTCGCAAATTTTATAAATTCATTCCCTTGATTCATTTTTCTCATCTCTACAAGCATTACTCATGCATTTCAACAATTATAAACCATTATACTTTAAAGCCATATATATCTTAACCACTTTTACGCAACAACCTATGTTGGAACAAGGTTCCAGAAACCTTCTATAAAGGAAACATTGAAAGTACTCCCTCCTTTCCATATTAGATAACGTTTAAGGTTGTGGCACAGGAAGTAAGAAATGCAATCATTAATATGCCATTAATTAATTCATGATTTCATGTTGGTAAAGTTTTGAGTTGAAGCCTTCCGGCGGTCATTCCAAGCATTGGTAATGGAGTTTCACACGTGGGGTAGTACTCTGAAACAATAATGAGCTAGTAGCAGTACTTATTACATCGGCTATTTCATAATGTTTACTTTTCATTACTTATTTTTATTTGAGCGATGCTTTATTTTATTTCAATATTTCTAATTTAAAATTGGTTAAACAAAATTTAATTGGAAAATTACTTGAAGATTAAATAAAATTGTTTCCCTCTAATTTCAGTTTCCCACCAAATTGTTCCCCCTCTAATTTTCAATTTTCAATAACCTTTGAACCCACCTCCATGGAATCTTCAGCATTTTCTGAAAACACAGGGGGTGTTTGTTTCAAGTGTAGAATTAGCATTCCTGGGAATACATAGGTAGGAAATGATCCCATGTTTGTTAGAAGTTTGAAAAAAAATATTCTCAGGTATCAAAATTCCTATGAGTGAAATAACTTCCATCATTTCCAAGGAAAATGGTGGGAAAAAAGTTCCCATGAATATATGAATAAAAACCATGAGTAACTACCTATATTCCAACTCTTAGAATAATTCCTGGGAATGTTATAAATATTTAACAAACACAATTTTCACTAATACATTGGAATAAGATTCCCATCATTTTGTTCCTAAGAAATTCATTCCTAGGAATGAAATTACTAAACTTGAAACAAACACCCCCACAGTCTTTTGAACTAATGGTATAGAGCTGATATGGAGTGAGATTTTGTAAAATGTTTAGCTTGAGAGTAGTAGAGTTATTAAAAGGTTATAATATCAGAGTTGATATGGAGTGAGATTTTGAAAACCATTGAAATTAGGCCCGGACATCGGGCGGTTTCGAGCCCAAAACGCCAATCTGGCCAAAACCGCGGGCCACAAACACAAGCCCATTTGCAACCAAACTTTTATTCGGATTTTGCGGGTTCGGTTTGGCGGGTTTGACGATTTTAGCGGGTGGGTAACTTCGGTTATCAACATATACAGTGGTAGAACTTCTTTGCACTTTCTTCTCCAGTCATCTTCTTGCCTCTGCATTTTTTCTTGGACAGGAGAGAGAACGCCATTGAGAAGGAAGTTTTCTGAGAAAGTGAAACAAAACATCACTTCACGAATTTATTTTTCTCTCTCTTCTCTTCATATACCTCTTATTTATAATTGTTAAATAATAAAGAGAGTGAGAGAGAGAAACAAAGAGAAAGAAGCCGAAGCAATTAGATAAATTTAGTACTCCTAGTACTATTTATATTATTTATTAATTCACTTATATTAAAGTTAAAGTTTGACGCTACACTGTCTTGGAGGAAATGAAATGAGAACGGTCTAGCGACAGAGCAAAGCTAGTCTGACGCCTCTGTTATAGTGTGTGCAGTCTGCACTGTCTTGTAGTTCGGGCGGGTTCGGTTATTTATGGGCCTGTAGTTAAGAGTCGAATCCGCCCAATTTTAACCTACTCCAATCCGATTTTTTGTCACTTGCTTACCCGACCTCCGAACCGACCCGCCCATAAGAGGAAATTCTGCTGCGATCTTCTCGGGTTTTGGGCGGGCCATAATGTTTGTCCAGCCCTAATTGAAATACTAGTACATGTAGCTGTGTCGAGATGCGAGAAATGCAAACATTCAAGTAGAGGTGGCGGCTGACTTTGATTGACGCAGCAGTCCAGGACTCATTGGAAAAAGTGGCTTAAAAACATAAATGTAAAAAAAAAGTAAAAAAGTAGATGTATTATGTTTGAGGGTATAATAGCAAAAACATAGTTTTTGCTTTATTGGTATTCTAAAAAGTCATATATTATGAGTCAAATTTTTTGGGTTAGAAAGTCATAATATGGGACGGAGGGAATATTACTTTTCCTACTAATGCAACTTACTTTCTTTATCTCATTTCCAACCATTTCTATCTCTCATTTTTTTTTTGAATTATGATTCAATTTCCGCTTCTCTCTCACAAATTTTACAAAATCATTCTCTTAGTTTTTTTTTATCGCTGCAAGCCATCCATAAATCATTCTCTTAGTTTTTTTATCGCTGCAAGCCATCCATAAAAGACTATACTTCAAAGCCATATATATATATATATATATATATATATATATATATATCTTAACCACCTCTATGCAACAACCTACTTTGGAACAAGGTTAAGGGAGACCTTATTTCCATGATTTGATAAGGGAGACGTTCAAAGAAAAAGTACTACTCCTTCTGTTGATGGAGTGAACTATCTAGATCTCATTTAAAACTAAGATTTCTATCTCTCTCATTCTTTATTGCTTCAATTATGATTTAGTTTGCCCCTTTTCTCACGGACAAATTTTATAGACACATTCTCATGGTTAATTTTTATCATCTCTACAAACATTATCACTACATTTCAACAATACATAGATCAGTATACTTCAAAGCCATATATATATATATATATATATCTTTACCACTCTAGGCTCTAGTTTTGGGCTGTTGCTTTTTTTTTTCACTTGTATAAACCGAAACAAAGCCATATCTTAACCAGTCGATGCAACTACTGTTATTGGAACAACGTTAGAAATATATATCTATTAGGGTTTTAAATTTGTTGTTCATATATGGATTTCGTGGCATTTGGATATCTGCTTGTTACTTTTTCTCACCATTCTTCATTAATCCTTTATTAATCATAGTATAAACTAAACTTTTCACCAAAAAAAAAAACCAAACTTGGTTGTTTTTTGGTTCCTTTAGTATAAGAACTGATTGCAAGTTGTTTTAAAGGACCGATCAGGATAAAAAAACATTCTACAGACTATATCATACAACTTTTTTTTTAACTAAAATGATAAATTTGATACATTATAGGGACCACTAGCTCTTCATTAAAAGGAATAAAGCTCGCTCCTTAATGTTATCATTAAAGTTTAAATTTAATCATCATAATATAAAAGTTATCCTATAAAAAACAACTGAAATTTCTAACAAGCATTTTAACATGAAGACTTAACAAAAAAAAATAATACAACGCAAAGGACTCATTTAGTTTCGCTTTCAACAACAACTCTTATTCTTCTTTTTTTGGTAATTTCGAACATGACCAAAGCTGGTTTTGTCTTCCTGTTTATGCTTTAGAAAATACAAACTTCTTTGCAGAAGTTTTCCGTTAGTTTAAAGTTTTTAATAAATATTTTAGTGTGAGATGCTTAAAAATACACAACTAAAATGGGCCCCTGAAATTCCAGGGCTACTGTAAGGATGACAATGCAGATGCAACATTCCGTGAAATCCGGTCATGGATTGGCTCCTGAAAGAAGAAATCAATTTATATTAGGATTACTGCATTGGATAATAGATATAGATAATATAAATCAAAAAATTAGTACATGGGTTACCTCGGTCAATTGCACTTCAAACTTTGATTTTGTTATGGTCTCATAAAGGAAAATGTATCTGTTCAGCAGAAAAGTATGATGCTCATTTATATAAGACAAAAAAATGTGCACCCAAAATCAACAAGTTGATTCACAGAACGGATATCTAGGCGAAGTATAAACCGGCAGACAAGGGAAAGTAGGATGCCAAAATTGTGCTTAACTGCTGGTCACCGTATCTTGAAATATGCTAATTTTGGAAAGATATTTGCTCCATTGATAGCATATTTGCTGCATTTTAATGCATGCAACCAAGAGAAAAAAGAATTCTACCTGTTTGTATTTTGGCGAAGCATCTAAATTTTAAACACAACGTGTATTCTCATCTAAATCGAATACAAAGGAAAATACGGCAATCAACTTAAAATGTTTCAAAGAATACTTTGATAAATAACATAGAAACCTTTAATTTAAAGCTAGTATCTTATCTATACGGGGTATCAACTGCTAGTCATCACAAATGCATTTTGACATGGAAGATCTTAGACAGCTTGAAAATGTTATGCATGAGTATGTTCACCAGACAATGAAAACAAAACAGACGGGAGATTGATGTTGTTACTTTGAGTGGCGGAGCGCTTAACTAAAAAACTCGGGTGGGCCGCTAAAATAAACTATTATAATATATAAATTAAATATGCAAATCATATTGTATACAAAAAAAATTAAGTTGTAATAAGCACAAAGTTGATCATCAAAAAATTATAATGCATACCTTAAAGGCTCTACGCGTTCCAACTGACTTGATATCATCAATAATAGATTCAGAACATAATACTTTCACTAATTTCCCTTTCAACGTAAATTGCCATGCTATCGGCTAGAAACTTAGTTTCGATCTTGTTTCTCAACCTAGTCTTGATAATTTTCATTGCTAAAAAAGATCTCTCAATTGTGGCTATGAAAATTTGAAGTGTCATGATAAGGCGGAGCAATCAATCAAAAGAAGTAAATTTCCTTCTTGTTAGGTTCAACCAAACATGAGCATGATTCTTGAATAGTTGATAAATTCTTCAACTTGATTCTTGGCGGGCATCAATGGCAAATTGCCAAAGTTGAAAATGCAAACTAATCTTCTCTTGCTCATTGAAATCCATGGGATACAAATTTCAACTAGAGTGCAAACATGTTATTCAACTCTTGCAATTGTTTGCCAATAGTACTAAAAAATATTTCAAATCTAAAGTAATGCTCTATTGTTACCTGTTTCTCTTCAAAACTAGAGCATCCAATTTATCCCAACCATCTTCTCTCAATTCTTGAATAAGAGTTTTTGTGCTACAAACCAAACACATAACATCAACTATATCCTAAGATTGTAATTATAAGACTTGACAAAGCACATCTATTATTCTCATAATTTCTTTCATCAAATGCAAGATCAAAATAAAATCAAATGCCTTCAAGAAATTGTAAGCACTATCACCATCCCCACGTTTAGCTCCTTCCTTTGCAAATTTTTTTAAAACATGATGAGTTGCTTCATACATATTTATCAAGATACAAATAGAATTGAAATGTGATCCCAACGGGTATCTCCAGCTCGTTTCAAAATATAAATTTGATTTTGACCTTTACTAGTTACAATTTCATCGATCTCCAATAAATGTTCAATTTCTTCTAATTGGATAGCTTGTAACTCATCATGGCGCTTAGAAGAAGAACAAACATTGACAACAATAGTCAACTTCTCAAAGAATTTATAAATTAGCTTGACTTTTCTTGATGTAGTAACCAATACAAGTTGCAATCGATAAACAAAACAATGGACGTAGTATGCACAAGGACAATCCTTCATAAATAACATTTGTAAACCGTTCCATTCACCTCTTATATTGCTTGCACCATCATACCCTTGACCACGAAAGTTAGAAACATCAAGGTTATGTCGAGAAAGTATACCACACACTACTTCCAAATCTTAACTGAAGAGACAATTGCTCCTTTTTTGACTCATCACGATACAAAACTTGGAATCACCAATTACCTTATGCTTTTTCACCCCACTAGAAAGAATACTCGAGCGTATGTGAAGTATATTTGGCATTATATGGAGCATTATCCAACACAACTTTTGCAAATTCATCATTATACGCCGAGAGTTTTATCAAATGAAGAAAATTGCCTTGGTTATTTGACTCGCTAGTTTCATCTTGACCCCAAGTACAAGCTTGAAGTGTTAACCAACGAATAGTGTCAATTGAAATCTTGAGATATAGTCGATTCATCATAATTTGACTCGGTTTTTGTCTTTGAAATACATTCCTAATATGTCCCCCTTGATTCAACAAGTCTTGCCAAGACTTCATTGCATTGTTGTGTGGTGAGTAGGGATCCTTTGTGCTTAAGAAAACCACAATGTTTTCCATCTCTCACTCTCTTCTAACCTCTAAGACCTGCAGTAATAAAGATATCTGATCCCACTTGGCCCTTTATTAAAAAGATAATATGCTAAGCAATATGTGGCATCCATTTAAGGTAAATATTCTAGCCAAGTAGGAAAGAGGCTAAACCAAGCATCTTGAAAATGTCTTGGATGTTTCGCTTTACCAAACAAAGGATATTCTTCTAAAGGGATTTGATATGAACCTCATTTCGGATAAGCTCTTCATATTACATCGACTTGATTTGGTGGATATGTCTATATTGGAGAACGCTTTCCAGGATCACGTTCTAAAGAATTCAAAAAAATCATTTGGATTATTCAATTTTTCGAGCTAGGGCGTAGAAGTTATCACTTCTTCCATTCTCGCAACGTCAAAAGGTTGAGGCGTAATAGTTATCACTTCTTCAATTTTTGAAAATTACAAAAACGGACAAAAATACCCTTGGTTAATGAAAATTCTAAGCCAATTCTTGTGCAGTACGCTACTCTCTCCTGAAACGAACTTCCTCTTCCTCTCATTCTCAGCTGAAGCAACCTTCTTTCTCCCCCTCACTCCCAGCCTCTCTGAATCTCACTTAGACCTTTACCTCCCCTCTTCTTCTCATCGTCGTGGTCTCGTCTCGCCATTCATCGTCGTCAGTCTCGTCAGTCTCCACAAGCCACACACGCGTTAATGCTCAAATCCAATAGTAGTTCTGGTTTGATTTTGTTCCTTTAGCTCCTTTTTTTCATTTTATAATTCCTTTAATTACGGGCTTTACGTTTTTTCTTGTTTGATATTTGATATTGATTTCTAGTTTACTTTTTTGACTTCCGTATCTTCTTTGTTGCTGCAATTCGTTGTTTTGTCATTATCTGACTCATAATTTCAGTTCTTCCATGTTTTTGTGTTTGCATCGTTTGATTTTTGTCTTTATGTTTTTGTGTTTTTGTGTTTGCATCGTTTGACTCATAATTTCAATTCTTCCATGTTTTTGCCCAATTATTCTTCATTCAGATTTTAACTAAATTGATATTAATCAAACGTTTTGTTAATACTCTCATCCGTGTTTGTATTAATTGTCAATGTCAACAAGGGATAACTTCTACATCTGAACCTGCTAAAGTTCCAAGAAATGAAGAAGTGATAACTTCTACGCCTCAACCTGTTGAAGTTGAATTGAAGAAGTGATAACTTCTACGCCTCAACCTGTTGATGTTCCAAGAATTGAAAAATCGAATAATCTAGATGATTTCTTGAATCAATTCGATGATATACGAAGAGCTTATCTGAAATGGGGACCATATCAAATCCATTTAGAAGAATATATTTGTCTGGTAAAACAAAACATCCAAAACGGTTTCAAGACACTTGGTTTAGCCTCTTTTCTACATGGTTAGAATATTCACCTTCAAAGGATGTCGCACATTGCTTAGCAGGTTATCTTTTTAACAAATGACAAAAGTGGACGTTCTGGATCAGATGTCTTCATTACCACGGGTTTTAGAGGTTGGATAAGAGGAAGAGATGGAAAGCATTGTGCCTTATAGGGAAGGATCCTTGGTCACTACACAACAATGCAATGAAAGCTTAGCAGCACTTGTTGAATTAAGAGGCACTTATCAGGAATGTATTTCAAAAACAATGCTCAAGTGAAATTATGAAGAATTGGCTACGTCTCAAGACTTCAATTGACACTAGTTAACACTTCAAGCTTGTGCTTTTAGGGGTCATGACGAAACTAGCGAGTCAAAAAACCAAGGTAATTTTCTTCATTTGATAAAACTCTTAACCCTTCACTTCACTTTACTCCTCTCCCCTTCTTCTCTCTCACATGTCTATCACTGCCACTTCCTTCAACTCCCTCACCATGGCAGAATCCTGCCTTCTTCCTTCCCGATCAAGCAGCCATGGAACCAGTTTCCACCTCATCGAGGCAATCAGACACCTGTACCAAGAACTGGCTCTGTTAACCTAGCCCAAGTGATGCCTGGGCAGCCATGGACAGATGCTCCTTGTAAATTAGTTATTTGTTCAGTTAGGCCCTCGCTGTTAGTTTCCCCCTAACGTTGTTAGTGGTAGCCTACCTGGACTTCTGACTTGGAATCCACTCTGAACACGTGTGTAGCCACGTATAACTAGGTTTCTTCTCTCTCTCTCTCTGAAACCCATTTTCGTCTACTTCTTCTCTCTCTCTCTGAAAACCCATTTTCGTGCAGAGAAGGAGTATTATGCACTATCAGCAAGTTGATTCCCACCCCTTTCTCAAAATTGTAGTTGCACTCCCAACAATGGTTGCCAGCTGCCGTGGTAAACTTAAATATCAAAGCAGACATTTCATGTCCAATTATTGACTATCTTACCAAAACTCATTGGAGTCCAGTATTACCTGATCAGTTTTAATCTACATTGTTGGTTCTTTTTTTTTTTTACGATAAACATTCTTAGTTCTTATTAGCTGTATTTTAATGCAATTTATGTGCTGACCTTGGAAAGCGGGCTACATGGAAGGGGCCTAGGGTTCGGGGATCATGACTTCCCCTGCCCTAGTATGCTAATAACTGGGGTCGTCCCCCTTGATATACATATATAATTATATGTATGACATCTTATAATGATGAAGTTGTGTTCAATAATACTCCACATAATGCCAAAATACTTCACACCAAATTCAAAAAGAGCTCTTGAGTATTCTTCCTAGTAGGGTGAAAAAGCATATTCGTGAGGAAATTGGTATCGTCGTAGATTAAGCTTGTGATGAGTCAAAAAAGGAGCAAATATCTCATGTTAAGATATGTTGATAAAGTCGGTTTAATACAAGAGCGATTTTTTGATGTGGCACATGTTAGAGACACTACAGCTTTACCTCTTACGGAAGCAATGTGTGATATATGTTCTCAACATAAATTTGATGTTTCTAGGTCCATTTTTTAGCTCATCGATTGCAACTTGCCTTGGTTACTTCATCAATAAAAGTCAAGTCAATTCATAAATTCTTTAAGAAGCTGACTTTTGTTGTCAATGTTGGTTGTTCTTTTCTAAGCGCCATGATGAGTTACAAGCTACCCAATTAGATGAAATTGAACATTTATTGGAGATTGATGAAATTGTAACTGGTAAAGGTCAAAATCAAATTGGTACTTTGAAACGAGTTGGGGATACTCGTTGGGGATCACATTTCAATTCTATTTGTAATTTGATAAATATGTATGAAGCAACTTGTTGTGTTTTAAAAAAATTGCAAAGGAAGGAATAAGTTATGCTACACGTGGGGATGTTGATAGTGCTTACAATTACTTGAAGACATTTGCTTTTATTTTGATCTTGCATTTGAGGAAAAAAATCATGGGGATAACGATGTTCTTTGTCAAGCCTTACAATTACAATCTCAAGACGTAGTTAATGCTATGTGTTTGGTTCGTAGCACAAAAGCTCTTATTCAAGATTTGAGAGAAGATGGTTGGGATATGTTGTTTACTAATGTGACGTTTTTTTGTGCAAGACATGATGTTGAGATTCCTCATATTGATGATTTTCATATTGCAACAAGATTTGGACGCTCTCGTCTTGAAGAGAATTAGGTAACAATAGAGCATTACTTCAGCATTACTTTAAAGTTGAAATATTTTTAGTAACATTGAGAGACAATTGCAAGAGTTGAATAGCAGATTTAGTGAGCAAGCAATGGATTTGTTGACTCTAAGATGTGTTTTGGCTTCTAAGGATAATTATAAAGCTTCTAACATTGATACTATTACACTTTAGTTGAAAAATATTATCCCATGGATTTCAATAAGCAAGAGAAGATTAGTTTGCATTTTCAACTTTGGCAAGTTGCCATTGATGCCCGCCAACAATCAAGTTTGAAGAGTTTATCAACTATTCAAGAATTATGCTAATGTTTGGTTGAAAGTTGAAACTAACATAAAGGAAATTTACTTCTTGATTGATAAACCGCTCCGCCTTATCATGAATCTTCCACAGCTGAGAGATTCTTTTAGCAATGAAAATTTTCAAGATTAGGTTGAGAAATAAGATGGAAGGTTGGTTTCTAGCGGATAGCTTGACAGTTTACATTGAAAGGGAAATTAGTGAAAGTATTAGTTCTGAATTTATTATTGATGATTTCAAGTCAGTTGGAACGCGTAGAGCATTACTTTAAGGTATGCACTTTAATTTTTTGATGATCAACTTTGTGCTTATTACAACTCAATTTTCTAGGGTGATGCTAAACAATACGAAAGTACTTTCGTACAAACTTGACGATAGTGTTACCGAATAACAATGCATGGGTAAACTGGTGAAATAGAAAATAAATGAAGGATAGAATGGTAATAATAAACTCCTGCTGGTGTATTTCTTCTCTTTCGTATAACTTAGTTTCGTAACGTCCAGCATTATTCTCTTTTTTGTATACAATATGATTTGCATATTTAATTTATATATTATAAGAGTTTATTTTAGCGGTCCACCCGAAATTTTTAGTCAAGCTCTGCCACTGCTTCTGAGTTCTGAGTCGCTTCTCTAAATAAGATTCTAAGCAAAATATATCAAGCATAAGGAGAAACAGGGCCAGAATACATACCGCCAAGCCAATTCACACACAAGATCCTCAGGAGCATCAGGAAGGACCTAAAAAAAGCCACTTTTGTGATTTGATGCATTATTAAAATTTACTGGCTAATCCATTATCAGTGGAAAATGTAAATTACCTCATCTTCATAGGGGTTGCAGTGACTTTTGAACCACAACCTCAAGAATTCCTGAAAATCGAATTATTGAGAAAATAGCAAATTGCTTACCATCTATAACTCATTGAAAAACATTAATAGTTGAAAGCCAGCGTATCAACTAAATCACAACGCTGGCAATAAAAAACTCAATTATATAGAAAACAAAGGTTCACACATAACACCTTATCAACATTTTCAGGCTCAAGACCATTTTGAATGCACTCCAAGTAAGAATTGGCAATCCAGTATCTACTTGAATCTGGAGTGTGGACCTGGAGTTGGATTAAAGAAACTTTATCATATTTATATACTTCCTATGTGAGTGCATGTGAGAATCCAATATGTATCAAAGATAACATTCTACCTCATCAATCAGTAGAATTGAACCATCACTTGCCTTTCCAAATTCATACTTAGTGTCTACCAATATGAGGCCATGTTCCAAGGCCACTTGCTGCAGAGTCAATCAAATGGTAAAGTCAAATACACAATAAAGCAATGGAAAAATAACTTATAGCCGTCAAAACATATAATATGCTTGCAGGACCGAGGTGAGCAACCAATCAAGGGATCGGCTACCTATAGTCCTAGAGGGGCTATCAAAATAACTTGGGAAAAGTATGATGCACGGATACTTTAGTTTTGTTGTCGTATCCGTATCCGATACTTCTGATACTTCCTCAATATCTCATGAGTGTATCTCAGAATAGTATTAAAATGTTTTTCTTATTTTTTAGAAAATAAAAGTCCCTATACATCGTAAGGACACCTTCAATTATATAAACACGAGAGAAAACAACTATGCTTAGTCTTTGTTTTACAAATGCAACTGGCTAGTTTCTATGTGCCTCTCTGTATTATTATGCTAGCCTATGTTTCTTTGGATCTCTGTGTCTATGTATTTTCTATTATTTTGTGAATATTTTAATAATTTATAAACGAATTCTAAACGTATCGTATCCTATGTTTTTCAAGGATGTTCGTATCGCCATATCGGATTCATATCGTATCCGATACTCGTATCGTATATGTGCATCATAGCGGAAAACTAAGTTCCTTGGATGAATAAATAATATAATCAAGATTTTGTCATTAGCCATCCCTAAATTACTCACATTTTCATCCCTTAATGTGGAAAAATGAAAGAAAATATTTGAATCCCAGTCCCACCAACATCATTAAGTATGATGGGAAGCTGTTCCATTAGTCCGGGGCACAACAATGTTTTCATTGTCCACTACTGGTAGTTTACACACATGGGTTCCCAAGAGCATACTACAGAACAGAGCACTACATTGACAAATTGACAAATTATACCGTAGCACATATATCACATTTTATTCTTTTTTCAGTATACAGGCGAGTGGGCAGAGTGTATAATACATTATCTATGTAAAAATCGAAGATATTGCTTTTATAGTTATAGTTGACATTATTTAAACAAATATTTCTTTTCAGTGCAAATAGAATATATGTGTCATATTTACTTGTTTCATATTACTGGTTAGAATGATAAGACACTTCATTGCCTCCTTTATTTTCCCAAATTTAACAATGTCCTAGTGAAATAAGTGTATTACCTGTCCATATTCAAACAAGCGTAATGCTTTTTCACTCACTTCTACATAATCAGCTCGAGTCATGAGTCCCTTTTCTATAATCTGCAAGGAAATGCATCACAGAAGTAAGATTTGGGAGAAAAATGTTATGAAAATTGAAAACTATATCCCCTTTTGGAAGTTCATTAATCATTATCACTCACTCACACCTCACTAACTCAAAGAAGATACATTGCATGAATTTCTGATAATAATCACGGATTCACAGGAACATCCTACGTTTATTGCCATTATCACATATATCCCTCATTAATTCTGTTAAGAAGACTCAATATTACTATCACTGGTTTTGGATGACAATTTTGAATATATAAAGACGACAAAACTTCAACATAAATCAAACTGAAGGAAAATAGTATTAATGATTTAGCATAAGTGTCCTGTGTTTAGATGCGATGACAAAACTAAAAGATAATGACAATATTACAAGTCAGACAGTTCCCTATCCCGATAAATTAAAAATGGCTTGTTACTCTCCCATTGTCTCCTTTACCGGCAATATTAAACATTTTATTTCTTTGTTCATTTCTGTTGTCTATGAAGCTCTACTTCAATCACAGTGAAATAAGTAGTAGCAAATGATGAAACTAGGCATCATATTCATACCTCATCTGGAGTGACAGGAACGTCATGATCTGCAGCCTTGGTAGTTGGAGTGAGAATATTTTTTGGCAACTTTTGATTTTTAACCATTCCTGCCATGTGTTAATATCCTATTACACAAGGGAGCAAAAAAAAAATTTAAGGATTAGACAATAGTTTCAAATCTCACCATCTGGGAGAACATTTCCACAATAGTTACGGATGCCTTTATTGTATACTGTCCATAAAGATGTATCTGTACTTCCAGTGACAAACCCTCTAACTACAAAACAGCAACATACATCTCATTAGACGGTAGCTAGAACTTTCATATTTCACTTTTAAATATTTCAAATATTTTACAACACTCTACCCTAAAAAGAGTTTCAAATATCCACAACATATATATTATCGTGTTTTTCCAAGTTATCATTCGAAAAAAAAAAGGACTCCTCTTCTTTAACCAACCCAATATTAAAAGATATCTCACATGCAGTAAAAGTACGTGTTTAAGTGGTTCCAGTCTAATATGTCAATCAACCAACAAGTACTGTAGCAATCAAAAGCATCTAGCACGCTACATTCATATATAACCATATTTGTTAATTTTCAGTTTCACCACTCCCCAAACAATGGTGTAATTTGCATATCCAATTAGAAATTCAATTAAGTGATGATTCTGTAAACAAGTTCACAGGCTTCATAAGACATTTCTAATTCCCACACACTCCAAAAATTAATAAATTAACAGCTAACTTCCTTAACAAATTCTGTGTATGATAAACAGTCTCTTTCAAGTTACATACAATAGGAAACAAAAGCGGAGAACAAATTTTAACCGCAGACAAAGAATCATCACCAATTAAAAACATTAAACAGACAAATAAATACTCTTTCTATCAGCAAAAAACTCACCAACAAACTCAACAGGGAAAACAGAACATTTCTTAGCGATTGTAACATTTTTATCCGGAGTTGACACAACTGCGTTAGAAACTATGTGCTTAGTTCTCTCAAACCACCACAGACTTGTCTCATTAAGAACCTAAAATTCCAAGATAAAATAATAAAATAATCAAAATGCAATTATACAAATACAATCACCTTCATTGAAAAAAATAGAACATGAAAGAATCACAAACCTGGCCTTTGAAAGGAATTGAAGCAAGAACTCTATCAAAGGCACTCTGGCGATCGGTTGTCACTAAAACAAGGTATTCCCCACTATCGTAAATATCTCGAACCTGCCAACATTACAGTAAGCTATTGATTTCTACATCCCAAATACACATGAGTAAATATCTAATTTAGTTCTTGAAATTTTTGAAACATATCAACTTAGTCACTCAAATTATCAATATTCCAAAATGATCTCAGTAAATGAAAAATGTTAATGAGTTCCGTCCCTCTATTGGTATTCGTATGAACTATGAACATTCAGTAATATCATAATTACATTTGAAACTAAGTAAATAATGTCAGATGCATTTGCTGACAGAATTTGACTTATATTTTGCAATTCCAGTGACAACTTTGAAATATTGATAACGTGGATGACTAAGTTGCACAATACTACAATTACATATATGTCAATAAAAAAACAAATAAGGGTTGAAATATGATATACCTTGCCGCGGATTTTGGATTTGAGAGAAGGAACAGTGAAATGAAGGTTAGTTTCAGAGAGGCAATTAGAGAGTGAAGTTGTAATCGCGTCAAGAACTTGATGTTTGCGACTACTGTTTAGAAGAGCGTTTCCCAAAGACTCGTGTTCTTTTCGCATCACTGAAGCGCGAATCGCTGGGAAACGGAATTCGTTTGATTTGAAGGTGATTCTAGTTGTTGCGGACTTCGAGAAAATTGAATTGTTGAGTAGAGTTTTGGTGTTGAGGGTTTTGGTAGGGTTTAACTCAACCATAGAAGTGTTCATCGCTCGCTCAGTGATTCTTTCTGTGCGGTTGGGTCAACACAGAAGGGGGGAATTTTTAGGGAGTAATAATCGGAGAAACCACCGAGGAAATCGTCGGAGTTTTGGCGGCGACGTGGTGTCGACCTTGTGTTGACGATGGTCACACGGCGGAGGGTTTAAGGATTGTATTTCTCAAAGTTCGCGTGATGGAATCAGATGCGAAGTGGGTCGCTGGACCGGACCTCTGTGGGCTCAATAGTACAAGCTAATGGCGTTTGCTTTTCCCACACCCCTCCTACTCAAAACACACCCCATAAGGGTGTGAAATGACCAAAAGATCAGGCCAAACCTCTTTTTTTTCACGAATTTTCACATGTTCGAACACGGGCCTTCGAACGGGTTCGCACGAGGCCATTCGCGTGTGTTAAATATGGGGACACAGCCTCTTGGGTGTTTTTCACCTGTTCGAATGGTGTCATGCGAACAGGTTCGAATGTGGTCATGCGAACAGGTGTTCGAATGGGGTCATGCGAACAGGTGTTCAACGGCTTACAATCAGTCAAATGTGTGTCAGATAAAGGAGTGGATGTCAATCCTTTTGGAAAATGTGTGAACGGATAGAATTTAAACGGCTCAGATTTGTGATCTAAAAATGAAATCAACGGCTGACATTTCACCATGCCTATTATAAAAGGGGGTTCACATCCTTAGACCTTCTTCACCAAACCCTAATCTGCTTCTTCACCAAAACCTACTCTCCCTCTTGACAGCTACAACCAAGCTGAAATGGAATGGCAATTGTGCCCAACCCAGTACTCAAACGACAAATTCCTAACGGCCCTTCATCACCATGGGACTGTCACCACCGACGAACATGGTGTTGTGTTTCGTTGTCCTAACCATGTATTCTGCAGGATGAGTAAGGACATCACCTTCGCCCAACTGAAGGAAAAGGCTGAGAGGAAGATTCGTCCAGAGGGAGCGTGGCGTAAAGACGTGGAGCGTATACGTTACCGAAAGTACAATCGTCTTGATTACGGGACTGGCTATTTTTCAGTTATGGAGATCCGCAACGATGACGACGTTGGGACCATGATGGAATATCATGCTACACTTTCGATGGGGCGACAAGTCTTAGAGTTGTACGTGGACACAATACGCACTCCAGGAGAGGTCATTTATCTTCTGAAACAGGGACTACCGAAACACTAGTTTCTTAGTTAGTTGTTTGCTTATGTTGGTTTTATGTCTTTCGTATTTCATGTCTTTCGTATTTCATGTATGGTTATGGTTTGTAATAAAAAGGCAATAAATTTGCGCCAAATTAAGTAGATGACATCAGAAAAATACTTAATAATATAAAAAGTACTTAAATTATACAAAAGTTCCAAACAAATATCCCCCCCTAAGACATCATCCTACTGGGTGTTGCGCCCCCTCCTCTGATACACATTGACGATCCTCCTCCTAAACCTACGGAAGGGGTTGAGCAACCTCTTGATGCGCTGAAAGACGCTCCTGGTTGGCTCTGGGACATTATCATTGATGGTCCCATCCATCTCATCCACCATATCCAGGAGCTCTGGCAGCATCTGTCAAACAAATAACATAACATTATTTAAATAAGTAGATTTAAATAAGTAGAAGAAACTTATTACTGTAATTAACATAAAAAACACGTACCACACTGACATCCGGCTCATCCAAAAGCTCTACATAATTTTCAGGAAAGGCAAAGGGATGTGAGACCCTAGAAAACCATGGAAAGTAGCCCGGCACCGTGTTTGAGGAGTACGGCACACAGGGAGGCCCCGCGCCACCAAGTGGTCCTGGAACTGTGTCCACCTCTCATCACACTCTGTGACAGTACAGACGACCCGATTTGCAGGTCTAGGCTCCTCCGAGATGTGCTGTACCTGGCCAAACTGTCTGAGCACTCTATCCGGCAAATGACTCACCATACAGCCAGCACTCCGGATGAACCCTCTGAACCTGGCCAGCTCCTCAAAGGGTCTCTCCTGCCTATGGCCTGTGTAGGGGTTCCAGGTGACCTCCTCACGGTGTAGCCGGTCAAGGCACAGTCTGATGGTGTGTGACTTGATGGCCCCGGGGCCATCCCTACACAGCCATTTCTTCGCCCGTGGCATACTCTCAACATATTCTGGGTGCACCACCCAAGATGTAAAATTGGCACTCTGGAAGTGCTCAAAAATCCAACCCTGTAATGAACATATCATTGGTTGATTATAAATCTGAAAGTAAACCTAAAGCAAACTTGTAAAAAAAAAAGAGTAAGTTTTATACCTGTAGTAGAGCCATATGACCAGCCATCTTCTTCGTCTTCTTTCTTGAAGCATCCTTCAGCTGATCATAAAGATGGGCAAGGGCCATTGCCCCCCAGCAGTAGTCTCCAACATTGTTCAAATCAAGAAGCATACCTAGGTAGCCAAGCTTAACCTTGCTTCCTGACTTGTCTGCGAACAATGTGCAGCCCAAAAGATAGAGCAAATAGGCCCTAGCAGCATGATGCCACCTCTGCTCAGCTATGGCTGGGTGGTAGACATGATCCCTCAGTCATACAAGACCAACTGACAACCCTCGCGCAGAAGTCTGTTCAGCGGCATCTTGGGGGGTGGCCCCCAAATAGTCAATCAGCAGCTGCTCTCCCTGCCACGAAGTCCAGTCAGGCATGTCATAGAACTGGCCCGTGATGGGGATGTGTAGCAGCTGGGATACATCATCAAGGGTGATAGACATCTCACCCACAGGAAGGTGAAATGATGATGTATCCGGCTGCCAACGCTCTATGAATGCGTTCAGCAGCCCCTTGTGAGTGAGGGGAAAACCAAGTCCTATGAGAGGGAACAACCCCGATAGGATAAGAGTCTCCCTGATCCTAGCATGGACCACAAGGTTAACCGGTCCATGTGGAATCGTAGTTATGTCCGGCCGAACCTGCATTGACAAATGACACAGGCACAATAAGCCAATATGTTCAACAAAATAAGAAACAAAATTGACAACATGCTATTATATAACAATAACTTACCCGGCCAGCATAGAACTCAGTCAAAATATGAGACCCGTATGTGGGCAAGACAGAACCATCAACAGGTCCACCAGGGAATGGGAATGTAGCCCTAGGAGCAGCAGCAGGCTCCTGAGGCTCAACATCCTCCTCATGTTGAGCACCAATATCCTCATGTGCATGACCAGAAGGGCCGGCCAGCTCATATGCCGGAAATTGAGCATCACGCTCAATATCCCGGCCAATATCATCAACCTCCGGTGGGGGAGGAGGGACGTCTAATCTGTCCCTACGCCTACCCCTCCGGGAAGGTTCAGCTCCATCTTGCCTCCGTTTGCGTTCGGAAGCCGTCGGGGGTGGCCTACGCTCCGGCTGTTGCGAACTACCGCCACGATGCCTCACCATATCTGAAACAACAACCATTAAACCAATTAAGCAACATAACCAGCAAAATAACAGAAACAATACTGTCACACCTGTTTGAACAGCATCATTCGCACCTGTTCGAATAGAATCATTCGCACCTGTTCGAACAACCCCATTCGAACAGGTGTTCGCATGGCCTCATTCGAACGGTGTTCGCATGACCTCATTCGAACACCTTCGTTTTCACGTGTTCGCATGAGGTCATGCGAACACAGCAGATGCACAGAAAAAAAAAACCCAAATGTACAGAAGGGAGAGGGTTACCTGAATGAAAATGGAACGATTAGAGAGAGTGAGAGGAGGCGAACAAAACCCAGGTGGTCTTGAGGGTGTTTGTGGAGAAGATTGAGTGGGAGATTGGGTGAGATTGAGTAAGTTGTGAGAAGTTGAGTGATAGGGAGAGTGAAAGATAGGGTTCGAATGAGAGGGAGAGTGAAAGGGAAAGTGAGAGGAGTGAGGGGTGTGAGGGTGTGAGTGTGTGTTTTTTTTTTTAAGTTGAGGGTATTTTAGGGTTTTTAGAAGTTAGGGGGTGTGAAAGAGTAGGAGGGGGTGTGGGGAAAGTAATGGCCCAAGCTAATACCCTATGTGGCCCAATAATATTGTCTCATTCTCACACTGGAAATGTTAATGCCACCTCCATAAATTGTTTTCCCCCGTTTGTTTTTGAACATTGAGAACAAGGAAACGACAAAAAATGTGGTGGTTGCGGCCGTTGCTTTGTTACCCAATGAAAAAGGAGGAGGCAATTGGACGAGAGAGGTTCCACCTAAACCTCTTGATTCTTCGTGAGTGGCATATGTGGCTGTTGAAGATTAGAAATCATCGATATTCATTGAGATTTTCTCGTGGTGATCGCCCGCCCAGACTCGATAATAATCAAAACGATCAATGAGAAAGGAAATGAGAGATAGAAAATTTCCATTGTGGTTGCCAATGATCTGATGTGGAATGAGCTTGTTGTCGAAGTGGAATTATGTGAAGATCACTTCGGAACACAGAGTTGGCACCTGCATAGACTCTGACGCCCAAAATTAGTGTTGGATCGAAGTAACGAGGTAAGTAGGGATGAAAGGATACCTAGGCCTTTGGAGTGAAGTCCTTTATAGGTGAAGTTGAGATCACAATTGGTGGGAAAAACTATTGTTGGAGTGATTACTAGGCGTGTGGCAAGGCGTGTGATCAGTGGCGGATCCAAAAAATTTTATCATTGGGGCAAGAAAATAATTTATCTATAGTATTTTTTAAAATAAAAATATTAAAAGTTTTCAAAAAATATACGATCATGTAAGCGAATAAAAACTCCAAAAGAAACATTTAAACTTCTACTAATTACACTAATTTTCTAGGCATTTTCATATTCTAAAAATGTTGTATGATAGTTTCATTATCAATACTATAAAAAAAATCTATCTCTTAGTATATGTAACCAAATAATTATTCAACTATTGATCTTTTATGATTACACAGTCCATTTTTCACAAAACTCAATGGAGAGAAACATCTTTCAACCGTATTAGTTGCTAGAAGCAAAGTCTATTTTTTACTTGGGATTGTGTACTAAAGTTAATTGGACTTGTGTATTTGGATAATTATTTATTAACGATGGCAAAACCAATTTTTTAATGGGGGAAAATACAAGCTTATTATGTGCTTGTCTATTAATTTCTTGGCTAAAGTGCTCTCGGAGTCCCTTATATTTATTTAAAGTAACGATTTGGTCATTTATCTTTTTTTGTCCCAAATCAGTCCTTTATGTTTTAATTTTTTGACATATAAATCCTTTTCTGTCCCAAATCAGTCCTTTATGTTTCAAATTTTTAACACATAAATCCTTTTTTTTGACACTTAAATCAGCACTGTTAACGGAAAAGGATTTATGTGTCAAAAATTTGAAAGATAAATGACTTATTTGGGACAAAAAAATATAAAGGACTAATTCGTTATTTTAAATAAAGATAAGGGACCCCGAGAACACTTTAGCCTAATTTCTTTTTGTTGGTGGGGGCAAATGCCCTCATACAACATAGCGTGTATCCGCCACTGCGTGTTGATAGTCGACACGCAGTGACGATAAGCAGGTAACTATCAAATTTGCATTGAGATGCAGATCATATTGGACTTAACTCACGCTACATGGGGATGTGGCTTCCCGGGTGTTTAAGATAAGTTGTTGGTCAAACACAAAGACCTAATTTGGAACGGTCATTGGCTCAACAATCTGAAACATATTCAAATAAGAATAACTTAGATTCCTTCATATATAGATATGTCCTTCAAAAAAGAAAAAAATAAATTCAATATTAGTTACAATATTGTTGCATATCAATTATATTGAATATAATAATCATATAAAGAATATTGTACCTTTTTTTAGCAAACAATCTTAATTCATTTCATTTAAATAATAGCATTATACAATTTTGTGGAATATAGTTTTTTGGTCTGATGGTTGGACCGGCAAGTGTCGGGACCTAACACACGAAAAAACCAAGACTCGACACCTGGAGGATCAAACCCGGCAACCGAGTGTTCATTAAAGAAATTGGAACACTAGCATGCATAAAACATTGGAACGCTAGCATGCATAAAACTCTTTTTTTTATAAAGGAACTAGCATATATAGAACCCATGTAATGGGGAAACAATTAATATGTAACACCCTAATATTTCTAACAAGTAGAAATACTAAAATGCACAACTTAGTATACATCAGAGTAAAATTCTTGTATTTGGATATTAAATAAAATTAAAAACTTGATATAACTCATCAAGTGATCAATCATATTCCCAATTATTCAATATCAAAAACAGCAATAGCGGAAACGATTTACAACTTCTAATACGTGTACAAGTAGGGGTGTCAAAAAAAACCGGACCCGCAGGTACCCGCGGGTAAAACCCGTCACGGGTCCGGGGCGGGTAGTTAAACGGGGACCCGCGGGCCAAATAAACGGGTATTTTGGCTACCCGTCAATAAATGGGGCGGGTCCGGGTAGCGGGGTACCCGGACCCGCGGGTACCCGTACCCGTTGAAAATTCTGTTGTTTCTTCTTTTTTATTATCGTCTATTGTTGTTGTTGTTTAAGTAGATGTTTATTCACATTTTGTTATATCTTTTATCCTAATATTTTGGATAATGTTTAGTTGTTATTTTTCAAGTTTCTATTATCATAATTTTAGTTTTTTTATCTCAATTCATTAACAATTATATATTAATAAATAGTTGATACGATAAATGCATATCAAAATGCGTAATTTTTTTATATAAATGAATCAAAAAAATAGTGTTAAAAAAACTAATTTTCTATGATATTTCACATTTTATTTTTAAATATTTTTATTTATTAATTTACAAATACCCGCGGGTACCCGTTTAAAAAAAATCTGTTTAAAACCCGTTAAACGGGTACCCGCGCGGGTTCGAGACGGGTCTGGGGCCTATTTATAATAAACGGGGCGGGTCCGGGTAGTGAGATACCCGTGCCCGCCCCGCCCCGTTGACATTCCTATGTACAAGTCATAACATCGAAATTACATTAAAAATAGGGAATAACATAAGCGATAAACTAAGACTCCTCGATCTTCATGGATTTCATCACGTGCACTGTCTAACTGTGCTCCTCAACTTTTGCTTTTCCCCGTTTCTCTGTAAAAACCACAACATATAAATGGTGAGATTACAAATGTCAGTGAGTCCTATCGAGACCCCTTACTATACACTCGCGGTCCATTTATTTCTTTCGTTCAATCGTAGTCCATTTAGGCCCTACGTGCATATACATTTTACATGACATAGTACATCTCCGGTAAAGACACTGTCGTTACCGTTGAACCTGTCCACTAACTTGCGCTAGCTTCAAACACTCGTGAGGTCTAGGTTCTAGGGCTCATGACTTTCCTTCCCCTAGTATACTAATTATCTGGGTCGTCACCCGCACTTGATATAATTTATATATCATTACCTTGCTTGAACATTTAGTTCCATGACCTTAAACAGTTGCTTGAACATTTAGTTCCATGACATTAAACATAACATATGTTCGCTTACGAGTACTACTTTACGGTTTTTGAAACATTTATAACTTCCAAAAATAATTCACTTTAAACCTTGCAATCATGTTCAAAAACAGAGTATCATTGGTCCAATTACATGAGGGATGGTTGGGAAGAAGATTAGAAGAGGTTTAGAATCGAAATGAGTGACGAAACGAGAATTTTTCACCTTGGGACAGAATCACACGCACGGTCCGTGCCATAGGGCTCACGACCCGTGCGTGACACACCATTTTAACTGGCCAACAACGAAGCTGGTGCACGACCCGTGCCACAGGGGCGCACGATCCGTGCGCTTTGTTCAGCACACCAAATTCATTTCGTTCCTCTCGTTTCGCTTCTCCGTTCGTGTCCAATCTGTAATCCGATCAAAATCCAACCTCGAAACAGATAATACCAGACAATATTCCAGTTCAAATAACATCATTCAATCACAATGCATCAACAATCAATTCGTTCCAAGACACACATTATGCATAGTTTTCAAAATACGGTTTTTCGGCTTAAAAATTACGGAATGCATGAAACGAAGTAAACCAGTGACAACAACAATCCAATTCAGAAATGAAGAGTCCGAAGCGTGAGTAGAACTCACTATTTCAGCCTCAAACAGCATTCAAGCAATCACATAGTCACCAATCAATCGATCGTTCAAAACGAAACACATTTTCGCAAATTTACGGTTTTTGACTCGAAACTCAACGAAACGAAAACACAACGACTCGATTCAGAACACATGCAATCGCATATTCGAAAAACAAATCCCTAAGCGAGTATAGAACTCACCAATCGTGATGAAAATCACGAACGACCGAGAATCCAAAAAATGCAATGAAGATGTAACCACACGAACGATCCCCGAAACGCTTCCAGATTCCAAACTCAGCTACCCGAATGCTCCAATAGCTACCCAAAACGAATATGAACTACAATGTAGCTTGTGTATGTGTACTAGCAACTGATTGTCCAGCTTAGACCACCAAGCAGCAACCAACGGCCCAACAAGCCTCTACACTACTCCTACTTGCCCAACAAGCCTCTACACTACTCCTACTTGCCCAACAAGCTGCTTGCCCAGGAAGTCGACTTGCCTAGCAAGTCAACTTATCCAGCAAGTCTCTTCATCTAACCCTTCACTTATAAAAGGAGGCCTTGTCCACAGTGAAAAACACACCACAGTGATTCAACAAGAACACTGAACACATTCTCTCCCTCTCCTAGTGAAGCTCTCTCTCCCCCCCCCCCTCCCTTTTTATTTCATTTTTCTTTTAATTAGTTTATTTTCAAATATTAATAATAATTATTTTTCACTAGTTGCACTTTTCATTTTTTTCTTCTTTGTCAACTTTTCATTCATATTCAAAATAGAAAAACAAAATATTCATTTTCCCCACATAAATAAATAAATATTTTCAAAAAACAAAATAGGGGATTAAGTCGATCGTACGATCGGGTTAGTCAGCTTTTTAGGACCACGAATGAACTGTACGGATCAGGTCCTAAAATCCCTATTTTAAAGAAGTAATTTCTAAACTAAAAAATACAAACACACAAGCATTTCTTTCAAACAAAAAACAAAATTTCAAAAACAGGGGATTAAGTCAGCCGTACGGCCGGGTTAGTCATCGTTTTAGGATAAATGAACCGTACGAATCACAAGTCCTAAAATCCCTAAATTAAAAAACACAAACAAACCAAATTTTTTCTACCCAAGAAAACAAAAAACAAAATTTCAAAAACAGGGGATTAAGTCGGCCGTACGGCCGGGTTAGTCATCGTTTTAGGATAAATGAACCGTACGAATCACAAGTCCTAAAATCCCTAAATTAAAAAACACAAACAAACCAAACTTTTTCTACCCAAGAACTACGTAGCATTTGATTCTCTACCCGGAGATACGTAGGAGCAGAGGGCGGGCCCACCTCTGTCAAGTGCGCTAATAAAAAACATTTTTTAGTCTTTTCCTAAAGATTCTCTACTCGGAGATACGTAGGAGCAGAGGGCGGGACCACCTCTGTCAAGTGCGCTAATAAAAAACCTTTTCTAGTCTTTTCCTAAATAATTTCTTAATTCAAAAATATCAAGTCTTTTATTCCTTTTAATTTCTTTTTAATTCATAATAAAAGGGTAAAATTAACACTTTCAAAATTAACATTCTTTTACACAACTAATTAGAAGGTAACATTCCTTAGGAAGGATGTTGTGGGGTGCTAGTACCTTCCCCACGCATAATCGACTCCCGAACCCAAACCTGGTCTCAAGGACCCTTAATCAACTCAAAGGGATTTTCCAATGTTTGCCCTTAAACTAAACTTTGGTGGCGGCTTCATTTTGAACTTTCGAAGAATCCTCACCCGGATTTTTCGGTCGCTACACTGAGGGTTCAGGTTTTGTGTTTATACGACAGGTATTCGAGGAGTTATCAACTAAACATTGTGATTGGTTCAAAACTGTCACTGATTCAAAAGTGAAACTTGTACTTGAATTTTCTCCCCCAATACTCTATTAAATTAGGTGGTTCTTGTGCCTATCTTGAAGGTTTTCGTGTCTAGTTTCTAAATAATAAAAAATGAACTTTAAAGGAGGTTTGTACAGTGAGTTACAAAGAGAATACGAAGGACTGTACAAAACCGTTTTCTGCAGAACTTGCTGTGAGTTGATTCCTTCAACTCCACCACCAAATATCACGAACTCAAGCCCCAAAAAATGTTTCAATCACGACCCCCAGCTCCTAAGCTTCACTTCCAGGTTCTGAAACTACAATGTGGTTGGTGCATGTGTTCTAGCAACTGAGTGTCAAGCTTAAACCACCACAAGCAAGTTCAAAACCCCATTTGTAACAAGTTGAGCTTGTAATGCTCTTCAATGGTGAATGGAGATGGAGAAGGGTGTTGAAGATGATGTTGGTGCCAATGGATAGAGGTTGCTCAGGTGGTTTGAATGATGAAAGAAAATGGGACATGCATGAGGATTTGAGGAGAACCCTTCATCTTCTTCCTCTTCTAGCCTTCGCACTCTCTCCTCAACACTACTAGAAAAATCTCAAATAACGACGGAATTTAGAGACGGAATTTTTTCCGTCTCTATTAATTAGAGATGCGTATAGAGACGGAATATTTTCATTGGAGACGGAATTGCAATTATGGAAATTTGAGACGAAAATTAGAGACAGAATTCGTCGGTCGCTAAGTTTTCCGTCTCTACATCCGTCTCTAGTGAGTCTTTTTAAACGTATTAAAAGTTGAAACTTCATTTAGAGACGGAATATAGTGACATATATGCAGATATGCTAAAGGAACTTGGTGTTAGTGACTCGGAAATTGACAAAGAAATCTCCACGTCATTTTCTGCTTGGTTTAAAGAATATGTATGTTGAATTGAATCTCCTCATTTCATAATCTTACATAGTTTGTTAGGTGAAACTAATTTAACCAACTTTCAAATAGGTATTAAATAATCATGTTGAAGATGACTTCTTGAAAAGTTTGGCATGGGGCCCCAAGAGAAAAGTCATCAAATGGCCAATGTATTATATAAATGGATACAAGTTTAATACAAAAGGTCATGGTCAAGGGATGAGAACAACAAATTGTGGTGTTTATGTTCAAAGTGGAGAGAATGAGTCCATAGAAAATGATTACTATGGGGTCTTAACTGATATTGTTGAAGTAAGCTATACGGGATGACCAATAAAGACGTTGGTTCTGTTTAAATGTGATTGGTTTGATCCTACTCCAAATCAAGGGACAAAGATAGATAACTATGGAATTGTTGAAGTCAAAGCATCTAGGAGATATAAAAATTATGACCCATTTATATTTGCACAACAAGCAAAGCAAGTTTACTATACACAGTATCCCGAAGGACAAAATGGTTGGTTGGTTGTGATGAAGACCAAGTCACGAAGCACGATTCAAATTTTAGAGACTAATAAGTCGGAGAGAGATTCTCCATACCAAGATGAATCAATTCCACAATCACCCGTAATAATTGCAAATGACAATCTTCAAGAAAGTCTTGTTGACATAGCTGGAGAAGGTGAGGAAGTATTTGCTCATGCCTTGATGGAGCTTAGCTTTGAAGAGGAAGATGATTTTGAAGTAGAAGATAGTGCAGAAGAAGATGAAGAAGGACAAGGACAAAAAGAGGATGATGACAATGAAGAAACATATTCTGACTAGAAAAAAAATAGATTTTATTTTAAATGGAACCATTGATTAAATCATGAATCATCTAGTTTGTGTTAGTTATGTAGCTATGTTCACATGGTTTTAATTTACCTTACATGAACCATTTGTATGTTTGTTTTGCTATGTTACTTTTTATGGTTCCTTTTATTTCTTGGCCAAATATTGTAGATTCTTTTGAACCTTTCATGCTATTTTAAGGCCTGGGTTTTCCTCTAATTTACGGCCTGTGTTTTCCTTTCATCTTTTGGATTTGTTTCTCTACAAAGCTCAGGAGCAAAGCTATAAATAAATTGACATTTATAAGCTATTGTTGAAGTAAGATATTTACTAGTTTTTTTCTCTCTTTCTGATATTGTTGAAGTAGGCTATTTACTAGTTTTTTTCTGTCTTTCTGATTATCAATGATGGGTCTTTTTTTGCTGTAAAGGAAGTTTCATTGCTTGATCAAGGGAGTAAGGCAAAGCAACGTGTCTTTCAACTAGAGCAGATGAAACAAACCTACTCTTTCTACTAAGAAAAATGTTTTATGATAAAATGTTTCCTACCATTTGTATCAACATTTCATTACTAATACTATTTATTTAATATAGATGGCAACTGAAGGAAGAGGTAGAGGAAGAGGAAGAGGTAGAGGTAGAGGAAGAGTTACCTCTCAGACATCTCAACCACCAATTCCTAGAGCCCCCTACATCATCCTCAACTCCAAATTTACAATCTAGGGCCCCCCTTGCATCATCTTCATATCCTAATTCCCAAACTAGGCCTCACCAATTATATCACAACCCTTACACACTTCCCATACAACTACCCCTACACCATCCTCATCACTTAATTCCCAAACTAGACCTACACGAATTATATCACAACCCTTACACACTTCCCATACAGCTACCCCCTACACCATCCTCGTCACTTAATTCCCAAACTAGGCCTACACGAATTATATCACAACATTTACACAATGCCCCTAGAACTTCTCCTACACCATCCCCATCTCCAAATTCTCAAACTAGACCTACACCAATCATGTCACAACATTTACAAAATTCCCCTAGAACTTCTCCTATACCATCCCCATCTCCATCTCCAAATTCTCAAACTAGGCCTACACCAATCATATCACAACCTTTACACACTAACCCTACATCTGCCCCATCTCCTCATTCCCAAAGTGGAACATCCATAGGAGCTTCATCCTTAATACCAGAGAACATTAAGTGGGGGTCAAGGGATGTAGATGGACGTATTTGGATCAGACCGGCTCCTGGAAACAAGTAATTTTATATTCATTGAAATTGTTTTTTACTTATATAGACTGGCTCTTGGACGTATATGCATCTTACTCAAATTTTTGGTAATTTCAGCTTTGATCCAGAACCTAGAGTCAGAGGTGCTATAACAAAAATCTTCAAGGCAAAGTTTGATGGGGTTTGGAAATCTTGGTATAATGTGGACGAAGAAATGAGAGATGCATGGTTTTCTGACTTTAAGGTAATTTCATATGACTGGAGTAGGCATAAATCATAATTGCATTTGTACTTTTCCCCTTTTTTATCCATAAAATTTATTTTTCTATATAAAATAAAATCTTGGGTGATTTTCTTTTCTTATTAAAGGTTTCAAGAGTCAAATTGTTACAAATAGGAAGGACAGTTAATACCTACTGGTGCAATAACTGATTAGCGGTCTTGTATTGTAACTGTTTCTGGAGCGTTAGTGGATGTCAAATTTTGCTGTAATTAATTATTGTAATTGAGGAAGTTTCATGAGGATTGTTCTGTGGTATGCATATTTTACTTACAATCTTAAATTTGTTGCCTGCTTTGCTTGGGTTGATAGCTATTGCATGTGTTGGATTGAATTTAAAATATAGGATGTAGTTCATTAAGTGTGAACAAATGTGCTTACTGAAGGACCTTCTTATATGCCAAGGGTAATACTGTAGGTACCTTTAATAGAGTAGAGAGGTTAAAATGGGATGCACGTTAATGGTTTTTTTATTGTAGGCACTGTATAAATGGCTTGACAAAGATGAAGACCGAATTGAAAAGAGTTTTAACAGTCGTGGATCAATAGCACTAAAAATGCTTTGTTTAAGGTGCGTAGTGGTGAAGATAAAAGTGGTTGGATTGAGGAAGAGTATTTAAAACCATTGGAAGCTCGATGGAAAGATGATGGCAAAGATTTTCTGAAACTAATAAGCAAAATAGGCAGGCCCAAGAAGGACATAATGCGCACGCTGGAGGTTCTATATCTGCAAGGGAACACATAAAGAAAATGGTTAGTATTTTTTATTGAAAGCAAGACTATTTAATTAAATTTGTTTTAATGTAATGTTTGCTTCTTATTCTTGTAGAAGGTAGAACTTAATAGAGACCCAACATTGTATGAGCTTTACGAGCGACTCCATAGACCGAAGGGAAAACCGAATGAGTGGTTGAATGAGAAACAAGCAAAAATAGCTGTATGTCTCTACTATTTGTAATTTGAAATTCTTAAAGTTATGTTTTATAAATGTAAATATAGACTAATATCTTTAATTTCAGGAAATGTTTCAATCACAATTAGCCGAGAGACAACAACAGAGTGGTGAGGATATTGGCGAGCAATCCACACAAAAGTTTCAGGATGATGTATTCTTGGAAGTTATTGGCGGTTTAGACAAAAAGGGACGCGCTCTTGGACTAGGATCTCATGCAGCTGTTCTTAAAGAATCTTTGAAGGATTATAGTTATAAAGATGCAACAATCTCAGAAGAGATTTCTATATTAAAAGCTGAGCTTCAACAGAAGAATATTGTACAAGAAAACATTACCAGAAAATTAGACCGTTATGAGCAAATGTTTAAGAAGCTTATGCGTGATAAAAATATAAAAGCTTTACTTGATGCACCTGAAGAAGAGGCTGATGCACTTGAAGAAGAGACTGACTATTGCAATGAGGAGATGGGTGAAGCTGAAATGAATGACTCTTTATTTCATTAGATTTAGCTACATATATACTTTTGCTAAAGTTAATGTTAGTTTTGTTTCTATGTCTTGTAAAAGATTTCAGTTTGATTAAGTGTAACTTTTTGCCATATTATTGAAACACTTTAGTATTAATGAATTATTGTTTGGTCTGTCCCTTGAAGTTTGAACTATCTAATAAATTAGGTAGGAAATTAAAATTAATTTTGGAGAAAGGCAGAAAAATCTGGTTGTAAAATATTAAATAATTATTAGAGACGGAATAGTCACGCCGTCTCTAGTAGAGACAGACAAATTCCGTCTCTGCAGAGACGGATGTTTAATATCCACAAGTATCAACTGTATATGCTAGCGACCGGGCAGAGACGGATATTTTCCGTCTCTGCTTAGAAACGGATTACAAAATTCCGTCTCTAAGACGTTAGCGACCGCAAGTTTAGATACGGATCTGGGTTCATCTCTAATTCCGTCTCTAAAGTGCGTAGAGGCGGATTTTCCCACTTTTAGAGACGGATTTTGTCCGTCTCTGTACCCGTTTTTTCTAGTAGTGAAACTCTCTCTATTTTTCTGTTCTCAGCACATAAAGGAAATGTGTTTTTGTGTGGGAGTGGGGTAGGAAATAAGTGTTCTCAGCTGAAAGTATAAAAGGAATGCGAAAATACCATTTTGCCCCTTCACTTAATTTTCCACTTAACTTAATTCTAATCACACCATCATCCAACAATGCACCAAACCTCATCACTAATAATTTATTTAGCTATCCATATCATTTTAACCCATGGCAATTATCATCTTTATAATTAATTTTTGCTAACTTGTTTAACTTAGCTAACAAATTGTCTCATGAACTCTTGCTAATTTCGATAAATGAAATTAGCTAAATTGAGGATGTTACATGATACCACTTTTTTTTCAATAGTTCAAACTTCATTTATGAATCGCCAAAGCCAGAAAGACAACATGGGCCAACTTATGACAAACACCCAACTATTATTTTATCGAATAGTATTAATAACGATATTGATATATATTAATAATTCAAGATATGTATAAATAATTGACAATTGTTAAGTCATATAATGTATAATTTTTGGTGAGTGGACTAGACGTTTGATTTTAAGTTTTAAGTAAGAGTACATGAAGGAAAAGGAAAGGAGAAATAAAAATGAAGAGTTGCTTGCTTGGGAAGGGATACGTTATAGACGCGAACAACACACGACGTGATGAGTGGAAAGTGCAAAAGAAAAACACTCTAATTAGCATAATTACGCATTTCCAACGTTATTTTGCTGTCCTATCGAACCCCACTACTTCTTTTTTTCTTTGGAAGGTCAATAAAGTCAAATTTAACAATAACTGATACTTGAAATGGTTGGCAAGGGAATAATACCACGAATGCCTGAAAAAATGGATACGATATGAGTACAAAAAGTTAACGCGGTTCCTACGGCCAAAAGGAGAAACATGAAGATATATAGCTGGCTATCTTTACAAAAATGGTTGGCAATAATACCTTTTCTTGCTTTTCCATCTAGATAAATGAAATAGATATAGTTTGTACTCGATGATATGAAAATTTAATTTTGCAACAATAGTAATTATAATATAAGAAAGAGGAAAAAAAAACCACCAAACTGTACGTACTATAAAGCAAGTACATACATACTATAAATATAAAGCAATTGAAATTAACCCTGGTTGAGCGGTTGGGGCTCATCCTCCTTTAACCAAGTGTTGAGGGTTCGATACTCGCATTGGGTATGAATTAGCTTTAAATACCTGGGTCAGCTGTCCCACCCTTCGAGGTGCCTCCAATCCAGCGAGAGAATTAGTCGCTGCGTTCGGCGGTGGATACCCTGGTTTATACCAAAAAATAAAGCAATTGAAATTGACACATGGCTGTCTGCCTCCATGTGTTGTGAGACACCGCAGAAAGACCATTGCTACTTCCTTCTCTAAACTATTGGTGTCTCATGTTAAGAGGAATGTTAATTATCTTGCTCATTAGCTGGCTAAGTATAGTGTTTGTAAATAATTAATGTTGATGTTGATACGGCTTTGATTGAAGATATATATACTCTTTATGGTATCACTTTAGGGATGGCAATGAAGCAAGTGGGGACAGGGAGTACTCTCTCGCGTCCTCATACCTCAATCATCGTCGTAAAGTAGGAGTGGCAATTTCCAATATGAGTGGGATCCCCGTGGGGGCGGCCTCCTTCATAGCTTCGCTAACTTCCCCTCGTGGGGACGAGGATGGAAGACAAAATTTCTTTGCGGTCAATTCGAGAACGGGGAAGGGGCTAACTTAACTTAGCATATATATATATATATATAATATTATAATTAATAGTCGTTTTAGTCTTTTCATGTAGAGCTCTCAATTATGGTTGGCATGGTCCAATCAGACCAAACAATGGGTTGGGTTGGACCGAAAGGATTTAATTTGGGCCACTATTTTATTAGCCCAACTCGATCCTATGCAGGTTGTGGGCTTAATAGGTTGGCTCATGGGCCAAAATAAAATTACACTAAATATATATTAGCATTTCTGGGTAAATGGGTCTAAAAAATATATTATTTAAAGAAGATTATGTAAGAACTCATCACAAACATATAGGATCTTATTACGAAGGCAATAACTAATTAATAAAATTGTGAGTCTATAAGTATAAAGTTATTTATTCAAGTTCTTTATATCGCAAAAAAGTATTCTCATCATTAGAAAATAAAATAAACATGTTTACTTTCAATGCTTTTAGCTGATTATAAGCGAAATAAGAAGCCCTAACCCATCAGCACGCATGAACTTGTTTATTTGAATTTATTTTTCTCATCAACTTCTTTTTTTTATAGGCTTTTTCTCATCAACTTCTAAGCCTTCATGAAAAATTACCTAATCAGTTGTTCATTTCTTAGTATTTGTTGGTTGTGAAGTGCTAGCAACACTCTCTTAAAGACTCTCACTCTAACGCTCCCTCTGTAAATGAGTCAAATTCATGTGTCCCGCTAAATTACTGGGTTCATTTTTGAAGTGGTGAAACCCACATGAATTTCACTCAATCATAGAGGGAGTACCAAGCAATGAGAGAAATAAAAAAAAAGGCAAGTTAAGAAAAAAAAATGATAACGCAATGAGGGTGACCAACAAAGCAAGTACCAAGAAAACACAAAGTTTTAAAATTATCGATCCTGCAAGTTGTCGCGCAAAATTTTTTATGTACTCGTATTGTTGGCCCAACCCACCTTATTTTATTGGGTAGAATGAGCGTGCCCGTCCAATTGAGCTCATTTTGACGTCTCTATTTTCTTTTTCTTAAAACAAAAATTAATCAAACTATTAAACTTTTGACAAAACACTTAAATATTGAAAGAAATTAAGAAAATGATAGTTATGTTTGGCTGTGCGTGGAGCAAATCATGAAATTATAATGTAGTTACTAATCTTTTTTCATTTTCATTAAATATTATGCTTGTAATATTAGAGTTTGAAGTTATTATAACTTTGAATTTTATATTTTTCAATTTTTATAATTTCATTGAATTTTAATATATACTTTTTTAATTGTTTATGAATTCTGGTGGTTCGGTGGAAATCCGCATGAATGAGAATGAGAGAGAAAAACTATTTACAATAGGAATGACAATGGGCCAGGTGGGGGTGGGGAGTACTCCACTACTCCTTTTCCCTAATCTCTGTCGCACGAGAGTTTTCCTTGCTATCCTCACTCCCAGGGATCTTCACAAGGACCACGAGAATTTTAAAGACCTTAAAAAGAAATTGATTAAAATCTAACAAAATTGAAAAACTTTATAAAAGTAAAAAATGGTATATTCATAGGGAGGAAAATATAAACAAAATATTTTTCAAATGTTATTTTCGGTTTTGTTATCTTTTTTATAATTTAAGGAGGTAGCAGAAGAGCTATAAGACATGGGTGCTATTGGTACACCTACTGCACATCAAATTTAAGCCTAAGGCTAAGCTGAGAGGAAGGAACATGAATGATAGCCTAAGAGAAATTTCCTTGACGACCCATGCTTGCTAGTAAATCAATGCAGCTGTTTCTGTAACACCCAAAATAATTTAATTAATTATTTAATTAAATTGTTTAAGTGTTGCATTATTATTATTATTATATTAAATTATTAATATAGTGTTTTATTTTAATAAAGGAAGTAGTAACCGGTAATTACGGCGTGGTAGGATCGGCCCAAGCGCCCAAGGCCCGTTGAATTAGGCCCCTAGGCGCAAGGGTTTGAGACAAGCGTCTCATTTGTGCAAAAGAAAGAAAGAAATCGCAAAAGAGAGAAGAGAGAAAAAGAAAGTTGCGAAGAGAGGAGAAGGAAAAGAAGGGTGTACGGCGCGCAAGAGAGAAGAGGAGCAAGGAGCTGTTGCTGTGGTTACTTCGGTGTCTTCGTAGAGGAATCTTCATCTTCGGAAATCTAAGGTAAGGGTGGGTCTTACCTTATAATAGGGTTCATAATGGGATGTATGTGGGTTTAGGGCTTATATCGCTATCTTGCATGATTTTTGACGATGTTGTAATGTATGATTGCTTGGATGATGAATTGATGCACACTAAGTGCTTGTTGAGAAGTACATGACTTGTTAGGCGTATGTGATGATTGAAAATGCATGTTAGGTACTCGTTAAAATGTGTGTTTGAATATGTGAGAATGAATTTGTGATGTTTGAAGTTATTGTTGATGATTGAACATATAAAAATTTGGAGAAAATTGAATTAGAAGGACCCTAGGCGCCTTAGGCGCCATTGTTGTTGCCATTGTCACGCATTGTTGTTGCTGTCTGGGAGCCATGGGCGCCTGTTGCCTGTCCTGTCGCGTTTCAGTGTTGCTGCCTTGGCACAGAGGCGCCTTGGGCGCAGGTTATCTGTGCCTGGGCGCCAAGGGCGCCTAATTTTGGCTGCCCGTGTTGCGTTCCTAAGTTGTGTTTCTGAGTAGCTACGTTGCTTGGATGTCATTGGTGTTGAATTTTGGTTGCTAGGTTGAGTATTCTGAAATGTCACTAGGATCCCCTCCCCTGGGCGCCAAGGGCGCATGCTGCCTGCTGTGTTGCTGTATGTGTCTGTGCTGGGCGCCAGGTTCCCTGTGCCTGGGCGCCAAGGGCGCATGTTGCCTGCTGTGTTGCTGTTTGTGTCTGTGCTGGGCGCCAGGTTCCCTGTGCCTGGGCGCCAAGGGCGCCAGGATCCCTCCTGCGCCAGTTTTCTGTGTCTGGGCGCCAGGATCCCTCCTGCGCCAGTTTCTGTGTCTGGGCGCCAGGATCCCTGCCTGCGCCAGTTTTCTGTGTCTGGGCGCCAGGATCCCTCCTGCGCCAGTTTTCTGTGTCTGGGCGCCAGGATCCCGGCCTGCACCAGTTTTGATGTTGCGCCAGGATGTTGGCGCAGAGGGGCGCCTGGGCGCCAGTGTTGCTGCCCAGCGCCATTTTTGTGTGCTGCTGTTCCCTGCTAGGCGTGCAGTGCCTGGGCGCCATTTTCAGCATGTGTCTCAGTTTTGTTCCTAATTTGTTTTTGACGTATCTTTTGACTCGGGTGTCCGTTTTAAGTGCTTCAAAGTGCGTTTCGAAGCTTATTCAGTCCTCTACCTGTATATGCTACTTTAAGTTGAAAAATGATTATTTTTCTGATAGTTTATGGGCGCCAATCTTGTGCTGCCATGTTGATGTTAATGACGACGGGTCTAATGACCAAATATTATTGATGTTGTTAAATGACGATGGGTCTATTGACCAAATTATACTGATGATGTTATTGACGATGGGTCTAATGACCAAAATGACGATGATGATATGGATGACGTTGTTGTTGTGATGATTATGTTTTGTTGGTTGTTCATGAAGTCACATGCATACATGTGCATATATTGACGATGTAAGGCTGCGGTCTCGAGCTAGTGACGATGAATAAGGCTCAAAAGTGACGATGTGCCCAATTGGCAGAATTAGTGACGATGATGGTACCACATGCATACTTGCACTTCATACATTCATTCTCATCATTGACAATTATTATTTTGGTCGGTGTGCAATATATTTGTGTGGCAATTATAAATGTTGACGTGGTTGTGTAGTGAGCGCTGTATATATGTATATATGTTATTATAGTTGTTATAAATATATTAAAATGTTGTTATATATATATATATATATATATATATATATATATATATATATATATATATATATATAGGGGTGACTGCTGCTTATAATGCATTATTATAGTTGTTACATATATATATATATATATATATATATATATATATATATATATATATATATATAAATTGTAAAAAAAATTGTTATATATATAAATAAATGTATATATATGTATTGTTGTGATTGGTATAGTTCTGTACTCTGGCATACTGCTTATTATAAGCTTTATTATACGGTTTAGACTCACCCCTTATGTTGATTAATTACTACAGGTAACCGTGAGTGAAGGCTTTTAACCCTTCATCCCTCGAGTCGGTCATGCTCTGATACGTAGCACCTGGGGGGCGAATAAATGTTATTTTGGTTTATTTTATGTGACACTGATGAATTTGTATTGATGTTATTACAACTATGTTTGTAAACTATTTCTTTTAATCCGCTGCGTGTTGACAAACTATTTGTTGTAGACTTTTGAGTAATTGAGGGTTCGCCCAATTTATTGAGGAGCTACGTATTATGTTTTCTTTGAAATGATGAATTTTATTATCAATTTTGTATGCGGGAATTGAAGTAAATGTAGCATCCCGTTTGGATGAATTGAAAAATAATTTTTAAACTCTGATATTTTTAATTTTAAATTGCCGGGTAGAAATGGGGTGTTACATTAGTGGTATCAGAGAAGTTTGGTCTGTCCGGCCAAGTTGTCCAGTCTTAGTGTCTTTGACTAGCAAGTATTGCTAGATTAGTTCTGAATTATTGTTTATGCTGCAGTGTAAGTTGAAAATGGATGGGAGAAATGATGCTGCTCTTGCTGCTTTGCAAGCTATGGCGCAGGCTGTTGGGAACCAGCAGAATGATGGTGAAAATGCTGGAACTCGCAGTCTGGCCACTTTTCAGAGGCAGAAGCCGCCTACTTTTAAGGGCAAGTATGACCCTGATGGTGCTCTAGAGTGGTTGAAGGAAGTGGAAAGGATTTTCCGTGTCATGGATTGTAATGAAGCTCAAAAGGTCAGATATGGTACTCATATGCTGGCGGAAGAAGCTGATGATTGGTGGTTGGAGGTTAGGCAAAGGTTAGAGACTGCTAATGAAGAGATTACTTGGGCTGTATTCCGTAGGGAATTTTTGAGAAAATACTTTCCAGAAGATGTCAGGGGCAAGAAGGAGATTGAGTTCCTTGAGCTGAAGCAAGGAAACATGTCTGTAACAAAATATGCTGCCAAGTTCACTGAATTGGCCAAATTTTATCCTCACTACACTGATGCTGGCTCTGAGTTCTCCAAATGTATCAAATTTGAGAATGGGTTGAGGGCTGACATTAAGAAAGCTATTGGGTACCAAAAGATTCGGGTATTCGCTGATTTGATTGACAGTTGTAGGATTTTTGAAGAAGACAATAGTGCTCACTCTAAGGTTATGAGGGATCAGAGCGGTAAATTTCAGAACCGTAGTAAGCCATATGAGGTTCCTGCTGGTAGGGGTAAACAGAGATATGCTGAGGGTAAGAAGTCTAGTGGGGGAGATGCTCCCGCTAACCTTGTGTGTTTTAAGTGTGGTAAGTCTGGTCCTAAAAGCTACGAATGCAAGTCGGGAGTGAGAGTGTGTTTCCGTTGTGGCAAAGAGGGTCATTTGGCGTCTGACTGTGAACGCAAGGACGTGGTTTGTTTCAACTGTGGTGAGGTGGGTCATATTAGCACCAAGTGTTCTAAGCCGAAGAAAGAGAAGAGTAGTGGGAGGGTGTTTGCTCTCGCGGGATCAGAGGAGGCTAATGAGATAAGAGGTACATGTTTTATTAATGGTATCCCTTTGATTGCTATTGTTGATACCGGTGCCACGCATTCATTCATTGCTGCTATATGTGTTAAGAAATTGGGTCTAGCCTTGTCTTCTTTGATGAGGGAGATGGTTATCGATACTCCAGCTAAGGGTTCGGTAACTACCTCTCTTGTGTGTGCTAAGTGCCCTCTGTCGGTCTTCGGCAGAGATTTCGTTGTTGATTTGATTTGTTTGCCGTTGGGTGGGTTGGATGTTATTCTTGGTATGGACTGGTTAGTGGATAACCATGTCCATATTAATTGCTTTAGTAAGTCTGTGAGTTTCCATTCTCCCGAAGAGGAAGAATCTGTTTTGTTGCCTGCTGGTCAGATGCATAAAGTAATGAAGGAGGGAGTTAGTCTGTTTGCTCTGATGGCGTCGTTGTCTGCTGATAATCAGGCTATCATTGAAGGGTGGCAGGTGGTGTGTGAGTTTCCCGAAGTGTTCCCTGATGAGATTCCAAGTGTTCCGCCAGAGAGGGAAGTTGAATTTGCTATTGATCTTGTACCTGGTACTAGGCCTGTGTCTATGGCACCGTACAGGATGTCAGCATCAGAATTGTCAGAATTGAAGAAGCAACTAGAAGATCTGCTTGAGAAGAAATTTGTAAGGCCAAGTGTGTCACCGTGGGGAGCTCCTGTGTTGTTGGTGAAGAAGAAGGATGGAAGTATGAGGCTCTGTGTTGATTATAGGCAGTTGAACAAGGTGACAATTAAAAACAAGTATCCGCTCCCGAGGATTGATGATTTGATGGACCAATTGGTGGGTGCTAAGGTGTTTAGCAAGATTGATTTGAGGTCGGGTTATCACCAGATCAAGGTGAAGGATGAAGACATTCAGAAGACAGCTTTCAGAACTAGATATGGGCACTATGAGTATTCTGTGATGCCGTTTGGTGTTACCAACGCGCCGGGAGTATTTATGGAATACATGAACCGTATTTTCCATAGTTACTTGGATCGGTTTGTGGTGGTGTTTATTGATGACATTCTGGTGTATTCTAAGACGGAAGAGGAGCACGCAGAACATTTGAGGTTAGTGCTAGAAGTGTTGAAAGAAAAGAAGCTGCATGCAAAGTTGTCTAAGTGTGAGTTCTGGCTGAATGAAGTAAGTTTTCTTGATCATGTTATCTCTGGTAATGGTATTGCTGTGGATCCGGCCAAGGTAGATGCTGTGTTGCAATGGGAGAGCCCGAAGTCAGTTACTGAGATTAGAAGCTTCTTGGGGTTAGCTGGTTATTATAGGAGGTTTATTGAAGGATTCTCTAAGTTAGCCCTTCCGTTGACTCAATTGACTTGTAAGGGAAAGGATTTTGTGTGGGATGCTCGATGTGAAGAGAGCTTCAATGAGTTGAAGAAGAGATTGACAACATCTCCTATTTTGACTTTGCCCGTTCCGGATCAACCGTTTGTGGTGTATTGTGATGCGTCCAAAATGGGTTTGGGAGGTGTGCTTATACAAGATGGTAAGGTAGTAGCTTATGCGTCTAGACAGTTGAGGACCCATGAGAAGAACTACCCTACGCATGATTTGGAGCTAGCGGCGATTGTGTTTGTGCTGAAGATTTGGAGGCACTATCTTTATGGTACTAGATTTGAGGTGTTTAGTGACCATAAGAGCTTGAAGTACTTGTTTGATCAGAAGGAGCTGAATATGAGACAGAGACGTTGGTTAGAATTGTTGAAGGACTATGATTTCGGCTTGAACTATCACCCAGGCAAAGCTAATGTCGTGGTTGATGCTTTAAGTCGAAAGACCTTGCATATGTCAGCAATGATGGTTAAAGAGTTGGAGTTGATTGAGCAATTTCGAGATATGAGCTTAGTTTGCGAAGTAACACCGCAGAGTGTTAGATTGGGAATGTTGAAGATTGACAATGACTTTTTGGCTAGTATCCGGGAAGCCCAGAAGTCAGATGTGAAACTAGTGGACTTGATAGTTGTGAATGATCAAGCTGAGAATGGGGATTTCAAGTTAGATTCCCAAGGTGTGTTGAGATTCAGGGATAGAATCTGTATTCCTGATGATGCTGAGATGAAGAGAGTGATTCTTGAGGAGAGTCACAGAAGCAAGTTGAGTATTCATCCGGGGGCTACAAAGATGTACCAAGATTTGAAGAAACTGTTTTGGTGGCCGGGGATGAAGCGGGATGTGGCACAGTTTGTGTATGCATGTTTGACTTGTCAGAAGTCAAAGTTTGAGCACCAGAAGCCTGCGGGGTTGATGCAACCATTGGATATCCCAGAGTGGAAGTGGGACAGCATTGCTATGGATTTTGTGACGGGTTTGCCTCATACTGCGAAAGGGTATGATGCCATTTGGGTGATTGTTGATAGGTTAACAAAGTCGTCCCATTTTGTTCCTATTAATATCACGTATCCAGTGCCTAGGTTGGCAGAGATCTATATCCGGGAAGTTGTGAAGCTTCACGGAGTTCCTATGAGTATTGTTTCAGACAGAGACCCGAGGTTTACTTCAGAGTTCTTGAGAAGTTTTCATGAGAAGTTGGGATCAAAGTTGAGGTTGAGTTCAGCTTATCATCCTCAGACAGATGGTCAGTCAGAGAGAACAATTCAGTCACTGGAAGATTTGTTGAGAGCCTGTGTCTTGGAGCAGGGAGGTTCATGGGATTCCCACCTTCCATTGATAGAATTCACATACAACAACAGCTACCATTCTAGTATTGGGATGGCACCTTTTGAGGCGTTGTATGGTCGGAAGTGTAGAACCCCACTATGTTGGTATGAGTCTGGTGAGAGCGTGGTGCTTGGACCAGAAATTGTTCGCGAGACAACTGAGAAGGTTAAGTTGATCCGTGAGAAGATGAAAGCGTCGCAGAGTCGAAAAAAGAGCTACCATGATAACCGGAGGAAAGATTTAGAATTCCAAGCAGGTGAACATGTATTTCTGAGAGTCACTCCGGTGACTGGTGTTGGGCGTGCCTTGAAGTCGAAGAAGCTCACTCCTCGTTTTATTGGTCCGTATCAGATTACTGAGAGGGTTGGAAATGTTGCCTATAGGGTGGCTTTGCCACCTAATCTTTCGAACTTGCATGACGTGTTTCACGTGTCGCAACTTCGAAAGTATGTTCCAGACCCGTCTCATGTGATTCACATGGATGATGTGGAGGTACGGGATAATCTCACTGTGGAGACTATGCCTATGCGCATTGAAGATCAGGAAGTGAAGGTTCTGAGGGGAAAGGAGATTGCCTTGGTGAAAGTGGTTTGGTTAGGAGCTGCTAGAGAGAGCATGACTTGGGAGCTGGAGAGTAAGGTGAGGGAGTCTTATCCAGAGCTGTTTGAATCAGGTAAGAATTTCGAGGACGAAATTTTCTAAGTGGGGGAGAGTTGTAACACCCAAAATAATTTAATTAATTATTTAATTAAATTATTTAAGTGTTGCATTATTATTATTATTATATTAAATTATTAATATAGTGTTTTATTTTAATAAAGGAAGTAGTAACCGGTAATTACGGTGTGGTAGGATCGGCCCAAGCGCCCAAGGCCCGTTGAATTAGGCCCCTAGGCGCAAGGGTTTGAGACAAGCGTCTCATTTGTGCAAAAGAAAGAAAGAAATCGCAAAAGAGAGAAGAGAGAAAAAGAAAGTTGTGAAGAGAGGAGAAGGAAAAGAAGGGTGTACGGCGCGCAAGAGAGAAGAGGAGCAAGGAGCTGTTGCTGTGGTTACTTCGGTGTCTTCGTAGAGGAATCTTCATCTTCGGAAATCTAAGGTAAGGGTGGGTCTTACCTTATAATAGGGTTCATAATGGGATGTATGTGGGTTTAGGGCTTATATCGCTATCTTGCATGATTTTTGACGATGTTGTAATGTATGATTGCTTGGATGATGAATTGATGCACACTAAGTGCTTGTTGAGAAGTACATGACTTGTTAGGCGTATGTGATGATTGAAAATGCATGTTAGGTACTCGTTAAAATGTGTGTTTGAATATGTGAGAATGAATTTGTGATGTTTGAAGTTATTGCTGATGATTGAACATATAAAAATTTGGAGAAAATTGAATTAGAAGGACCCTAGGCGCCTTAGGCGCCATTGTTGTTGCCATTGTCACGCATTGTTGTTGCTGTCTGGGCGCCATGGGCGCCTGTTGCCTGTCCTGTCGCGTTTCAGTGTTGCTGCCTTGGCACAGAGGCGCCTTGGGCGCCGGTTCCCTGTGCTGGGGCGCCAAGGGCGCCTAATTTTGGTTGCCCGTGTTGCGTTCCTAAGTTGTGTTTCTGAGTAGCTATGTTGCTTGGATGTCATTGGTGTTGAATTTTGGTTGCTAGGTTGAGTATTCTGAAATGTCACTAGGATCCCCTCCCCTGGGCGCCAAGGGCGCATGCTGCCTGCTGTGTTGCTGTATGTGTCTGTGCTGGGCGCCAGGTTCCCTGTGCCTGGGCGCCAAGGGCGCATGTTGCCTGCTGTGTTGCTGTTTGTGTCTGTGCTGGGCGCCAGGTTCCCTGTGCCTGGGCGCCAAGGGCGCCAGGATCCCTCCTGCGCCAGTTTTCTGTGTCTGGGCGCCAGGATCCCTGCCTGCGCCAGTTTTCTGTGTCTGGGCGCCAGGATCCCTCCTGCGCCAGTTTTCTGTGTCTGGGCGCCAGGATCCCTGCCTGCGCCACTTTTGATGTTGCGCCAGGATGTTGGCGCAGAGGGGCGCCTGGGCGCCAGTGTTGCTGCCCAGCGCCAGGTTTGTGTGCTGCTGTTCCCTGCTAGGCGCCCAGTGCCTGGGCGCCATTTTCAGCATGTGTCTCAGTTTTGTTCCTAATTTGTTTTTGACGTATCTTTTGACTCGGGTGTCCGTTTTAAGTGCTTCAAAGTGCGTTTCGAAGCTTATTCAGTCCTCTACCTGTATATGCTACTTTAAGTTGAAAAATGATTATTTTTCTGATAGTTTCTGGGCGCCAATCTTGTGCTGCCATGTTGATGTTAATGACGATGGGTCTAATGACCAAATATTATTGATGTTGTTAAATGACGATGGGTCTATTGACCAAATTATACTGATGATGTTATTGACGATGGGTCTAATGACCAAAATGACGATGATGATATGGATGACGTTGTTGTTGTGATGATTATGTTTTGTTGGTTGTTCATGAAGTCACATGCATACATGTGCATATATTGACGATGTAAGGCTGCGGTCTCGAGCTAGTGACGATGAATAAGGCTCAAAAGTGACGATGTGCCCAATTGGCAGAATTAGTGACGATGATGGTACCACATGCATACTTGCACTTCATACATTCATTCTCATCATTGACAATTATTATTTTGGTCGGTGTGCAATATATTTGTGTGGCAATTATAAATGTTGACGTGGTTGTGTAGTGAGCGCTGTATATATGTATATATGTTATTATAGTTGTTATAAATATATTAAAACGTTGTTATATATATATATATATATATATATATATATATATATATATATATATATATATATATATATATATATATATATATATATATATATATATATATATATATATTGGGGTGACTGCTGCTTATAATGCATTATTATAGTTGTTACATATATATATATATATATATAAATTGTAAAAAAAATTGTTATATATATAAATAAATGTATATATATGTATTGTTGTGATTGGTATAGTTCTGTACTCTGGCATACTGCTTATTATAAGCTTTATTATACGGTTTAGACTCACCCCTTATGTTGATTAATTACTACAGGTAACCGTGAGTGAAGGCTTTTAACCCTTCATCCCTCGAGTCGGTCATGCTCTGATACGTAGCACCTGGGGGGCGAATAAATGTTATTTTTGGTTTATTTTATGTGACACTGATGGATTTGTATTGATGTTATTACAACTATGTTTGGAAACTATTTCTTTTAATCCGCTGCGTGTTGACAAACTATTTGTTGTAGACTTTTGAGTAATTGAGGGTTCGCCCAATTTATTGAGGAGCTACGTATTATGTTTTCTTTGAAATGATGAATTTTATTATCAATTGTGTATGCCGGAATTGAAGTAAATGTAGCATCCCGTTTGGATGAATTGAAAAATAATTTTTAAACTCTGATATTTTTAATTTTAAATTGCCGGGTAGAAATTGGGTGTTACAGTTTCCCTCTTTGTAAATATGGGATCAATGAGCTCAAGTACCTCCATGAGGAAAGGATCAAGAGTGAAGTTCAAGCAAAACCCATTATGTATTGATCTAGTAATAATGGATCTTTTTAAATGACTAGGACCATCAAGAGACTTCGCCACCAAGTTACCACCTAAAACCTTAAGTCAATGGGTATATAGGTCACCTCTCTTTCATTTAGTTAGCTCAATCGTAGTTGATTTAAGACTACCTACTCACAAATTCTCAACAATCTCCCTCTCAAGTGTGACTCATCAACATAAATAGACTTGATCCAAACCATGACAACCTCTATTATATATCCTTTAGTTAGCTCATTTCTAATCGACATGGGACTAATAATCACACTTGAATTCTCAACAAAAATGCAATCCTAGCTAGGATCTCAAATTAATCCCCCCAACAAGCTGCAGATTTACTTCTAGTGCAAATGAAAACCATCTATATTTAACTTGTAAGACTTCAGAGGAATTGGGTGCAAGGCTAAGTGAAACTCCCTGTTGAGTATGTCTCATATGTAGTATCAATGGGACTGGGGGTGGGGGGCTAAGGTAGCGTAGCGAAGCTTCCTCTACGGTAATCTAGATGAGCAAATTTACATGGAGCAGCTAGAGGGTTTTAGTGATACTGGATGGGGCAGACTAGTTTGTAAATTGAAGAGGTCGTTGTATGGTTTAAAGCAGTCGCAAGACTATGGTACAAGCTCTTTAATTCATACATGCTTCAGATTGGCTACAAAGGTGTGAGTATGATTGTTGTGTTTATGTTAGGAGCCTTGATGATGGTTCTTTTACATGACATGTTGATTGTTGCTAATCATTTACATGACGTAAATCATGTTGGGAAAGGAGTTTGATATGAAGGACTTAGGTGCTGCTAGGAATGGAAATTCACAGGGACAAGAGTGGTAGAAAATTATGGCTCTCTCAGAAAGGCTATGTTGAAAAGGTGCTAGACATATTTAACATGAATAATTCGAAGGTTGTGAGTACTTCATTGCCAAATCACTTTAAGCTCTCGTAGGATCATTGTCCAAAAAACAGACGCAGAAGCTAAGTATATGTCAAAAGTGCCTTATGCTAGTCTTGTTGGTTGTTTAATCTATGCTATGGTTTGCACTAGACCAGATTCACCACAAGCTGTTAGTCAAGTTTGCAAGTTTATGTCCAAACTAAGAAAGCATCATTGGGATTTTTCAGGTACTTAAAGTTCATGGTATCATGTTTAGCAGTGAAAAGGGCGATCCTTCAGTTGACGAATATGTTGATTCAGACTATGCTGATGATATGTATGATATGAGGTCTACAACGAGATATGTCTTTACTCTTGCAGGTGGACCTATCTGCTGGAATTAATCAATTCAATCCATAGTGGCCATGTCGACAATTGAAGCAGAGTACATGGCAGTAACTGAAGCTGCCAAAGAGGCTTTGTGGCTTACAGGATTAGTGAAGGAGTTGAGTGTTGAGTAAGGTGGAGTTCAGTTGCATTGTGGTAGTCAGAGTGTCATCTACTTAGCAAAGAATCAGGTGTACCACGCTAGGACCAAACATATTGATGTGAGGCTTCATAAGATCAAATAGCTACTTGTATCTTGACATATATTACTTAAAAGGTTCATACTTTAGAGAATGCAGCTGATGTGTTGACCAAGTCAGTTATCAGTGACAAGTTCAAGCTCTGCTTGGACTTGTTACATGTTACTCAGTGTTAAGTAGGAGCTCTACCTCTGAGCGCCAAGGATGTGAACGCTATGCAGTGAATTTTCATAGGGGTTTGATATTTGTCAAGGTGAAGATTATTGAGTATGGACCATATGCAGTATCAATCAATGGGACTAGGGACGAGGAGAGCTAGCGTACGTAGAGATTGTTGAGTATGACTCATATGTAGTGCATCTTCAAGGGAATTGTTGTAATGTGGACCGGGATATGATAGGTACATATTGTAACACCAAAATCGAAACTACAGTTGCTATGTAGTCATAGACGTATGCATACTTTAGCTGAACTGCGTGATCAATATCGTGTTTTTGTTCTAACGTTTTCATTTCTTTATTTCTTCTTCTACTTGTTGGTGTCCTAACACTCCCTCTTTAAGTCATAAGAAAAAATGTTACTAATTTCATGATTGTCCTAAACAAACATGCCTCAACAAGATTACATATAGTATAACCAAATAAGTGGCATCTGCACAAAAAGTATATATTGTTAATAAATAAATTTTATGTGAATCTTACAAATAAAATAATAAATTTTGTGTAAATAAATAAATAAAATAATAAAAACTAAGATTAAAACACTACAAGAATAACTGCTGTTTCCTGCCATTTTTTCCGACGAACTCTTATTCGTCGCAATTTCCGACAGATTTGCGACGAAAAAGTCGTCGCAAATGTTCAGAAAAAAAGGCGCTCAAATTCCCGCTTGCGTTTCCGACGAAAACATGTTTCGTCGCAAATTTCCGACGGACACTTCCGTCGGAAAACACTAAATATCCGTCGGAAACCGTAAGACACGAATTAAAAAAAAGTAAAACCCTCGATCCTCTCCCACTCTCCTCAAACCAGCACGCGAAGGCTCTCCTCCTCTCCTCCCTCTCACCCTCGAAGGCTCTCCATCTTCCCCCTCTCTCAGCGCCTCTCCTCCTCTCCTCCTCTCCTTTCTCAGTCGCCCCCTCTCTCTCTCTCAGTCGCCGTCCCTCAGCCTCATCTCCCTCTCTCTCTCAGTCGCCCTCTCTCTCTCAACCGCCCTCTCTCATCCCCATTGAAATCGCGAGCCCTAATCCCTAATCCCTTCCTCTTCAAACGCGAACCTATCCTCAAATCGCTCCCTCTACAAACGCGAACCCTAATCGAAGATTGCAATGGCAGAATCGAACATCACTGGGGTTTTTTCGTGAGAACTGTAAATGAAGAACCACCGCGAACTGTAACTGAAGAATCGTGGAGCATGTACTTCGAACTGTTGAAGAGCCACCACGAACTGTAACTGAAGAACTGTGGAGCATCTACTTCGAAGTTCAAACACATTCAGGTAAATGTTTCTTCCATTTTCATTCCTTTTTTATTACGATTTTTACCAAATTTAGGGATTTTATGGATTGAGGTTTTAATGATATTTCTGATTTCAGATTTTGGTTTTCTCAAGTGATTTTGGGGTTTTTAGGATTTTGGGAAAAATAGGATTTTAGGGTTTTTAGGATTGTGAGAACCTGATTGAACAACTTGGGTCTTGATGTGGCTTGGTGTTTTGTGTTTACTACTTCACAGGTTCTACCTTAAAAGCTGCTGATGTTGATACTATTGTGGAGAAAAGGGACAACTACCTAGCAGTACTGGCTCTGTCAGCTTATGGGCAATTGTGCTATTGGCCCTCAACTGTTGCTGCTGCACTTGTAATCCTGACTTGTCTAGAACACAATCAAAATGCATCCCACAAAGTCATATAGGGGTAATTACTTTTGCGATACAGAACTAATGCTTTATTTGAATCTTCAATGCATCAAGCAAATTGTGGGGTTTACAATTAATTATATGACATAGTATGTATAGTTATATATTCTCTACACAAGGCTAGACATGCCTCGGGGATTTCAGTTTAATTTGGTCGTTTCCTAATACTTAAATCACCCTTGTTGTTGTAGTAAATAAAATTCAATTAAAATGGAGCAAGAAGGTCGGATTTGTATGGTCTTGGTTTGCACTGAAACTGTGGAAAATTGATATCTCTACAGTTGTGTGTGCCCTTTTCTGAATCCTATCCTCTTTCCCCTTTTTCCAGTACGAGTAAGATTGTAATTAAAATGCCATGTAGACTATTAATTGTGTGATTTTGCAGATCCACGTTAGATCCAAGGATGAGAATTTGCATCAATGCATGGAGGTATGATAGTTCCAATTTACAATCAAAAGCAAGTCTGTTATATTCTGTCTTCTCCTGATTACAATTTATGGATCAGCTAATTGAAGTCTTGCTGTATGTGAGGAAGAACTTGCCTGCATTATGCAGCTTACTATGGTCATTCTTCTTCTCTTAAGGCAATACTTTCTGCTGCTCAAACTAATCCAGTGGCTGCTTCTTGGTAAGTCCTTTTTCTGTTTTGGGGTTTATTTCTTCCTTAATTGACTCCTGTGGTGATTAGTTTTTATGCTTTTGACAAAGGATAGAAAAAAATATGCATGTTCATAGAAACGTTTTAGGTCTATTGTATGTATGGAAGTCTTCTGTTTTATGCTTCTGAACATCAGTTGACATTGTCATAAATGGGTGTACTGATTTGTGCCTCTGCCAACAGGTGTATAAGGTAGGGAAAGGTGCAGTTTGTACATATTTTCCTTAATAATGTGATAATATGGACTATGGTAACATTTGCATGGTTATTGCTGGAAAATTCCTTATTTGGAAGTATAGGAATCCCGAAAAATAACGCTGGTAATAATGGATTTAATTTACCAGCAACGGAGGAGTCAAAGTATGTTTCTGCTAATCATGATCAGCGAATGATGTGATTCACAAAGATGAAGATGTGCGTGAGAATCCTGTTGGTAACACCTGCACGGAGATGGATTTACTTGAAGACACACATGATTCTATTGCTTCTGGTGATCAGTCTGAAGAGGTATTCAACATATTAGCAAATTTTTATCTAAATATTTTGTTCAGAAACATATGTTCCATGCTCTTTTGAAACTAATTGATTACTTTGGTACATTATTTAAATGGCTGTTACTTGTTAAATACTGCATTGAAAATGGAGTTACTAGTATTAAGAAACATATGTGACTAGCAGATCCAAACGATGGAGAAGTTCTGTCACAGTATGGGAAGCTAGTTTGGGAGTTACATAAGGACCAAGAAAGAGCATCTACCTATTTTGAAAGATCAGTGCAAGCCTCTCCTGAAGACAGCCATGTACATGCAGCATATGCTAGTTTTCTTTGGGACACTGAGGAAGAGGAAGATCAGGAAGATCAGGATGATGCTGCAGATATGGCACAATCCAAGTATGAACATTGGTCTGCTCTAGCTCCTCTTCCTTTTGAACTTGTCATCTCTGCTGGACAAAAGGCTAAGGAGGAATCTTGGAACAAAAGTGAGCATGATTTAATACTTCAAATTTTAGTTTGAATATTTTATCTCTTAAATTAGTTACAGTGGATGTGCAGACTAAATATTTGTTTATAAAAGATGATATTAATTATAATGTTCACATTCTTTTAAATTTATTTTCAGATTCCAAATCACCTGGTGATGCCAAATATTCAGAAGCATTTGGTAAGAATTAAGTTGTCAGCATTTATTTTAGAGTTTAATTTGATGTTTAGCTATTAAACAAATATGTTACTGATTAATCCAACAATCTAGTTGTAACTCATCCATGTTTGGGAAGTTATTATTAAGTATAGGTTGTTAATGGTTAATGGTATGTAAATTTTGGTTGATTAGTGACCACAGCCATGGTACAGTATTTGATTTTTTTGTGAAAGTTTTTTTCCCAAAGCTTTGTGATAATCTGATGTCTTGTGTTGATAATTGGAAGGTCTGCTTGCTCCGTTTGTGCCATGCCTTCATAAAAAATTAGGCGCATTTTTAATTTCTTATTAATTTTCTGTTGATTTTTTCCAGTTTTTAAATCTGTTTGGTGATGTTCAATCTATCAAGAGGGGTGAGGATATGCATGCAAAACTGTTCTTGCCACACAGGAGCATGTCAGAGTTGAAAAAACGCCATGCAGATGATTTTTTGGCTTCGGAGGATAGACAATGAAGCTACCCGTGGATTTGGTCCTTTAATGCCAGGCCATCTTCAATTCAATGTATATTTGCCAAGTAGTTGTATTATTAGAAATTTAAACTATGAAGTATGAATAGATAGATTTAGGGCAGTTTGTTTTTTCCTGGCTAGTTTGCTGCATGCTCAACAAGTATATCATGATTTTCAAGAATTGCCTAAGCAGTTTGGTCTTGGGAAGCATCCTTTTAATCTCTTGCATTTTAGTTCAAGGAGTGGATCAAATTTCTTGGTATCCTTTGTAGGGAGGTACTTGCTTGGGCATCTTATGGATTTTTTCACCATATTTAACCAGGATTCCACTCAATTATCACTTAAAGTTTGCACTCTTTGTTTGGCTGCAACTTCCCACTATCAATGTAAGCTTAAACAAACTGCTACATTTATTCCTTTGCATACTATACTTTCAGATGCTTGGCTTTGTTTGAAAATAAATGTGTCTCAAAAACATGCTTATTTCTTCCTACTATTTGTTAATTAAATTAATTTATAGCACTATAGTATGAAAGCAGAAACTTTCGTAGTCTTATAGGTTGTTTGAGTATTGTTGATCATGTTGATCTTAGAATGAGTGAATGTTTTTTTGTTGTGGTCGTTACCTTTGCAGGAGCATTTCAGTAATTTTCCAAAAAATAGAGGAAGCATTGCAGGGTAAATTTTGTACTAAATAAGGGTAAGAGGAAGCATTGCTGACTTGCTGCTATAAACTTTCTCTGTGGTTCCAATTGACATTGTCTTCCTTTATTGCATATCATGAAAGCAAGAGAAGCACACATAGAGAGGCAAGAGAAGCACACATTGTAGTTTTGACAGAAAGAAGTTTGCTGATAGATGAATAATGTATATGCCTCACTATATTTTTTCTTATCAGTATCTCATAAAAAACCTTCCTTTTCGCATAACTAGGGACACCTTCCTTTTCATAGAATCCATGCCATACTAGAGTCATTTATATTGACTTTTAATATTACATTGGTAGATTGTTTTAGGACTCAATGTAGTTTTTATGTGGGTTTAGGGCTGTGATGAATTTGTAAATTTTGATGCTAAGGGATTAGGTTGAATCTTTTTTATAGATCTAATGCATGTCGAAATTGGTCTACTATAATAGGTGGAGCAGTTTATGTATAGTACAACTAAAATAGATCTATTCTGTTTAGTGTCTATGTAATCTATACTAAATGTATGAGCTCTTTTTTTGGGTTTTGTTGGTGTTGAGAAGGTGTAATACTTGCTAATTTGCTCTTATTTTCTTTAACCTTTCTTTTTCCGTTTATTTAACAGAAACTTCTTAAGGTTAAAGGAGCTGATATTGCTCTAATGTTCACTATGTATTTAGTTATCCTTATTTATGTTCTGTCTATTGGCAGGTGATGAGAATCACTGACAAAGGAGTTGATTCTCGTCTATTGCCATGTTAAAGCGTGTGAGGATAGACCATATGAAAGTCTTGAAGAAGATGAAAGCTGCTAAATCCTCGCAGTCTTCCGGTTCCAGTAGCAGCATGTTTGCCTTGGTTTTCACTTTCGTCTTCTGCATTGTGATCATACTCCAAGGTAATATTTGTATTCAGATTCATATTTATCATGCATATGATCTTTAGGTGTGTAGATTTGAGCTAGCAGTTGATGAATGAAACAATGATAATGAACATATTGTTGCTAATTCGTACATAAATTGTTCAATGTGCATGCACATTTGACTTCTCTATTAGTATGAAATGAGCTTCCTGCTTTTGTTTGTGTTTAATTTAATGTGCTCAGTGGTGTTTAGTTTTTAGAGATGAAAGTCCAGCTGGAATGTTGTAAGTATCTTGGTTGTACATGTGTATTATTATAGACATGAGTTTTACAATGGTTTGATCGCATGTGTGTAGTCTACATGCCAGGGTTGTAGCACTTCTATATCATACATATTATTGTTTATGTCGTTATTTGTTATTCTCTTCAGTGTCTTGTGAATTATTTATGGAGTGGACTTCATTTGTGGCAAAACTTACTAAGCATTTAGTCATTCTTCATTTGTAGATGGAAATGTGTCTGGTAGATTACTTAAAGATACTTTGTTGATTTTCTGTTATCTGTTTCCTCCAGAATTAAGTCATTCTTTGAAGATTCTGAAATTTGGCACTCTAGTTCTTAACTTCAATCCTATGAGTTGTCTGGTGTGAAATTTTTTTTTTATTTTTTTAAAAAAAAAAAAAGTAACCTTGAGTTGTTTTCCTTTGTATCTAGGGATTGAGCACAATGGTTGGTGACCTTGGAACTCAGCTGTCTGGTGGACAGAAGCTGCGCAGTGCCATTATAATGGCTGAGGAGAAGACTGCCAGACTTGTTTCAGCAGCTAATGGCTGAGGAAGAGGATTCTGTTTGCATTCTTTGTTGTACAAATTGGTATAGCAATTTTGTTTTGTCTATGTAAATTTGGCATGGATGCCTTGATTCTTATCATTTGATTCCTAATAGAAAATGTGTCACAGACATTTGAGATAGTTTTGTTTGTGTAAAGTTACAATTAGTTACAAAAATAATTGATTTTGGTTACACTCTGTTAGATGTTTAGCTTGTGGCTTCAAGCCTGCAACAAATATGCTGAAATAAGATCGGTTTTGTATAATTTAATTTTTTTTTAATTTTTTTTTAAAATTTCCGACGGATTTGCGACGAAAATGTGTTAGAGTTTGCGACGAAAAAATCCGTCGGAAAGTCCGTCAGAAACTATTTGCGACGAAAAAATCCGTCGGAAACGATTTCCGACGAGCGATTTTGCGACGAAAATTTGTCCGCCGGAAAGTCCGTCGGAAACGTTAATTTGCGACGAAAATCAGTGCATTTCCGACGGATTTTGCCGTCGGAAATCGTCGATTTTCTTGTAGTGAAAATTGTTATCAAATATACTCTTACACTATATGGATCCCAAGTAGGCAGCTCAGTTGGCGAGCTACGAGATACCGAAGGAGTGCACCAAATGAGTGCAAGAAGGAGGTCCCAGGCTTAACTCTCGGAAACTAACATTCCTCCATTCCTACTAACATTGCTTATAAAAAAAATTCTTACCCTATATGGACAGAATACAAAGATTTGTTTTTTTACAAAAGAATACAATGATGATATGCATGCCTATAAAAAAAAACAATGGTGATATGCACAAAATCTGAGCACGATTGGCCATGGATAATTTTATCCCCACAACTATTGAAACCTCTGTAAAACATGGTCCCACGTCGTCAATGCAAATAGAGTGGGACCCACAAACAAGAAGAAGACGTTGTCCACCACATTGCCTCCTACACACACATTGCCAATTGCATAATTCAATTTCATTGCATTGCTGGCACTAAACTGCATTGATTCCCTTCTAAGCACACGTGTCATCATCACCAGAACCATTACCTGTCGGTATCTCACATCCACCGTTGGATCAAAACACACCCGCCAAAAACATGGTATACTGAGGTTCACACGGTGCGTTTTGTTTGTCACTTTAAACTAAAGTCGAAGAGTCACAAGCTTATTTATCGCAACATTTGTTAGTTGTTACATAACATACTAAGTTGTTGTTATTTTCAGTTAAATCTTTGTTTCTCTCTCTCTCTCTCTCTTTCTTTCTTTGAATTATTTCAGCTGAACTAAAGTTTGAAGCTATGGCAGAGCTAGTCAAAACCAAGGAGGAAGCCGGTGCGGTTCCGGTTGTGGTTGCGGCGGAACCTGTGCCGCCGTTGGCTGAGGCGCCGCCGGTTGATGTTGTTGATAAGAAAGCGGTGGCTCCGCCGCCACCTGCTGTAGAGGAAACCAAGGCTCTTGCTATTGTGGAGAAAGAGAGTGAGTTTTCTTTCTTCAAATTTTCAATCTTTTGGCTTTTAAAAATCATGGGTTGCTGTCAAAATTCAATTTTTATTTTTACTATTTCATGGTATTACCAAAATCATAGCTTGGGTTGATTGCTTTGTCTGATTTTGGTTAATTACTGTAGAGGATGGTGTTTGTGATTGTCTTTAATTTCTGTTTGTTTTTCATAATTTAATAATTATTGGTAATTTACAATTGCAAGGTCTGTTTAAGCTAGTTTTATTGATCCTAAGGGCTATAGCATAATTTGGAAAGCCTAGGTTATCATGCTGGACTTTTTTTGGATTCTCCGAATTCGATTTGCATAAAAAAAGCTAGTTTTGTTGCATAGTTGCATTAGTTAACTTTTATTTTATATTTACCCATATCACCTTCTCTCCAATTTAGTCCCTAAACTATTTAAATTTATTAAAAGGTTCCTAAAATTTTCTCTAAGCAATTAAATTAGTTTCTCTGTTAATGTGAATGTGATCCACATTAACAAAAGGACTAATTTGATTGATGGAGGAAAATATTAGGGACCTTTTAATCAATTTAAATAGTTTAGAGACTAAACTAGAGAGAGAATAATAATTGAGTAACCAAATTGATGATTTATTGTATATTCTAATAACCTGTTTTTTCTGTCTCATGAATGGTTTTGTTAACAGGGATTTTATAATTTTCTATTTTCATTGTTCCTTGACAACTTTCAACAACTTTTATGGATTGTGAAAGTTGTCATTTTTAGCTTTTTCTAATAATTCATTTACCTCTTGGCTAAATTTCCCAAGGGCAGGGGTTTTGTTTATATCTCCACAATCATTATCTTCTAGGCTTTGTTTCAATTATTGGGTTGGTTTGGTATGCTTTCTATGACATGACTACTGGGGTATCCTTATAATTTCTTTTGCTTGCAAAAGTTGGTTTGACTATTATTTTATGCTCATAATGGCAACTTAAATATTTACTCCATCTAGTAGCTAACATATTGGATTATACTATGTAAATTATCTCTTAACAAGCCTGTAGTATTATTCCTTTTTTTTTGGTATAATGTAACATCATTTATTGTTGTATACGTAATAATTATTAATAAAGTGATTTTCATTAGCCCTCCAGCTGATCATAAAATGTTGGCCCCCATGTTGTGAGGAAAAGGTTTCCTTTTTTTTACTTTTCATTGGAAAATTATGCTTTGATTCACAGGAAAAGTTATTCTAAATAATTTTTTTATGCCTCACTAACATCATTAATTTAGTGTATATAATAAGAAAGTGTGCATCCTAATTAGAATCCAATAAAGAAAGAAATAATGCATTCCTTACCATAATTACCTTTATACCCTTATAAAAAAATATTTTGACTCCTCAGTTTGTAAAGTCTGCACATAGGTTAGTAAATTTAGTTTATTGCAAAACTGTTGCACTATATTGCTCAATTTATATGAATGAATGATTGTCTAGTGACTTATGTTAAGAGAGATGTATTCAATAACATCAATAATAAACTCGTTATTCAATAACATCGCTAAAAGGTTTTGTTTCTTTTATTCTAAGGAAAAGTTATTCAAAATAATTTTTTATATTTCACTAGCATCTTTAATTTATTGCACATAATAAGAAAGGGTGCATCCTAATTAGAATCCAATAAAGTAAGTGTCCTCCACTATTATTTTTATTGGCAATTTTCAACGATATGGGGACATCGGTTCTCAGATTTGAATTCGAGTGTTGTTGTGTGATAGTGTGTGTTTATTTGCTATTTCGCCTAAACTAAAAAAATGTATTTTTTTTACCATTGATGCAATTAGTCAATTACCCTACATATCATTGCTTTTCTTTACCATTTTTCTTTTGGTTTGTAGAGACACCAGATCCTGTTAAAAAGAAAATCACAGGAGGGTCCCTTGATAGAGGTTAGTGTTAACTTTTTTTAAAAATTTATTTTCCTAATAGTATTTATCTTCCTAAATAAGTGACTTGAATTACTTGTTTGGTCTACAGATATTGCTCTTGCAGAAATAGATAAAGAGAAAAGGTTGTCTAATGTGAAAGCATGGGAAGAAAGTGAAAAATCCAAAGCACAGAATAAGTAATAAGACTTTACTTTAATGTCTTTTGCCTACAAATTTAAGGTGTCATTAGAATATTGTGTTTTTTCTATGTATCCTAAATAGAAATTACTGTTTGTTTTAACAGAGCCCAAAAGCAGCTGTCTTCTGTAACTGCTTGGGAAAACAGCAAGAAAGCAACTCTTGAAGCTAAACTCAAAAAAATTGAGGTAAAACTTAATCTGTTGTTCAGTTACTACAAAAATGCAATTTAGCCTAAACAGTACTCATTCCCTAACAAAATATAAACAAAAAATATATGTATCTAGTTCAAAACGGTCTATGTATCCAGTTCAAAACCAGATACATAGATTTTTTTTTTCCTTATTTTTTGTTACAGAAAGTGTATCGAATGTAAAATATTTATGGCATCCCTACAATAAACCTTTGAATGATTACAATTATTTGGTTCAACTTTTAACACCTTTGTGTTGGAGCAGGAGCAATTGGAGAAAAAGAAAGCAGAATGTGGTGAAAAAATGAAGAACAAGATAGCTATGGTTCACAAGGAGGCAGAAGAGAAGAGAGCAATGGTTGAAGCCAAACGTGGTGAAGAAATTCTTAAGGCTGAGGAAATAGCTGCAAAATACCGTGCAAGTGGAACCACTCCAAAGAAAACTCTTGGATGCTTTTGATTTATTTTATTTTATTTTTTTGTTTGGTTTTGAGTATGATGTCATACAAAATAATGGAATTTTGTCTATATTATTCTTGTTTGTTTTAAATGATGTTTATGTGTGAAAGGAAAAGAAAGTGATCGAAAGGGAAAATACAATGTAAAATGTTGGACAGCTCGTAGAATCTTTTCATTTAGATGAAGTGTCAAATGTCATTTGTTTTATTATTGATAAAAGGTTTTATTCTATTTTTTTTGGTATATAAAGGGTTTTATTCTTGTTGTCGTCAAACTCTTATATCCTAACCGTGGGATCGACCAGGGGTTTGGACAGTCTTTGATTCCTCTGTTCTTCAAGCAATTGCGTTGAGGAAGGAACTCTGTTCCTCAACTGTGGGTTTCCTAACTCCTCCAAAGAGGGTTAGGTTGGGTAGAGCGGACGCGAGGATTGGATTATCTACTGGCCTGGGATATAAAATTGACATCACTTGTCCATATAGTTTTATGAAAAGATGAAGACATGAGTTTGCTATAGTTTTCTATTATTGGAACTCTTGAAGAGAGTTTTTCAAAATTATAGATTGTTCAAAGAAAGAGTTCTAGATGAATGACCTCAAATTATATTTGATGGATTTTGAGGTTTACATAGAAAATCCTTGAAGGATTCAAGATAAAAAGAAAGATTTTCAAATAAATTATTTTGAAAAACAAAGTCTCATCTTGATCTATAGAAATTATTTATATTGAGTACATGAATTGTGTGGCAAGAAAATAACAAATATCTTTGTTCTGAAGATTATAAAAGCGTACATGCATATTACTAAACGCTACATTGTATGATATGATAATTAGTAGTAATATAGTTCATCACAAACCAAAATGCATCAGAAAAAGGGTAAGATGCATATTTTATGTTTGACTGTTGTAATGACTAAATCATTTTATGTATGTTACAAAAATTAACCATGCAGATACAAAGTATTTTTCTGATCTAGATCAAGTCAGATTATAAGTCAGCTATTATCTACATATGACATTGAAATATCTGTATGATCTATAAAACAATCTATGGTCCTTGCTTCTTCATTTCATGCCCAAACGCCAACAATTCAATGAAGATGTTTTGAAAATAATATTGATCGCCAAGCTCCATTAAAAGAGGATACATCACAAGTGACAACGGAGTAGATTGCTCCATATGCACTCAGGGAGAAACTCCAAATGTTGAAATTCATATTCTGAAGTGACGCTTCATTCAGGGGGAGAAAAGCTGCACTCTTTTTTCCTTTGCCATGGTTTTGTCCCACTGGGTTTTCCTAGAAAGATTTTTAACGAGGCAGTTCCCACTGGCATATTGTACTCTTTTTCCTTCACTAGATTTTTATCCCACTGGGTTTTTTCTAGTAAGGTTTTAACGAGGCATATCCTCGATGGACATCCAATGGGGAGTGTTATAATGGATGTCCATTTCCACTTCTCCTTTACTCCCTTTGTAATGGGTTGTTAGTGGCACTTTAAGTTTGACCTTTCTCACCCTATAAAAAGGGCTATCTCATATGCATAGTGATACTTGAAGAGAATAAGAAAAATTCTCTCATCTTCCATATTTGCTCTTGTTCATATTCTTTATCTTTTCCTTGCTTTTACCTCTTATTTCATAACATTCACTGAATTATGTCAAGAATGAAAATGATGGAACCGAAACGAAGTCAACGTTGACGATGCTTTTACATATAATATAGTGCTAAATGTGATAAATGATAGTGAGGATCATGAACCAAAGTCTATTAAAGATTGTAGACAAAGTGAGAATTGGCCAAATTGAAAGATGAAATTGAAGCCGAAATAAACTCGTTTTACAAAAGTTTTTGGACCTCTAGTCCAAACACCTGAAGGTGTGAAATCAGTCGGATACATATGGGTTTTTGTGCAAAAACAGAATGAGGATGGTGAAATTGTGAGATTCAAAGCTTGGCATGTTGCTCAAGGGTGGATGCAAGTACTTTTCAGTACTTAATTAGCCTTGTAGCACATGAAGAGCTGAAGGATTAATATTTCAAGACACATTTTTCGGATTCTCGAGATGATTACTCAAATTGAATCAATCCCTCCATGAGATAATATAATTTGAACACATATGGTATAATCGTCTAAATTTATATTCTAAATGAGGGATACAAAAATGACATCACTTGTCCATATAGTTTTATGACAATATTTGGAAAAGAATTTGCTATAACTGATGTCTATGTTGATGACATAAATATTATCGGAACTCCTAAAGAGCTTCCAAAAACTATAGACCGTTCAAAGAAAGAGCTCTCATATTCTCTCATTCTCTTGTTCTTCTCCTTGCTATAGTTTTTGTTATTTTCATAACATGCTTTATATTATTATTATTTTACAATGAACTACATTATCAGAAGGGTATGGATGTCTAAACTGCTAGTGTTTATCGGATAGTTTATAACGAATAAGTTAGTAAAAATAAAACAGAAGTGTTTGATAATAATATTAGCATATAGCATTTTCTTACTAGCTTGTAGTCTACCGAACCAATTCGAAACTATAGCATCATACGTTGTAAATGAGGTCTAAGGGGGTGTTTTCTAATTTATTAGCCACAACAATTAAGTACTGAACCGGTTCGGTACTATGATACCGAACCTGTATTAAAATCCCAAAATACAAGTCTCGTATCAAAGTACTGAAACCATTCGAAACTAAGATATCATACCTGCTACAAATTGTGCATAAACATGTTTTAACAGTTGTTTTCTATTTTTAACAGATTTAGGGGTATAAAGTGGAAGAAAATTGTACAACTTCACCAACAGATGGTGTCCCAGATGATGCATTGGTTGTAGATGATACTAGTTCGTTCACAATGCAACACGTACAGATTAAGTATTTTTGTTTGTTTTGGGTTCATTTAATTGTTAGTAGCTAACTAACAGCTTTTTTCAGTTATTTGCTACTCGTGATGAGCTTTTGGCATGTGTACGTTCTGTCGGAAAGTCCGTTGAGAAGGTGATTATCATATCTAGATTCAACAACGAATGGAAGACAAAGAAAAAAAACTGCATGTTGATGTGTGAAAAGGTGGATTCTACAAGTACGCTAAATTGATTCCTTCTGGAAGTAGAAAATATTGCTGCAAGTTTAGATTGAAAGAAAAATTTGTTAAGAAGATTGGATGATGGATATTGAGGGTTATGTGTGGAAATCATAACTATGCATTAATTAAGTACCTTGAAGGTCATCTACACACTTCTAGATTAACACTGGAAGAGAGGGAATTAGTGGCTAAAATGGCCAGGAATCTGATCAAGCCTAATCGCGTCCTAGATGAAATCAAAGCTATGAACCATGATAGCCACAGTACTCTCAAACAAATAGACAATGCACGTTCAAGGCTACGGTCGGGTCTACGTCAGGGGTAGGACGGAGGTCCAACATTTGACAAATCTTTTGCAATGTGATCACTATGTGCACCGACAAAGAGTTGCACATGGTACTGCTATTGTCAGGGACATCTTCTAGGCACATCCGAACTCTATTGAGCTTTTAAATACATTCAACATTGCATTGTTAGTTGATTCCACCTATAGGACCAATCGGTATAGGTTTCCATTGGTTGAGATCGTTGGTGTAACCTCAACTGAGACTTTCTCCGTTGCATTTGCTTATGTTGAGAGGGAGAAACTGGACAACTTTGTCTGGGTTTTGGAAAAGCTGAATGGTCTATTTAGGAGACATGGTGTTTTGCTGCAGGTTATAATGTCTGACAGGGGCTTTGCTATGATGAATGTTGTGAATTTCCAACATCTTCCAATTTGTTGTGTCAATTTCACATCAAAAAGAACGTGAAATCCAAATGCAAGATGTACGTGCATCCGATAGATAGAGTTGAGGAGGTCATTTCTGCATTTCAGTTAGTCGTCCACGCGGCCACTACCGATGAGTATGTGAAGGTGTTGCAAAACTTCAAGGATGTGTCTAGCATGCGATTGACTACACATACGATGAGTTGTTGCGTGTTAACACAATTGGTGTTGATTCATCTCCATGCAGTTGCGCGATTACAACCACACATGGTCTATCATGTGCATGTGAGGTTGCTAGGTAAATATTCTATTTGACCCCATTAAGTACTCCATTCAGTCTCCTTAAATTCTAAAAAAAGCATATTTATATTGTAGGTACATCATGGACTTCATCCCAATTCTGTTGGTCATGATTCATGTTCACTGGAAGAGATTGACTTCAAGTGATGAGACTGACTTCAAGTGATGATTCATGAGGCTGCTGAGCAACCTTCTGGGAACCCAAGTGATGAGCCGAGTTTGGAGATTGAATTTGAAGCATTGACGCGAAGGTTTTACATGTCAGATTATGCTGGTATAATGATGTTGAAGGAAAAATTACATGAGTTGGCATTCCCAGACACTACCCCAACTAGTATCAAAGACCCCAACTCCAACCCAAACTAGAAGTTCCACTGTCACCCCACCACTACCAAAGAAACCAACTCCAACTCAAACTAGAAGTTTCACTCAAACCTTGCCACTTCGAAAGAAGCCAACTCTAGCTCAAACTAGAAGTTCCACTCCTACCTCGCTAATACCAAAGAAGCCAACTCTCGCACCAACCCCACAACCACTATCACAACTAGAAAAGCAGCCAAGTCCCACTCCTACTGCTATTCCTACTCCCACTCCAAGTACCTTCCATGTGGAAGAGGAAGAGGAAGGCTACAATAGAGTCTTTAGCGGTATGCCATTGATAATTCATCATTCAACACTAAATATTCAATATAAGGATAATGTTTAACCATGTCGCAAATGTTTAGTGTTTAGTGTTAGTTAATGTTTAGTGTTAGTTGAATATTTAAATTGGTATTTTATAACATAATATTGTTAATTTAATATTTAGGTCTAAACTGCAACTGCAGCAGAAAGCATAATCAGTTAGGTATGGTACCTTAGTACCATACCCGTTCCGTACTTTGGTACCATACCTATGTAGACAAGTTACACACCCCGCACAATACACCCGGTACCTTGGTACCGAACCTGTTCTTTACTGTGGTACCGTGGATTATTTTTTCTATGCCCGATATCAAATTACTGTTCCAGTTCGACACTGAGGTGCCGTACCAGTCCAAAACGCAGCGTGGGGGGGTTTGGGAGCGTGTTCCATGTGAGGGTATTTTTGGGGATTTTTGGAAATTAGGGGATGTTTGTGAGTAGTAGGGGAAGTGTAATACGAATGGGCCAATAAATATCTTTGAAAGAAGTTTGGGCCAATTATGTTGTAAGCCCAAAGTAGTGTTTTTCAAAAAATAGTGAGAAAGTAGATGCATACCCATAATCAGTAACATTTCGTGTATGGGGTTTCCTTTTGCACCTTTTTTTTCTTATACACCCTCTCCTTTTGAGTTTGGGATTTATACTCCCTTTCTGTGTACATTATCTTTTTCCAAAATATTTCATTTCGGATTTTAAACTGCAAAATGGTGGAAAAATAACTTTTGGAAAATTAACTTCGGAACAGTGAATATAAACCTTTTGGATTTTAAATTCAGAAAGTTGTTTGATTTGAAATTTTTAAAATATAATTCAGAACTATACAAATTTGAAAAGAAAAAATTCCAAAATTAACTCTAGAAATAGTCCTAATTTTAATAACATGGATTCTAAAATCAAACAATCACAATTTCTAAATAGTCTGAAAATTAAATAATCCAAAATTCAGCAATGTCATTACTCATTAGTGCTATGCTATTAATACAATCATCATATTAATCCAGCAAATTAACAGTTCTCCAAAATGGCTTACATACAGAAGCACTAGTACTAGTTAGTCTACAAAACCAACTTAACATCATATACTATATCATAGAAGCACTAAAATGTTGCTAATATAATAAAACCTTCACTTCACTCTAAGAAACTCATGTCATTGTTTGAAGGAAAATCCAACAACAATTGCAAAGCAGAATGAGATGAATCTTCAAGATCATTATTAGAACTTGATGAATTATAATCATCAAATGACTTGTAATTTGTCCACTCAAAATCTTCCTTCACATTAGAAGCCAAATCTGTAGTAGTAGCAGACAATGGAGACATAGAATTTTGTTGCTGTTGGAAAATAGTTTTGTTATCATCATCATCTTCTGATTTGTTTTGAGTAGTGCGAAAAGATTGTCCAACTTCAGAGTTCCAAATACGAAGAAAATAATCAGAGTGGTGATTTTCAGTAGTAGTTTTGTTGTTGAAAAATGGTGAGTTTTTTGAGAGTCTTGCTTCTGCTTCAAGTCTTGCACTCTCCCATTGAGCCATGTGACGTGTGGCATTATTAGATGCTTTGTCGATTGGGTAACTTGATGAGCAAGAAACCACTGGCTCATGAGTTGTTGGGTCAATTCCCATGCTTATTAGACGTTTCTTCAAGTGAGTGTTCCATAAATTCTTTATCTCATTGTCTGTTCTTCCTGCTAGTTGAGATGCTATTGCTGCCCACCTGTGAATTTATATATAGCACTTGAATTTACAGTATGATTTTTGAGTTAAAAATGTTGTTGGTTTCTAAGAAATCACTGCGTTCCACTTTCGTTTCTATAAAATTTCATTTGATTTTAGTTCCCGTAAATTTTACGAGTTATGCACTGTCGTTGTAGATTTGTTTATAGTCACAACCAATCCCAATTCATGGTATTAGGGACATATAAGATGGTTATGAGTTAACTCACTTCGTTTAAGTGACATGTCAACTTGTAATTAGTCGATGGTGTAAAACATGTATACGTTGACAGTGTATATAAATTAAATTCATACAAAAACAGTGTCAAAAATGTCCCATTTGCTCATCTTATTTCTATGATCCATCTATTGGAATAGGATTAGGACGATTCTTAATACCAAAGATTATAATTTATTTCTAACCTGTATTAGAAGAGTTGATACTATGACTTTTTCTCAGAAAAAAAATTTGAGTTCTAGTCCTACTAGATGAGAGGCAAGTTTGACCACGTATGAAAAAATGATCATGTTGACTCGAAAATAGCAGAACCAAAAGACCTAAGTTGTGAGGATACGCCGAGGCATCTATTGAGGGTCAAAGAGTACGAAGCACTGACACAGACATGGACACCGGATACGACGCCAACACAAACACGCAGACACCGGTTTTAATCAGAAAAATACAAGTAATTGAAGTGTCGGTGCTACGGTGTTTGAGACCCTAATTATATTCGGTTAGAAAGAAAAAAATACTTATCAATCCCCAACTACAAATCATTGACTAAGTTTTAGATCACAAATAATCAAATGTGTTTGATACTTGATAGTATAAGACAGAGGAATTAGACCAACCATTCTAAAGTGAAATATGACTAACTTCTATGCTGAAGCAGATTTGAAAGAGAAGGGAAAAAAGTACCTATTTCCAAGGATGGCATGAAGCTGTATGACAAGTTTTTCTTCCTCAGGTGTAAAGGGACCACGTTTTATATCAGGTCTTAGATAGTTTGTCCATCTTAGCCTGCAACTCTTACCACAACGAAGAAGCCCTGAAGAAGAATCAAAAACACTCATAATCATTAGAAAAAGTAAGTAATGTGTATCAGATTAAACATTATTATGGTTATGTGTCCATAACAACATTCTCCTTTTAATGTTGTAAACTTTTTCCTTCTTCAAAATTTCAAATTACTTTTCCTTTTCATATTCTTGCCTTTTAACTTTGTAATGCAGCATGGTTTACAAAAGCAGCAAAGTAACATGAATACAAACCAATCTTTTAAAAACCGAATCAGACATTGAACCGACAAGACATTAGTACATGGTTCATAGAAACTTAAACTTAAAATATGCAAACCAATTCATAAAGACAATATACATAAGTTTTGGTTTCTTGGTGAAAACAAAAGGAGGGAAACTTTTGTTTGAAAAAGAGAAAAGTGGACTTGAGTTATTAGTACCACAAAAAATCAAAGAAAGTGAAAAAACATGAAAAGAAAACCTGCTAACTTGGGGAGAGAACGCCAGCTACCATGACCACCATTTTTCTTAATATAATTAACAAGAGCTTCATCCTCTTCAGCATCCCATGGACCTTTCTTCAACCCCATCTTTTCACAACATGGTGTCCTTCCCATTCTTTTCTTTCTTTCTTTCTCAAGAGAAAAATGCAGCAAGAAACAACTTTAGAACAATCAAGAACAAATAGGTCCACAAACAATAGAAGGACACTTGGTGGAGCCAGTCTCGAAGTGAGGATGACATAAATAAGGAAGGATTTAAATGTTTAAAAAGAAGCGTGTGTGATCTCTATCTGAGTGTAAACCTATTTTGAAGAGATGAAGCATTATTAATATTATTAATTGATGCAAAGTACTGTGGTGCAGTAACTTGTAGCAGCTGGCTTTATGCATTTAATATGTGTAGCAGTAAGTCATATTGAGCAGGCATACGGCACGCCATATCAATATCATATAGTCATAAGGCTTAAGTAGACCAGTAACCAGAGTTCGACCCGAAAGACTAGTCCACAAAATGGGAGAGTCTCATAGTTTAAGTACTACATTTACTCAATGTAGGATTCTTAACATTAAGTACATAAACTATGAGACTCTCCCGTCTAGTAGGGGATGACGACTTTCACACTATCGGCATTGACCCAATGGTAGTCCTTTTCTTTTTTGGCAGCTTTACTCATCAATCCGTATTCAATAGAGTATCTTAATATGGCCTATAGGTAGTCATTTTTGTAACTCAACTCTCAATGAAAGCACCGATTATTAGGACATAACATAAACATGTGACAAGAGCTCAACCTAAAAGACTAGTCCATTAAGTGGGAGAGTCTCATGGGTTACTCAATGTGGGACTCATAACACAAAACCGACGTTATTAGTTTGTATATTGTGTGATTACCTAAAACTTGAAATCTTGATTTTGCATGTGTAAACAAAAAATTGAATATCATATAATATGTTATAATAAGATAGGAACACAATCTTTACATAAAATAACACATAATTTTTTTAGAGGTCTTTAACCCTATTCCAGTGTCTAGGAGAAAGAGGTCTTGACTAATCCAAAGTTCGATTGAGAGGTAAGTAAAACATAACTCCAATTTATTCCATTGTTAGGATCGAACTCGAATACTAGTATCTAAGTAAATAACATATACAATTAATATATAGTATGAAGTAGGAACATAATTTTTAAATATGAAAGAAATTGCACTAAAATAAAAGAGTTAATTAAAGGGTGTGCAGTTCATTGAAGATGTTTAAGGATTTGGCTTTACACATAAATGGTATGGGAGGGAAAAACAGATGCAGTGAATATGATAGTGACAGCATTAATGAGAGACTAAAGAATAAAAAAAGAAAAGAAAAATAAAAAAGAGGAAGTTGGTATAAGATTGGAGCAATGAACATTCAGAAACAGAGTGACGTGCTAGCTGAGAGATTAGTAAGAGCAGAAAAGAAAGCATTAATGGAAGGTGCATTTAATAACATGCAGTGTACGGACACACTGAGAAGAAGAAGAATTGAAAGTATGACCACTGTTTTGGCTGCAAGAAGTAAATGACGAGTAAACTGTTTCCTCTATGTGGTCCTTTTCATAAGGGGGGATTCGAATCCCTCTTTAATTTTGCCCCAACATTTTTTTTGTTGCTTTAAGGGATGTATGTAGTAGATGATCTGTTTGATAGTAAGGGTTCAAAGTTGTGAGAAAGGAAGGGTATGAATTAGAAGACGAATGTTCCTCAAACTAGCAATCGAGTTTGAGAAAGGAGTGGTCTAAAGTCGTGTGTCCATTTTTTCTCAAAGTTGAGACTCTAAGAAAACAATTCTAAATCTGTAAGACTACGTTTCTTTAAACTCGAGAGTTTGAGAAACGGAGGGGTTAGAAGTCGTAAGATGACCTCTTCCCGAATTCCAAAGAATTTAAAGAGAGGACACATACGAACCATAAACTTTAAAGAGTTTGAGCAAGGAATGATTTATTTACAAATTTATGGAGGCAAATTAAGCAATAATATTAATGAAATTCATAATTTTAAGTGTAAAGACTTGAATTATTGCTTTGTTTATGTAGAAAGGTTGAATCAAAAAAATAATAATACGACTTGTCACTTAGCACGCACGGTTGTGCACATGATGTGCAAGTCCTCTTCTGCATGGAAGTTAGATAAATTCTATAAAGAGGGGGTTGGGCTTTCTCAAGAGAACACTTTTTGCTATCAAGAAGAACCCTAACGCTTATTGGAGAGCTTTGAAGTTGAAGCAAGGAATTAGAGACAAATCCAAATAATCATTAGACATGAGCATCTAAACTTTCTTAGGGTCTTAGATGTATCTTCATTTGAGAACCCTTAGTATTCCAATTGTATTATTCTTGCGCACTTGTTTGCATGATTAAAAATGTTCAAACTCTTTTGCATGCATGCTAAATTAATAGTCTTTTTTATAAACAAATGTTAGTGGGGTGGAGGAATGTTAGTTTTCGGGATTTAAACTCTGAACTTCCTTCATACAAATCATTTATGTCTCTTAACTCGTCGACTGAGCTACCTTACTAGGACTAAATTAATAGCATCACACTCTAATTTAGCAACAAACATCTAGTCTAGGATCAGTGGCGGACCCAGGACCCCAGGGTCAATGGTGTCAAATTTTTTAAGCCCGGTGTCAAATGAGTGCAAAACTTAGTCTACGAGTACAATTTCAAATTTTCAGGGGTGTCAAAATTAAAATTTCAGAAGATTTAGGCTACTTATATAGGGTGTTTAGTGCAAAAAAAAAATTCCAGGGAGTTCAACTGAACCCCTGGTTACATGCCAGGTCCGCCACTGTTTAAGATAATAGATCTAACATAATCATATCGAATACCATTCAAAGAAGCTAAAGCTCAAAGACACCAATGACTCTAGCTAGATAACAATGCAAAAGAAACCATTCTCATTTGAAGTGATGGATTATTGGAAGTCATAAGGCTAAAGGAACGAAAGAAAGCTCTAGATGACATTTTAAAAAACAAAGATGGAGAGAAAATGACAGAGAGAATAGAAAATGAGACAATTTTCAACGGATCTTTGAAAACTAAATTAAAAGTATTAGATAAGACAATAGAAAGAGAAGCAAGTTATTAACAAAATCGAGTAAAAATCACTTACGAAAACTACTTTGAAAACAAAAACCACAAACCCTAGCATCGAAGTAATTCGTTTACACTCAATTTTACTCAAGAATACTAAAACATGCAAAAAATAATTGTCTCTAAAACCAATATTTTACTTTTCCAATATATTTCACTAAATCTTTATTTTCGTTGACTTTATGTGAGACCTCTAATTAAATTGTTCTGTCAAATCCTAATCTAAAAAACTCTCCAAATCCCAAAAAAAAAAACACAACAGCAAACTAATCAAGAGCTCTTCAAAGGCAATGGTTATATCAAATCCTAGCGAAAATCAACTTAGAACCAGCATCGCCATGAACCTATAAGGAGTATATGTTGATATTTATTTAATTAAGTCTGCGATCTATCAGAGAACCAATAATAGTAGACCAAATAGCATAAGGGGCAAATTCATAACAAGGTAAATTATCCCAAAATCATTTAATTAAAAAAACAAACAGGAACTAATGTAGCAGAGCTCTTAATCAGAAATTTAAAACAAAAATGCACTTAACATAACAAGGGTTCCAACAATACCCCAACTTCCATAATAGGTCCTCTCATGCCAGGGCATAGGCATACTCACTCTATGTGTCGGGGTTCTTAACAGAGAAATTAAAAATAAAATAATAGAAAAGTACTTAATAAAGGGTCCAACAGTACTCCAAATTGCATAGCGCGTCCTCTCATTCCAGGGCATATGCAACTGCTTGAGCAACCAGTCACATAAACCTGTAGAAAATGTACACACGTTAGTAACAGAAACTGCAGCTACACAATGGACAGACCACAAACTGAAACAATCTTTGCATAAACTGTCTGAACTTAGAATGGTATCACCAACAAAATATATTGAAATTGAAATCCCAATAAAAAAACCAATAAAGTACGCTTTTGGTTGTTAACTGCACATTCATGTTCATGTTATCCTAACAAGAAATTAATTACAACATCAAAGTCTTTCATGAGAAAGGTCATTTTGTTTACGAGGAAACCAATGTTAAAAAAATTCTCTCAAGTATACATATTTATTTCCACCTTAGATCACAACTATTATTAGAGACTTAGAATCGAGATTTCTTTTTTTTGAACAACAAATCCAAATTGCCTGTTGTGAATAGAAAGAAAAAAAAACTGTCACTCACCATGGCTATACTTCAAAACATCCCTTGCATTTATCACCGGTCACCGGCAATAAATTGCATTATCAATGTGTGGTGGAATTTGCTTTATTTCAGTACCAAGTTCTTGTTCAATCCTATATCTGAGAAAAAAGATGAAATACATCAGCAACCTGCAGCAAGAATCTTTGAAATTCATTTAAGAGTAACTACATACAAATTAAAGCGATCCTCATAAGTGATCAAGTTCACCGCTAAACCAAGGTGACCAAACCTCCCTGAACGCCCAACCTGTTAACAGCAGAACATCCATTAAAACATGTAAATGTAAGGTATAAAGTAAACCAATTGGGTAGAAACTTAATATAAATAAAACATACCCTGTGCAAATAAGTTTCTGCATTCTTGGGAAAATCAAAATTAATAACAACATTGACCGCTTGGATGTCTATTCCCCTGGTAAAAAGATCTGTAAATGTTTCAGACAAACAAATGGAAAAAATTTAAATTATTAGTATATTGTGTATATATAAAAATAAATCTAACCACGCATATATAAACTGATGATTCGCTAGCATATGATGTTACTTAACATATCATCACTACATAGAAAAATGAGACTGATCAGATATAAAGCATACACCTATTGATTACAGAATTGATTTTAAACACCCCATATCTGGCAGGTTAAATATCATCCACAAGCAATTGAAACCAAAAGAAAAACGCTGCTAGGAGGATGGTAAAGTGTAAGCAGCATACCGGTACAGACAAGATTTCGGCATGCGCCGTTTCGGAAGTCATGAAATACCCTATTACGATGGTCTTGCAACATCTTTGCATGAATATAGAAACATGAATATCCAAGCTCTGTGATTTTCTTGGCAAGGAGTTCAACCCGGTTCACCGAGTTGCAGAAGATAATTGACTGGTTTATTTGCAGCTGGAATAGAGACCATTGTTATCATCATAATAATATTCAAAGCTGGCATATAAGAAAATCAAGAGGACAAAGAAAATTCAAACCTTAGAAAACAGAGTATTGAGGCAGTGGACTTTCTGTCTCTCTTCCACAAATGCGTAAAATTGCGTAATACCCTTAAGAGTTAGCTCATCCATAAGATTAATAACATATGGTTTTTTAAGATACCTATCTTTGAAGTCCTTCACGGTAACAGGGAATGTTGCTGAAAACATCAGAATTTGACGGTTGGGTGCAAGAAATTGAATCAGCTGCTGTATAGAAGGTTGGAACTCTGGGGAGAGAAGCTTATCAGCCTGGGAAACACAGAAAGCTATGTAAAACCGCAGATTGATAACTAACCGAAACTACTTAATACTACTAAAGACATCAATCTTATTAACAGTGCCATTATAAATAAGCACACACAAGAAATGTTGTGCTCAATATTTAAAACAAAAATGAGAAATCCATAAACAGAGGCAATTGCTTCCACTACCAGCTTGACAAACATTCAGGATATGGATTCCTACTAATACTAGCAGATCAGATGAAAATTCAAAGAAACATGGCGGCACATCAAATCATACTTGTCTAATTAGATCCAGTTATGTTTCATACCCTCATTTCCCTAAACCTCTCTAAATAAGTGAACGTTTGGAAGACTGTTCATGCTTCTTTAACCGGATTCTAGAAATGAGTGGATTACTGGATTTCAGGTGAAATGTATTTACCTCATCCATAACAAGCATTGAACAATCTTTCAGAATGCAAACCCCCTTCTTGGCAAGATCTAATATTCTTCCCGGTGTTCCAACTAGTAAGTGAACTGGTTGATATAAACGCATTATATCATCTTTCAGGCTGGTACCACCTGTTGTAACCATAACTTGGATGTTTAAATGTTTTCCAAGCTCTTTACAGACTTGAGATGTTTGCAAAGCCAACTCCCGCGTTGGGACCAAGATAACAACTGCATAATAGAGAAATACAAATAGTACAGTTAAATCATGGGCACAACCATATCACTATGCTTATTCAAAAACTCAACAACTATGAAAGGACTAAGGGCGGTGTAGAAATCACGCATCAACAACTACCTAACACATACTATTACTATTTTCAACTTCGGCAACAAGTTATTTGCATCCACCTTCAACTCATCAAAAAGCTATCTCTTAAAGAAAATCAAAATTTTGTGAATAAAAGTTCAAAACATGGAGCTTTTGTTAAAACCAGATGCGTAGTAGAGAACAAAAATCAGAAATAAACTCTGAACTTAACATGGTTCAATCCGGATGTGAATTCTCTGCATTCACATGTGTCCCTCTCTCTCCCCTCACCTTTTTTTATTTTTTATTTATTTGAAAAAAATAAAGGGTCAAGATTTGGTGTTAGAAGATCAAAACATGGAGCTTTTGTTAAAACCAGATGCGTAGTAGAGAACAAAAATCAGAAATAAACTCTGAACTTAACATGGTTCAATCCGGATGTGAATTCTCTGCATTCACATGTGTCCCTCTCTCCCCTCACCTTTTTTTATTTTTTATTTATTTGAAAAAAATAAAGGGTCAAGATTTGGTGTTAGAAGATCCAATGGTGGATATATATTGTGACTGCTGTGACTGCAGTCAAAATTGACTGCAGTGAATTGCAGTCCGTTCAATCCATAGTGAACAACTCCCATCAAGATTCATGCCAAGCACAATTGCAGACATGTAGCGTCAGAACCTTGCTATACTATAATGGGAATAGGCAGGCAAAAAAAAACCAAAAGAAAAACATGCACGGAAACCAAGTTGATACTCATGCACTAGTCACAAATTTTCTTTTCTTTTCTCTTTCAAAATTGGACACTGCTCAAATTCAGCATCAGGCTACCAGAAACCCTTACGAAACCGAGACATTTAATATGCATTCCTTGCAACTAAACTCCTGAAAATCTTGTAAAAGCTGAAGGAAAAAGGAGGATGTCAAACCTTGAATAACATTATTATCCTGATCAATTTTTTCCAATGCAGGAATGCAAAATGCAGCTGTTTTGCCAGTTCCATTTTTAGCCCGAGCAAGAATGTCACTGCCAGTAAGAGCAATTGGAATGCTTTCTTCTTGGATGGGAGAAGGTCTTTCGAAACCCTTCTCATATATTCCCATGAGCAGCTCACGTTTCAAAAAGTAATCCTCAAATTCATTCCCTTTAGTTGCTGTTACATCCTGGGAACAAAAAGAAACAAAACACAGCAACAGCATAAATGTCATAAATTAAAAGGAAATAATGACAAACCCGTAGTCAAAGAATTTTAAATGAATCATCCCTGAATGATATCACTTATTAGGCCTTTCAGGTAGTTATTAAGAATACCATGTAAATATACAGAAAAAAAAAAACTAATCTCATAGATTTGCAGGCTGAGTTAGAAATAGTTGGTTAATAGTCGGGGGCTAGGATGATGAGGGAAACAAGGCATGTTGCCCATATAAACAAAGGAACGTGAGAAGGAGAGGTATCTTGCATTTGAGAGAGTTGGGGCTTTCAAACATACATTGGAGGTCCAAACTCTTGAAGTTCTGCAATTAGACTGTAATATGGCTCCCTGAATCTTTAAAAAGGATACTAATTTCTATCAATTGGTATCTGTACAATCTCTGAAGGGGGGGGGGGGGGTCAAGGAAGGAGTGTTCGCAGATTGGATTGAATCCGTTTTGGATTAGATTGGATTGGATTTCCATTTTTTATTCTCTAAAATTGCTTACACAAGAAAAATAACATCTCTTTCATAACATCAAAACATTATATATCATCAAAGTAGCCGCCAAAATAAAATGAAAACAATACATGGGAAAAACATATTGTGTAATAATGTAATTACATTTATAATATTAATTATTAATTATATAATATATATATATATATAGATTGGATCGGTTCTATTTGAGGGAACCGAAAATTGATTCAATTCAAAATTTCGGTTTTTCAGTTTGCGGTTTTTCGGTTTGGCCGCTGCGGTTTCCATTGGATTCGGTTTGGATTGGATCGGTTCCATCTCCATGTGATGGAACCGAAAATTGATTCAATCCGAAATTTCGGTTTTTCAGTTTGTGGTTTTTCGATTTGGCCGCTGCAGTTTCCATTGGATTAGATTGGTTATGAACACCCTGGCGGCAAAGATGAGAAGAATCAATCTGACTTTTCCAGGAACAAATTGGGTGAGGGAGGGCCCAGAAATTGTCCACATCTAGGGAAGTTTTGGGAGAATCTTCATCCAAGACAGATTCAAAAGTCAGTCACAACAAATAACATATGCAAAAAAGTGAGGGAACAACCACCCCATGATTTGGTGGATCAACAATAACAGTAGGAAATAAATCAGAAGCACAAATGAAATTTCAAAGGTGAAGAACATTGACCCGATGATAGGGGGAAAAAATTTTTCTTTTGGATCGCACCTCATTAGAAAAGAACGAAAAGGGACTGCTGGTGAAACTGCAACCACCGAGACCACCTGATGCAACCAGGGAAGACGAATCACTTGCTGGAAGCGGAAATTGGGTTCCTTGCATACTGGCTGAGCAACCACTTCTAGAACTGCAACCACCGAGACCACCTGATGCAACCAGGGAAGACGAATCACTTGCTGGAAGCGGAAATTGGGTTCCTTGCATACTGGCTGAGCAACCACTTCTAGAACTCCAAGACTCAATTCTTTGTAACAAAGGCAGAGGAGGAACAGGGCACTGACAGATGTGGCTGCTACAACTAGAGGCAGCATTATATAGTAGACCTGCTGGGCCCAGTCTATGGGAAAGGAATGATTGCCCAGAAGCCCAAAACTGTGCAGAAGGTTTGGGATGTACAGGAAAATAATGTGCTTAATGGGCCAAACACAACTGATTACACTGTAGAGAAGGTGGAATATTCACTGATTCATGAAATTCAGAATATTTTTGGCAGTGAATATGGTGCCCGAGATGGGTTGTTGACTGTGAGGATTCCGGAAATCTTATATTCAAAAAAAAAAGAGAAAGAGACTTTTGCAGTATTGGCTATTGAATTCCAAAAGAAAACGTCTTGCAGCTCAAGAGTTGTTTCATCGATATAACAAAAAAAATGACTTCTACTGAAATAAAAATAACAGAAAACGCCGTTTGTGCATCAAATTGGAAAGAAGAAAAATATATTAAGAAACTGATTAAAAAAACAGAAATAGGCGTGGCGGCAAAACTGAATTAGAAAATATTGTTATGATATAGAAATGAATAAAAATAGAGCTAAAAAAGAATTTAATGCAGTCAAGTGGGGGAGAATTAAAAACGAAAAAAGATTAGGAAACTGATAAAAAAACAGAAATAGGCGTGGTGGCAAAACTGAATTAGAAAATATTGTTAGGATTTAGAAATGAATAAAAATAGAGCTAAAAAAGAATCTAATGCAGTCAAGTGGAGGAGAATTAAAAACTAAAAAAAGGCAGAGCAGATTTAGAAAAAATAATTTAAAAGAAAAATATTAAAAAAAAGAATGACATAAAGAACACAGCAGAAAAACTAAAAGAATAGAGGGAGCGTAGAATGGAAATGTGAAAAACAAAGCAGAAATAAAATGCCGAAGAAAACAGTAATAGGAAAAGAGGGATTCCCACCAGAAAAGAACAATGGTTACCGGAGGAGGTGGTAGTTGACAGACGAGGTCGCGGCCAACAGAAGTGGTCACCTGAGTAGGCCACTGAAGGGGAACCTTTTCTTCTTTTCGGGAAATGACGTAACAGAGGGACACTAGAATGAAAGTAAGAGAAGAGAAAAGACTAGGTTCGAAGATTGATTTTTTAAATTTTGGGCCTAAGCCACTAATCCAGAATCCTCTTTCTCTTTGTTTTTTTGAACTCCCTACATTTTTCAGCCATGGCACTCATGTGTGCCATAACTGTGACATTGTTTGCTGCCACTTTCCAGAACCGCACCGCTACCGCCATGAAATGGCAGTCACTCAAAATCCTGCCACTGCGAACCGCAATAACTGCTTTTTGATAACGCTAATACAGATCAACATTGGCTATTCAGGGACAGCTTACCAGCCAAAGCTTGCGAATTGGGAAATTTGGGGTGATTCCCTTGCTACCAATAAGTAAAAAAGGGGATGAGGAGGAGGGGGGGCTATAATGATTAGAGAAATAAGGCATGATTGCCAAAAAGTAATAAAGAGGATGAGAAGAGGTATCATGTCATTTGAGAGAGTTATTGGGAGGTGCAGAACCTTGAAGTTCTGCAACCTATATTGAAATAAGGGGGATCCTGCCAAGTAATCTCCGAACATTCACAATATATTAGCATATGAAATGACAGCAGCATATTTGGAATGATATGCAAAAATAAAATAGTAATGAATCAGAAAACCTATAATTAAGGTGTAATGCTCCAAGGATCTAGAACAAGGTATCTGATTAAAATAAAATGCATATAACCAGTAACTTGATGCATTATAAAACAGTATCCAAAACCATACCTCTGTTTGATAGCGGGTATCAGGTGGTGGAATCTTTAGCCTTCCCTTCCAATCTTGGGAACTAGTATAATAAAAACCAAAAACAATTAAGGATAATAGAACCAAATACAATTAAGTATTCTTTCATTTTGAAAGAACGGAACCACTAAAAAAAGAGCTTTAGTCCGTGATAAATTTATTAAATTGAACATTGCAACAATTTCCAAACTACAACTAACTCATAGTTTCATCATCACTCCATCAAATAAACATGTGGAACAAGGAGGCATTAGCCAAGACTGTGGGCTATATCAACTCAAATTTGAATTTTTAGCATAAGCATACAAAAGAATGCAAGGGTAAAATAGATTCGGCAAACAAAGTGATTCATAATCAAAGCAATCAGAACAATGGTCTTTCACCAAACAGTAACCAAAGGACGCTAATTTACTGCTCAACCTAGCATTTCTATGATCATTTAACACCCTGACTACAGATGTTCCAAACTACCTAAATTTTGGAACTAGGATGTTGGATACGGAGTTGGTCCATGTAACCCTAAGCACTATACTTTAGTAGTTACAATGAATGAAATTTTTTAAAAAATGTAAAACCAACATAATTAGTAATCCTCATAGGTTTCAATTTTATACCATAAACATATAAACAACCTAAAAAAGCCTAAACGCACGATTTATGACAACTATCATCAATTGTCTTAATGAAGGTATTATAAAAAATCTTAAATGCAAATAACAAAAATCTAATAAGCATAACTAAATACAAAAGGGATGTTATTTTATTTCCCCTGAAAAAAAGGAAAGTCGCATCAAACTTACCTGTCTCGTTCAATCACTAGGGCTCATTATCATTTTAATTATATATCATCAATTGTCTTAATGAAGGTATTATAAAAAGTCTTAAATGCAAATAACAAAAATCTAACAAGCATAACTAAATACAAAAGGGATGTTATTTCCCCTGAAAAAAAGGAAAGTCACATCAAACTTACCTGTCTCGTTCAATCACTAGGGCTCATTATCATTTTAATTATATTTTCTACATTATGCGATGATGTGCATTTCCTTAGGGTTTTTATTTTCTTCAACCCCTCTCCCACTTTGGGTGTTTCTTCCTACGCGCAGCAGTAGTGCAGCCTTCTTCTATTCTACACATATCTTACCTCTTCTTCATAACTATTCTCTTCCTCTCTTCAGTTAGTTCAACGCTGGCTTGAGCATTTTGGGTCCCAAACAACTAGGGATGGGTAATGGAACCTATGGGTACCCGCAAAAATTACCCATGATAGGTTAGGTAATTACCCAGTCAATGGTATGATAATGGGTAACTACTCGAAAAAATCTAATATATCCAAAACACATCATTCAGATATAATCAAAACATCCCCCCCCCCCCACCCAATACACACACACACACACACATATATATATATATATATATATAGAGAGAGAGAGAGAGAGAGAGAGAATCAGGATCCGTCGACACCAAGTGTCAAAACCTAGCATACTTACACCTATTGTAGCTCTTTGTAAAAGACGAATTAAATCAGTCCACCAACTGAATTGAAAGTTCTTGTTAAATCGATAAAATCTATAGAAGCTTGTAGAATTTTAAAACTATTGGATATTGCATCGCATCATTTTATTTTAATGTATAATAATACGCTATTTGAAACATATGATAATATCTAACTTGAGGGACATGGGACCATGTTTATCTTTCCCTTGAGTAAGATAATGAACAAAACATGTGCATATGAAGATTCGGAGTGGTAGCGAATAGAGAGGTATTGTTTGAAATTTGGTATACGTGATAATCATGATGATATAAGATGATTCAACAGTTGGATTGATTTAACTTGTCTTCCACAAAAATTTATCGAAGGTGTAAGTACAGTAAATTTGAAACCAGATGTCACTAGATTTTGACTCAAATATGTGTATAACCATAAGATTAAAATTTATGGTTCAAATTACATCACTAATTACAAAATCTCATAAGATTGTTTCTTTTTAATTAAAGACTACATGAGATTTGGCTTATCAATTAAACACCGACAGCAACATTCTACTACGAAGCATTTGAAATTGAATACTCAACAGAAGAACACAACAAAGTGATCATACCCAAAAATGCTATGCAACATCGAACATTGTGTGGTGGACGCTATATCTAAAATAGCAATTGCAATGAATGAAAAATTTAAAACAAACATCACCAATTATCCAAATAGTTTCAAAAATTTACACCATAAACAAATGAACAATTAAACAAGTTTCAATACTAAACTTTTAAGATACATTTATCAACTATACTAGTTAAAGTGTTAACAAGTATAAATAAGTTTAAACAGAAAAGTAAACATGACTTATTGCAAACGAAAATGGACAGCAGTATTGATTATCAAAACCAAATAGAATGATGCAAATTACCACAAAAAAACACCAGTGATATTGTTTCCTTTTTAGATGAAATGCCAATTTGATAAGATAATAGGGTAAAATTTTCCAGAGGGCCATCCAACCAGACAAAGTGTAACGTAAAAAGAGGTAAAAGTTCCAAAATGCACAGGCAGCAGCATATGCATAGAGTGAAAGGCGGCAAGGAGCTTTAAAATCAGCATGGAAGACAACAGGCTCTCTCCAATCCACAGGCGAGAAAGACCAGAGGAAGATGAGTTCTGACCAGATGCCGTAACTGTAACGGCAACCACTATTCAAGCCACAAAAAGCCTCTGCTATTTTGCCATGGAATATATATGTGGCGACCAGCATTTGTTTGCAAAAAGACTTCACACAACTTTTAGGCAGCATGTTTGCCACCAAATGCCATAAAATGGGGTCTATAAGGAATGCTTTTTTTGTTATACAATTACGAACAGCACTAAGAAAAAACTTAAGCCAAACATCATCAAGCAACATCACAAAGATACGCGAAGCACAAGGCCCAAGCATCACTCTATACACAAAGCAATTATCATTATCATTGTATCAACAGCTCACGCATATAACCAAACACATTCATAAACTCTCATCAAAACCAAAACCCTATCCCTAATTACAAAACACGAGCCAAAAAGAAGTGATTATAAGAAACCAAACAGCAAAGCTATGCATCACTCTATATCAACAATTCACGCATATAACCAAACACATTCATATCATATCATATCATCCAAACCAAAACCCTAATTATAAAACACAATCCAAAAAGAAGTGATAATAAGAAACCAAACCTCGAGTCAACGGCTTCAGATTGTACGGTCTTTTCGACCTCATCAAGAACGTTGGATTCAGAAGAACCCAACTGCGATCTTCGCAGCCACTGTTGTTGTTGCTGCTGCTGCTGCTGCGCCAATTGTCTTTGCGCATAGTATTGTTGTTGTTGCTGCTGCTGGTGCTGTTGTTGTTGTTGTTGGTGGTTTTGATGTTGCTGTGGTTGATGTTGGTAAGGTGACCTATTGTGAAACTGATGATTCAGATTCGGATTTTGGTTTAGGTTCGGATTAGGGTTCGAACCTCCTCCTCGTCCGGGACCAATTCCCGGTGGATATCTCGTTCTATTGTTGTTCATCACAATGTTTCAAAAACCCTAAATCTAAATCCCAAACAAGAAAACGAAAGAGGAAATAAAAGAATTCTAATCTATCGAAATAATGTACAGAAATTCTACGAAAGCTAAATAAACCTTTGAGATGAAAATCTGAGTTAGGGTTCGCTGTGAGAAAGGAAAATTTGTATTTTGTACAGATCTAAGAGAAGGAGAAAGAGAGCATTTGAGAAATTGCGAGAGAGCGAGAGAAATGAGATTTGAGAGGGAGAAGAAGAAGAAGAAGAGTGAAGTATAAATGGTTTTTTGATTCTTTCGTTGTGCTTGGATGGGTTAGAGATGATGGCAGAAAGAAAACTGTTTCTTTGCTCTAAATTGCTCTAAATCTAAAATAAACTCAAGCTTTTGTTTCTTTCTTCTTGTTCTTCTTATATAGGGGTGTGAAAACTGTTTTCTCATTATTGCTTTATGGCCCTACTTTTCCCTTATAATGTGTAAAGCTCCCCATTTTTCTTCTCTCTCTTGTGTCATCTTTCCCCTCCTTCATGCTTTTTAGTTTTTAGCCATTTTCGGAAAGCACTCTTTAGCAACTTTGGCAAAAATCTTAATTATTGAATAAATTTTCTAATAAGCTTTAGGATTTAATTTATAGCTGTATAAGTGTTTTACATCATCTAATAATTACAAATTGACAATTCATTAAAAAGAAGTTACTCAATTAGTAACGATCTAATATGTCAACCATATCATGAATTATTATTGGTTGCAGTTGTAAAAAAGTTTACGCCAATAATACGTAGCAATTAAACTTCAAGCTTTATTGAATATATGAGATTGAATTTCATGAAATAATATGTTTTAAGTTATGCAAAAGAGTCATGCGTCTTAAAAACACAATTTAGAGGCAAAATACAAATATATGTTATATGGATGTTGGAGTACGAGTTCGACATGCAATGATTCACTTTCGTCCTCCCATCATCTCTCACATTAGTGAATCTCGTTGAAAAAAAAAAGTTCTATTAATGAGTCAAAATTTTGTACTTTTAAGATTAGTAGAAGTGTCACAACCCAAACTCATTATAAAATTTGTCCAGTAAGCCTAATGTACATCTAAGAAGTCACTCTTATTTGTCAGACAATTAGCTTCATCTAGCTAAGAAAATTGGGATGTTACATATATTAAATTACTAATTTTACCAAACACTTTTTTGGGTAAACTCAGGTATCTACCGCACGGACAGTAGTGACTAATCCTTCGCTCATTGTAGGTGCCTCGAGGGGCAGGACAGCTGACTCAGAGTTTCAACACTTTAAATTCAATATGTTGGTTTATTCGCTATTTGTTCATTCGCTGTAAGCTAGTTTATCCTCTGTTCTCCACTTTTTACCAAACAGAGTCGTAATATAGTAGTTACCTTATTATTTAATCTGCTACAATTTCATAATATGATACACTTTTACTTAATAATTAAGATTTAATAATATGTAGTATTATTATGAGGTGAGCCACCGGAGCCCAACTCACCTAAATTTTTTGTAACCAAAAAATTATGTATATTTAAAAGTTGTGCTCAAAGAATACACACTCATCCCACACAATTAAATTTATAATAGTTAATTTTTTATTAATGTTAAAATTTTATTGGCTTAAATATATGTTCAGTCCCTGCAAATATAGCCAAAATCCAGTTAAGCCCCTGTAAAAAAATTGAAAATGACCCTTGTAAATATTAAATGTTTGCGGTTAAGCCCCTCGATCAATTTTTCATCAAGAAAAGTTGAACATATAATATTTATAAGGATCATTTTAAAATTTTTAATATTTACAGGGGCTTAAATGGATTATGGCCATATTTGCAGGGGCTGAACATATATTTTTACCCTCTGAAAATATGGAAAATTGACCGAGGGGCTTAACCGCAAATATTTAATATTTATAAGGGTCATTTAAAAAAAATTACAGGGGCTTAAATGGATTTTTGCCATATTTACAGGGGATTAACATATATTTATGCCAATTTTATTTAAATATTTTCACAATAATTTATAACTATTAAATAGAATTTAGTATTTTTTGACTGAATTTAGTATTAGAATTTAGTATTATAATCCATCAATTCTAGTAAATATCTTAACATTTTATATTTTGAAACAATATTAATAATTTACATTGTATTTGTATAATATTTTAAGTATATCTCTTAAAATGTAACTATTAAGTAAAACTATTATCAGTATCACATAATATAAATATTAAATAGAATATGTCTAATTTTTTTATTTAATAATTAAAACATTCAAGAATAAATTAAAGTAATAAGTAATAAAATAATAATAATAATAATAATAATAATAATAATAATAATAATAATAATAATGGTAAAATAGAATACTAAAATGTGTGAAATGATTCATGAAAGTAATTGAGATAGAAAACTATAAACTATTAACAAAAAAGAATATAAATTGTGTATTCAAACGATAGTATAAGGAAACTCTAATTTATAAAGTTTATTCTAAATCCATAAATATTTTAATAATATTAAATAGGTTTTTAAATTCAGAAAAGTAAATATGTTTTAGGGAAAAACATATCATGTTAAAAATTTAATTGAAAATATTAGACTTCCTCATTAAAAATAATTTTGAGTTTGAATCATTTCAATATATAACATTTATTTCATATTAATATTTTATAATAAGTAGTATCCGTGATCATATTTTAATAAAATTAAGTATGTTATTGGCACACCAAAAAAAAAAATTAAGTACGTTATACATATATACATTTTTTTTGACAAAGTTATACATATATATATATATATATATATATTAGATTTTTTAAATTTTAATTTTGAATTAATTTTTTTTGTATTTATTAGAATGTCTGAATAGTCTTATACTTAATATAATTTCATAAAATTTTGATAGTTAGTATCTATAATTAATATTTTATAAAGTAATGAAATTAAATGATAAAAAAAATGTCCTAATAAGTACCACAGTAATTTATACTTTTTTACCAGCAATATTTTATACATTATAGTATTTTTTATTATATTTTAAGTATATTCTTAAATTTTAGAGTATGCTTTTATACATTATATTTTATAGTATGTTTTTATACATTATAGTATTTTTAGAAAATATATTAAATAGTTAAAACAATTAAAAATAAATTAAAGCAATATATAATATAATATATAGTAATAATGTCAAAAATAGATTAGCAAAATCTGTAAAATAATTAATGAGAATAGTTGAGATATAAATAAGACTGTCAATGCAAAAAAGAATTGTGTATATCTTAAATCTTAAATATCACAATAAAAGGAAAACAAATTAAGTATATTTCTTATATCTCACAATAAAGGAAAATTTTATTTGGAAATATAATTTTTTTTATTTTGATAAATATCACAATATTTAATACTTTATAGTGTACCTTGATTTTATTTTAACTATATTTCTTAAATATCACGATAAAGGAAATACTTATTTGGAAATATAAGTTTTGTTAATTCAAAAAAAAAGTATATTTCTTAAATATCACAATACAGAGAATTTTTTTTAAGCATATTTCTTAAATATCACAATAAAGGAAATTTTTATTTGGAAATATTAATTTTATTATTCTAATAAATATCACAATATTTAATGCTTTATAGTGTATTTTGTTTTTAATTTAAGTATATTTCTTTTTTTTTTTTTGATAAGATTTTAAGTATATTTCTTAAATATCACAATAAAGGAAAATCTTATTTGGATATATAAATTTTATATAGAATGTGTATGAAGTTTTATATTTTTTTATAGGCTAAATAGCACTTTTGGTCATTTATCTTTGCTCCAGATTTCACTTTGGTCCTTTATCTTTTTTTTGGTCCGTTTTGGTCATTTATCTTTCACTTTCGTTTCACTTTGGTCCTTTATCTTTTTTTTGGTCCGTTTTGGTCCTGCATGTTTCATTTTCGTTTCATTTTGGTCCATCACGTTATTATTTAATTCAATTAAAACATTAAAACAATTAAAACAAAATTATTTTAAAACAATTAAAACAATATTTTGGTCCCCCACCGTGAACCCCTCCCCCCCCCCCACTATTCATCATCTTCAACCCCAAATCACTATTCACACATAAACCCCAATTTTTGTTCCACTCACCTTAACCCAACTAAACTCTAATTTATTCACTCCAAGCTTGCAATCAATCACTCAATGGCATATCCCTAAGCTTTCAAGACAAGAATGAGCCAAGAAACTCAACATTCCTCATTTCTTCACAATATTCGAAAATGGTGAATTTGTGTAGAGTGAGTTGATGATGATGATGTTGGTACCAAATCGAAGAGGAAGTAATGCTGAACGTTTTTCGTGTTGGAAGGAAGTCGTTTTGATGAGCCTTTGGACTTCGTTTTTCCTCTTCTTCTCCTTCACCCATTCTTTTCTCTTCTTTTTTCCTTTTCTCTCATTTCTCTCTGTTTCTCTTCTTTCTCGTGTACCTTCCTTTTCTTTCTTTCTTTCTATTCTTTAATTCTCACACACACACACATATTGTTTTAATGGTGGGGATATGAATGGTTGAAGATGATGAATGGTGGGTGGTGGTTGTTGGTGGCTGACGGTGGTTCACGGTGGGGGGGAGGGGTTCACGGTGGGGGACCAAAATATTGTTTTAATTATTTTAAAATAATTTTGTTTTAATTGTTTTAATTGTTTTAATGTTTTAATTGAATTAAATAATAACGTGAGGGACCAAAATGAAACGAAAATGAAACATAAAGGACCAAAACGGACCAAAAAAAAATAAAGGACCAAAGTGAAACGAAAATGAAAGATAAATGACCAAAACGGACCAAAAAAAAGATAAAGGACCAAAGTGAAATCTGGAGCAAAGATAAAGGACCAAAAGTGCTATTTAGCCTTTTTTATATTTGAAAGTTAAAACAACTAATCATAAATTAAAAATATATATAACCAACACCGTTGGCCTAGTGTCTTAATCTACCTTAGGACATGGGGGGTTGACTCGGTGCTCCCGGGTTCGATTCACGCAGTGGAAAAACTCGGTGTTGGCCAGTGCGAAATTTGATCCTAAGCACGAGCAGAGATTAGTCTTTCGTTGAAAGCGTTGGGACACTCAGTAGCCATCGATTGTCCGAACCAAAAAATTAAATATATATATATATAGAGAGAGAAATAATGTAAAAATAGGTTCTCGTAAAAAAAAGTCAAAATAGGTTAGAAAAATCTGTAAGATGATTAATGAGAGTAATTGAGATCTTTGGGTGAACTGCGGTTGGTAGGTCTCTTGCTATCTGGCCAGAAGTCGGTGAGGCCCCGGGAGGGGTACCTGCGAAGCCACTCCGACGCTCAAGTCAGTATTGAGAATAGATGAGTGATTTAGCTAGGAATGAGAATCTACCTCTTTATGGCAATGCGTACCAGTATTTATAGGGAACTGTTCCCGTGGTAAACCGTTGGATCGGTAGAAGTGATCTGAGTCATCCAAGTATGAAAATCATGAATGGGTTTGTGCATTGTGGATATGGATCAAGGTGATTGGGTCAATCCATATACAATTGATGAATGGGCCTCTTGGCCCAGTCCAGAACAGTTGCCCCCCAAGCCGAGATTATTCCGAAAGGTGGTATTGGCTTGAAGAATTTTTGTCGCTTCTTCTGTCTTGTGAGGTCGTGTGAGAGACTCTCTTTGTAACGACTGTGTTTTAGGTTTTTATTCTAGAGGGTAAAAATAATATCATTTTACCCACTATAAATAGGTGAGTCACATTTGGAAATTTGTGGAGGAGTGAGTCTTGAAATTTTTAGTGGAGAGTGAGGATAATGTTGTTTTGAACCACACACTTGGAGGGGAGAAGGGAGCTAGGATTTACCTACTTCATCATCTTTCTTCCTTGGTAAGTATTTTATCCTCTTCCTTCATTGACTGTCTTGCTACTGTTTGTGTTGTTGATGGCGCCTTCATAGGCGCCTGGGTGCCCGGTTGCGAGGCGCTGGATGCCAGTTTACGCGTGTAAAGTTGGCGCCCTCCAAGGCGCCCGAGTGCCGGTTTGCGAGGTGCCTGGTTGCCGGTTTGTCCTCGAGAGTTGGCGCCCTTCTGTGCGCCTGGGTGCCGGCTAGCGAGTGCCCGGGTGCCGATTTGCCTTCAAGAGTTGGCGCCCTCCTGGGCGCTTGGGTGTCGGCTTGCGAGTGCCTGGGTGCCGGTTTGTCTTCAAGAGTTGGCGCCCTCCTGGGCGCCTGGGTGCCGGCTTGCGAGTGCCTGGGTGCCGGTTTGTCTTCAAGAGTTGGCTCCCTCCTGGGCGCCTGGGTGCCGGCTTGCGAGTGCCTGGGTGCCGGTTTGTCTTCAAGAGTTGGCACCTTCCTGGGTGTCGTTTTGCGTGGATGTTTGGCGCCTAACTAGGCGCCCTCCTGGGTGTCGTTTTGCGTGGATGTTTGGCGCCCACCCACTACAAGAAAAATTGGACTTTTCGGCGGGCAAAATCCGCTGGAAAAGCCAAAAATCAGCCGAAAATGTGGACTTTCCGGCAGATTTTTGGCGCCGGTAGCCAGCTCGCAGCAAACGGTTTCCGACGGATTTCGTGGCGCCGAAAAATCCGCCGAAAATTTTTCCGGCGGATAATCCGCCGAAAAATCCAAAAAAAAAAATCACATGAGTTTATCTGCCGGAAAGCCCACAAATCCACCGGAAAACCGTTTTTTTTTTAAATTAATTATTTTTAAAAAATAAATATTATTTTATTAAAAACTTTAATTAATTATTTTATTAAAAACTTTAATTAATTATTTTATTAAAAATTTTAATTATTGATTAAAATTTAAATTTAATAATTAATTAATTTACTATTTAAAAAAATAAAAATTAGGAATGAAAATTAATAATTAATTTAAATAAATATCCATACAAAAAAAAATACCCATACAATAAAAAAATATTCATACAACAAAATAAAATAATCCAAAGCTACTGGGGTGGCTGCTGGTCTGTGTCATCACCATGATAATAGGTATCATCAGATGCAAGAAAAGCACTAATCGCATCGATATTAAGATCGATGTGGGGCTGCTGGGGTGACCGCCGCTGGGGGTGCTGGTTTGGCTGGTTGGGTGACTGCTGCTGGGGCTGCTGGTATGGCTGGTATGGCTGAGGTGCATACTGCTGGGAATACTGGGGTGCATACTGCTGCTGAAATGCACCGCCGTAATGCTGCTGCGGCAGGTAGGATGGCATACGTGATGAGGATGGCTGATAACCCTATTTTATATAGGTTATTTATGCTCCTAATACTTAAATTAAGCTTACTTCTCAAGTAATTCTAGTGCTTAAATATGTGAATATATGGATATTAGGATAAATATAGGTTATAAGTCAAATCCCTAAACCTTGGGCATAATCAATGCCTTTGTGAATAAACCTTGGGCATAATCAAAAACTTGTTGTGCGAAAAAAGTGATGTGCAAGTATACACAATCGCAACAAGTAATATATTGATAAGTAAAGTTCGTTCCCACAGGGATTGGAATTAATCTAAGAAGTTTAAGTGATTAGAAGCTTAGTGAAAAGAATTAAGTAACAAGTAAAGGTAAAGAGTTGTAAACATCATAAGTTGTGATAAAACAGTATTAAGTTTGAAGTGATTAAAAGTGAGTTGGATAGCTCAATAGTTATGTAAATTCCCAAGAGTAATGTTCAGATAATATTAGACGCTGTAGCGTTAAGCGCTGTAGCGCTTCAGAATCAGCAGACGATGTAGCGCCTTGGTGGCGTGCCTTTCAGTCACTTTCGTCAGGGCTATGTTACAAGACTCCTATGTCTAGGCTCTAAATAAGTTTTACCCCTGTATATTAAGCTCTTACAACATTTGCTTTATGAACTATTACTCCCCTGTGTCTAGAGTTAAGTAGTGCTTCCTTTAAATGTCTTTAAAGGGTTTTCATTCATATCATTCCTTGAGTTCTCTTTGTGAACCATGTCTGTACCCACAAAGTTACCTTGTTTTAGTTGATCATTTCCAAACCAAGATTGAAAGTATTATGACACAAGGAATAAAACACAAACATCATAATATTATACAAAAGTTACTCAAGGTTCATTACATACCAAGAACAATCCAACTACAACAAAGTTAGCTCATCACAAGTTCCATCAACATAATACAACTAGGGAGTATGTATTACCGTATGAAGACAAGAGAAGAGTGGTTGCAAAAGATACACTCCAATGATCCCACGTCGCATACAAGAGATGAAGTTGAGGCGTGAGCAAAACCTTGGATGATGACTAGAAAAACTATGCTATGAAAATAAAAGCTTAAGGGTAGTGTATCAATGGAGAAAAGCTACTACGTATTGTGTAGTTCTCTTCTTGTTACAACTACTTGTCTACGTATGTTACCTCCTAGAGAAGCAATCTTAATTAAACTAATTATAACTAAGTCTTAATAGAATAATAATATTACATGATGATCATAAGACTTAGATATTATCCTTAAAGTACTTTTACAAAAAGTGCTAATGATGGAATACAACAACTATCACATGGGTTCCATTTAGGAGGCGCCAAGTGTAATTTAGCATCCACTTGAAAGTCAAAATATCCAGCTGAGAGGAAGAGATAAGGATGGTGACTCATCATGTCCTCAAGTGGCCACACAAATATCTCAATGGTCAGCCGTCATATAACGCTATAGCGTTTCCTTGATAGCACACCGCTGCAGCGCTAAAGCAAAACATCAAACATATTCACAAAGGCATTGATTATGCCCAAGGTTTAGGGATTTGACTTATAACCTATATTTATCCTAATATCCATATATTCACATATTTAAGCACTAGAATTACTTGAGAAGTAAGCTTAATTTAAGTATTAGGAGCATAAATAACCTATATAAAATAGGGTTATCACACCCCCAAACTTAAACCATTGCTTGTCCTCAAGTAATGACACTTGAACAAGACAAAATGCTCCTATAACTAGCTGCAGCTTTTAAATTAAACAGAATTTATGCACAAGCTAATTCTTATCATTTTCACACATCATTTTGGTCCACAATTCAAATAGAATCATTACTGCTCAGTTGTGAGTGTGTGATATCAAAGCTCAACTTAGTTCCTAGCTAATTTCAGAATTTCTCTAAGGTTTTGGGAAGAATGGATTTCTTTTGGGTTAGGCAAAGAATTTTTCAAAAAGAAGAGTGGAATAACAATTTAACACAAGATCTGAGGGGCTTCAAAGCACAGCAAAGGGCTTTAATTAGGCATTTTTCAGAATATTGGTCAGTGCATAAACTTTTGGTCTGGTGATCAGACGCTGTAGCGCTTCAAAGTCCGTAGACGCTGTAGCGCTAGATTTTAATGAGCAAAACTAGATGCTATCTTCATTACTGAGCTCCTTATTTGCATTTTCTTTTCATGCTTTTTGGAACAGCTCAGCAATTTATTTAAGATATTTTGCAATTTTTTTACAAGACCACATTCATTTTTATTTCATTTTTGCAAAGACCAATTTATCATCTTTTGTTCCTAACCTTAACATAACCGATGCTCCCCCAAACTTAGCTTCAAAACAACTCTCAATTTTTAATGAAAACTTGACTAACCCTTGGTTATCCAAAACTTAACTTTATCCTTAGATTACTCCTAGCTAACTAGGTTCTTCACTAAGCTTGGATTTTGTGTAAAAGCAGCAATAAAACCATTTCATTGTTTACACAAGGCTGCCTTACTCAAAAATTCTTATTTACTTTAGCTTTTGCTTACTAAAAAATTTAAAACACGCAGCTAATCATACTTCCTATTCAAGCATACAAAATATTCAAAATATGCAAAACATGCAAAACATGGCATAATTATATAAAGTATTTAAAAATATAATTGTACTTAATTTAAAACATTATTAACCATAAGGTCCTCCCCCAGAAATTAAATTTGGCAGTGTCCTCACTGCTTGCTTGACAAGAAAAGGGAGAGGCCTTAGAAGAACAACAAAACAAAGTTCAAAGTACATAACTGGCATAAGAAGCCAACAAATCTTGCCTTATTAGGCCTTCTTGAGCCTCTTACTGGCTCTTGAAGGTGCTGGGGCTCCTTTTGCTGGCTTCTTCTTCTTTGGCTGAGGTGGAGCAGTCTTTTCATCCGCTACAGCGGTTGGTGGCGCTGTAGCGCTTGCTTCTTGCACTGCTGCCGCTGCAGCGTCTGATTCTTGCACTTCTTCTTCCTCTTCTGTTTGCTCTTGTTCCTGCTCTTGCTCTTGCTCCTCCAGCACTGGCTCTGTTTCATCCTGCAAATTCACTAGCTCCTCAAGAGCCTCCTTGTCAGATTCCTCCTCTGTCAGAATTACCTCAGGTATTGTGTCACTAGGTGGTGCAGACATAGTTGCTGCAGCACCTACTGGGTGAACACCTTCTTCTGGGTGCTCAGCCAGTTTGACACCTGGGTTTCTTCTTGCCTTGGTGTATGACTGATAAATTTTCTTGAGCTGCTCAGTGGGTTTTTCTTTGGTGATTGGATGTTTTGGCTCAGGCTTTTTAGGTGTGGCTTGCTTGGCAGGTGTTTTCTTGGGTGTTAATTTGGTTGGTGCAGGGATGGAGGTGGGGGTTGATGGTGGATTGGCTGTTTTGGCAGGGGGGGTTTTTGGTTTCTTTGGGCCTGGGGTTGGGTCACATTGTATTTCTTCTGCTTGCTCATCTTCTTCAGTCTCAGATTCTTCTTCAGTATCACTCTCCTCTCCTGATGATTCTTCATCATCCTGCTTTTCCATCTCTTTCATAACTGCAATTGTTTCTTCTTCATCTTCCTCACTTATGTTTTCAATATCATCAGAGTCCAAACTTTCCTCCTCTACTACAGCTTTTTGTTCTTTCTTGGTTGGGCTAGGCTTTGTTTTCTTTGCTGGGCTAGCCACAGCCTTTTTCTTTTCTGCCCTAACTCCCTTTTTCTCTGGTTTTTTAACTGGCTCTAGCTCCAGTAGCCAATCAGGGAATTGAGGAGGGGGAATGGATGTTTTTCCTTTGGATATCTGGGCATACATTGCTTTTTTCCAGTCAAATTTTTCTTTCACAAATTTGCAGAGGACCTGCTGCTTCAGCTCTAAGCGCTGTAGCGCTTGAGAGTCAGAAGATGCTGCAGCGGCAGGTTTCTGCTTAACTTTGAAAATGCAAGGAAATGCCCCAAGAGGGGATCTTCTTTCTTCTTTCATTTCAACCTCTACATCAGCTTCCAAACACAACTCAGTAATTAAACAAGGAAAATATAAATTACCTCCCTTTTTAACTCTGCACTTCTCTATCTCCCTTGCTATCAATCTTCCTACGTCTATCTTTTCTCCAGCCATTATTGCATCAATGACGATGAGTCTTTCTTTTTCGACAAATGTTGTGTGAGATGTAGGTAGCAGGGAGTGTTTGATGAAACTGCACCACAGATTTGCTTCTTCACACAAATAGGCTTTTTTAATTTTATATTCAGCTCCAAATTTATCCCAAGTTGCTCCTTCCACACAAATCCTTCTTCTAACAGCCTCCATCTCTTCATCTCCCCAGTTCAGAACCTTCGTTTCCAGCGCTTTTTCATGATAGCCCAGATGGAAAATATCATTGATTGTTCTGGAGTTGAAATTTACAGTTTATCCTCTTACCAGTGAATGAGTTTGAGGTTTTCCCTCCTTAGGCTCTTCAATGCCAGAGTAGAACTCCCTTACCAAAGACGTCATGTAGTCTTTGCGATGCTTAATGAAGTTCTCCCATCCCAACGCTGTGACAGCGGTTGAGAAAGCTTCAGGAGCACTTTCTGTCTTGAATCCCCTTTCAGCTATGAAATCCATCTTCCAAAACCTCTGAGGATCTTGAGTTGCCTTAGCCATGGTGTTTTTGACAGGGTTAGAGGATTCTGGTTTCCTAGTGGCTCCTTTGCCAGATCGTTTTAGGGCAGCTTGCTTTTTAGTTATGGTTGGTTAAGAGCTTGCGTATTTGTTTCTGGGTTCTGGGAAATGTTGGCGTGTTGGGACGAAGGAAGAAGAAAGAATGAAGGTTATGAGTGGTGGGTTGGTAACGGCTGAGGGGAGTTTCAGAGAGCAAGGAAAGAGAAAGAGAGAGAATGGTAGCGTGGGGAGTTGTGGATATTAAAGTTACGGTTTGTGAGTGAAGTGGGAGAGAGCAAAAGAAACTGTTGATTTGATCAGTGCAGGTGAGTAGGTGCACGTGCAGGTCAGGCTAGGGATGAGGGCACAGTGCCAGCTCACCCTGAGCAAGATCTTTTTATTTTTTTGTTTGACCATACCCAGCCCTGATTTAACACAGCCGCTACAGCGCTTTTGATACAAATACCGCTACAACGTTTATCCAACTTTCCTGCATAGAAAATAAACATAAAAATTTTGTTAGAATCCTTGGGGTGCCTCCCAAGAGCGCTTGCTTTAAAGTCTGCAGCCAGACTTTCTCTTTCAAATTAAAGGTCTTTAAGTTCAATTGTGGTTTTGTCCCTTACCACATTTTCACCAAAATATTGTTTAACCCTTTGGCCATTCACTTTGAAGGTGGTATTGGTTGTTATATCATAGAGGTCCACAGCCCCATGGCTGTATATTTTTATCAATTGAAAAGGGCCTGACCACCTAGATTTTAACTTTCCAGGAAACAATCTTAACCTGGAGTTGTAAAGCAGTACCTGTCCTCCTTCAGTGAGATCTCTTTTTATCAGTTTTTGATCATGCCATATTTTGGTTTTTTCTTTATAAATTGCTGCATTCTCATAGGCAAAATGCCTAAGTTCTTCCAATTCATTTAGTTGCAGCAATCTAGCATTTCCTGCTTTCTTGTAGTCAAAATTGAGTTTTTTTAGAGCCCAATGGGCCTTGTGCTGAAGTTCAATTGGCAGGTGACAATACTTTCCATAAACCAACCTATAGGGAGACATTCCCAAAGGTGTTTTATAAGCTGTTCTATAGGCCCATAAAACAGCATCTAGATGTATTGACCATTCCTTCCTTGAAGGCCCTACCATCTTTTCCAACATTCTTTTTATTTCTCTGTTTGACAACTTAGTTTGACCACTAGTTTGTGGATGATAAGCAGTTGCTATTTTATGCTTGACTCCATATTTAGCCAATAGGGTCTCAATTAATTTATTACAAAAATGAGATCCCTCATCACTTATGATGGCTTTAGGACTTCCAAAACGAGTGAAAATGTTTTTCAATAAAAATTTGCTCACAGACCTTGCATCATTGTTGGGTAAAGCAACAGCTTCCACCAATTTTGAAACATAGTCTACAGCCACTAAAATGTATAGGTTTCCATGAGAAGGGGGAAAAGGTCCCATGAAATCCATTCCCTAAACATCAAAGAGTTCAACCTCTAGAATGTTTGTTAAAGGCATTTCATGTTTGTTTGAAATGTTTCCTGTTCTTTGGCACCTATCACATTTTTTTACAAAGTCTTGAGCATCTTTAAAAAGTGAAGGCCAAAAGTAGCCAGATTGCAATACCTTTGCAGCAGTTCTAACACCACCAAAATGCCCACCACATGGTGCAGAATGGCAGTGCTGTAGCACTTGAATTTGTTCTTCCTCTGCTAGGCATCTCCTCATTAACTGGTCTTGACACTTCTTGTATAGAAAAGGTTCATCCCAATAATATTGTTTCATTGTGTGGAAGAACCTTCTCCTTTGCTGATAAGTCATCTCAGCAGGTACCACCTTGCTAACCAGAAAGTTCACTATGTCAGCATACCAAGGTGTTGGAGGCTCAGCCGCTACAGCATCAAGTGTTTTTACACTGGGCGCTACAGCGGTTGATGATTCAGCAATTATTGTCAATAGCTGCTCATCTGGAAAGTATTCCTTGATCTCCCCACCTGCTGTACCTGCAATGTCTCTTTCCAATCTAGAAAGATGATCAGCAACTTGGTTCTCCACTCCCTTTTTATCTCTTATTTCTAAATCAAATTCTTGGAGTAGGAGAACCCACCTAATTAGCCTAGGCTTTGCATCTTTCTTTGTTATCAAATATTTAATGGCTGAATGGTCTGTGAAGACAATTACCTTGGTGCCAACCAAATATGATCTAAATTTATCAAATGCAAAGACTACAGCTAATAGTTCTTTTTCAGTGACTGTGTAATTCAATTGAGCTTCTACAAGTGTTTTGCTAGCATAATATATAGAGTGGAAAATTTTATCATACCTTTGCCCAAGCACAGCTCCAATGGCAAAGTCACTAGCATCACACATAAGCTCAAAAGGCTTACTCCAGTCAGGAGCTATAATAACTGGTGCTGTTATTAAAGCTCTCTTCAATTTATCAAAGGCTAACATGCATGGCTCATCAAATATGAAGGGGTTATCATGCTGTAACAGTTGACACAAAGGTTTGGAGATTTTTGAAAAATCTTTTATAAATCTCCTATAGAATCCAGCATGCCCCAAAAAGCTTCTAATACCTTTGATGTTGGTTGGAGGAGATAGCTTCTCAATGACCTCTATTTTAGCCTTGTCCACTTCCAATCCTTTTTTTGATATCTTATGCCCCAAAACTATACCTTCTTGCACCATAAAATGGCATTTCTCCCAATTCAGCACAAGGTTAGTTTCTTCACATCTAATCAAGATTTCTTCCAAGTTGGATAGGCATAGATGGAATGTTTCTCCAAACACAGAGAAATCATCCATGAAGACTTCCATGGATCTTTCAATGTAATCAGAGAAAATTGCCATCATACACCTTTGAAAAGTGGCAGGTGCATTACACAGGCCAAATGGCATCCTTCTAAAAGCAAAGGTGCCATATGGACAAGTGAATGTAGTCTTTTGCTGATCTTCAGGCAATATTGCAATCTGGTTATAACCTGAATAACCATCAAGAAAGCAATAAAATTTTTTACCTGCTAGCCTGTCCAGCATCTGGTCAATGAAAGGCAATGGAAAATGGTCCTTTCTTGTTGCCTTATTCAACCTCTTGTAATCCAAGCATATTCTCCAGCCTATTATTTTTCTGGTTGGAAGCAGCTCATTCATCTCATTAGTTATTACTGTTACCCCTCCTTTCTTGGGTACACATTGCACAGGACTAACCCATGCACTGTCAGAAATGGGGTATACAATACCTGCATCCAACCACTTGATGATTTCCTTCTTCACCACCTCTTTCATAATTGGATTCAACCTCCTCTGCCCTTCAATGCAATTTTTAGAGCCTTCTTCTAACACTATTCTGTGCATACAAATGGTTGGGCTGATACCCTTTATATCTGACATTTGCCAACCAATTGCCTTTTTATGCCGCTGTAGCGTCTGAATCAGATCCTGTTCCTGATTTTCAGAAAGGTCAGAAGCAATTATAACAGGCAAAGTACTATTGTTACCTAGATAAGCATATTTGAGGTGTGAAGGCAACTCTTTAAGTTCCAGAGTTGGTGGTTGTTCAGTGGAGGGGAGATCCTTTCTCATGTCTGGATTCTCCTGCTCCAAAGATTCATATTTCTTAGCCCAAATTTCTTTGACTGTCTGTTCCTCTTCTTCTGCAGCTTCTGCATCAGACCATGTATCTTCACTGCTGTCCAGCAATTGCCTCAGATGATCTGTGCTTTTCTGGAAGTGATCCTGAACTACCTTGTCAATAGCAGACACAAAGGAGCACTCTTCAATATTGGGACCTGGAAATTTCATAGCATTCAGGATGTTGAACTTGACTTCTTGGTCATTGACCCTCATGATCAATTCTCCTCTCTGCACATCTATCAAAGTTCTTCCAGTGGCCAAGAATGGCCTTCCCAGTATGATGGGTACTTCTTTATCTGCATCAAAGTCCAAGATTACAAAATCAACAGGAAATACAAATTTGTCTACCTTTATTAGAACATCTTCCAAGATTCCTTCTGGATATGCAAGAGTTCTATCAGCTAACTGCAGTGTAAGTGAGGTAGGTCTGGCAGTTCCCACTCCTAGCTGTGTGTATATGGACTTAGGCATAAGATTTATGCTGGCTCCCAAATCACATAGAGCACGACCAGAGTAAAAATTTCCAATTGAGCATGGTATAGTAAAACTGCCAGGATCCTTTGATTTGGGTGGGAGCTTGTTCTGCATCAACATGCTGCATTCCCCAGTCATTGCCACTGTTTCAAACTCCCCTAGTCTCCTCCTCTTAGTAAGCACATCCTTCATAAACTTTGCATAGTTGGGCATTTGTTGGAGAGCATCCACCAAAGGAATATTAATGTGCAACTGTTTAAGGACTTCTAGGAATTTGTTAAATTGCTTGTCTTCATGAGCCTTTCGAAGTCTTTGAGGATATGGAGGATCTGGGTATGTTGGGATAATTTTAGGTGGTGGTGGTGTTTTTTCAACAACAGGCGCTGCAGCGGTAGGTTCGGGCGCTGTAGCGCCTGTTGTAGGTTCTTTTTGTTTTTCAGATTTTTTGTTTTTCTCATCATCTGTAACAGTTGATGATCCTATCAAATCTCTCTCACTCCTTAAAGTTATAGCTTTTACATGCTCCTTCCCTGTAGTACCTGAAGTTGAAGCTTCTGTAGTGGATGGTAATGATCCACTAATTCTTTGGGAAAGGACATTAGCCAATTGCCCCATCTGTACTTCTAGATTTTTAATGGAAGCTTCATGAGTTTTCAGGGTTGTCTTGCAATCACTCATAAAGCCTTTCATCAATCCTTCCAATGAATTATCTATGACAGGGGCATTCTGTCTTTGGTAGTGCTGAGCAGGGAATCCTGGTGGATTTGCTGGAGCACTATAATTAGGTGCTGTTGCATTGTTGGCTCCCCATCTGAAATTGGGGTGGTTCTTCCAACCAGGATTATATGTATTTGAATAGGGATTATTGTTTTTATTGAAACCCACAAAGTTCACAGAGACAGGATTACCAGGACATTCTTCATACAAATGCTCTCCTCCACAGTATACACAGCTTACTGACCCTGGAGAGGCTTGCTCAATGACAGCTACTGTAGGTTCATGTACCGCTGCAGCGGTAACCGCTACAGCGTTTGATGTGCTCATAGATTTTATCATGTTAGTAAGAGAGGCAACCTGTGCAGATAGAGCAAAAACTTCACTTATTTCATGCACACCAGCTACCTTCTTCTGCTGAGCTAACCTTTCTGTAGGCCATTGATAGCTATTTGTGGCAATGTCATCAATCAGCTCACATGCCTCATTATAGGAGGTTTTCAACAACACACCCCCTGAAGAGGCATCTAACATTTGTCTGGTTGTTGGATCTAGTCCATTGTAGAAGGTTTCCATTTGGATAATCACGGGTATACCATGATGAGGGCACTTTCTCAACAGCTCCTTCCATCTCTCCCATGCCTCAAACAGTGTTTCAGCATCTCTTTGTCTGAATGCAGTAACCTCATTCCTCGTTCTTGCATTCTTACTTGGAGGAAAATATTTTGCTAAGAATTTCTCAGCCATTTCATTCCAAGTATGGATAGAGTTAGGCTCTAGAGAAGTTAACCAGGCCTTTGCTCTATTCTTCAAGGAATAAGGAAAAAGTTTTAATCTGAATGCATCATCACTTACCCCTGGAATGATGAAGTTACTGCAGACTTCCAAAAATTGCTTTAAGTGTAAATATGGGTCCTCTTGAGGAGCACCACCAAACTGTCCCACTGTTTGTAACATTTGGAACATCATAGGTTTGAATTCAAACTGAGCTGTGTTGAGAGTAGGTCTTGCTATGCTTGTCTCCATGGTTTGTGGATCAAACACAGCATAGTCCCTCATTGGTCTATCTCTGTCATTTACCATTTGAGCAGGTCCTTCATTTATGAATTGATGTCTGTACCAATTGGTGTGGTTATTTATTATATGCAAGTATACATAGTCACACAAGTAATAAAGTGATAAGAAAGGTCGAACCCACAGGGATTATGTATTGTAAATTTTTGTAGTTCAAAGTGTACACTTAGTGTGTCTACACTATTCAGTATTTTTGGTTTGGAGTTTTCAAAGTAAGTAAAATAATAATAAGCAATAAAATGTGTGAGAAATCAGTTGGAAAAAGTAGTTGAGATGTTTTCACCAAGTACTTTACTTCTAAGTGTTTTAATGGAGTATGTAGTGTGGGAACACTGGATGTAGGTGCATCAGTTTGTGCCTTTCAGCACTTCTCTTCAGAGTTTCATTACAAGCTCTTATGATCTTTGTTTTTTACAGTAAAGAAAGGTTTATCAATTCCTCCCTTGCCTCCTAACAATGATCCAAGTTGCTAAATAGGTTCACTCTTGTAATTTTATTATCCTAAGGACTATGCTATCCTATGTCTAGGTTTTAGCATGTGTTTAACAAAGTTTCCTTTATTAAATACTTGTCCCTATTAACTCTTGAGTTCATAAATGTAGCCCATGTCTGCTGCTACAAGTTTTACCTATTCTAAAGTGATCAATTCCAGAATAAGTTGAAAGAAGTGTTATGCAAGAGTTTAAAGTGTTTACACTACATAAACCATAATAACATATTCAGAAGTTCATTACAAGGTTAGAACATCTCAACTTAAGGGAATTTAGCTCATGTTACTCATGTTATAAAGCAAAGAATGTGCAAAGAACATAAGTAAATGAATAATAAAGCAAAAGAACTTAAAAGAGTAGAGATTACTTGAATAGAAGATCTTTTGCATTAAGTTCCCAAGTTGAAGTACAATAAAGATTTCTTACACGAATTTCTTCAAAGTAGAAGTGAAGGGAATGGTTGTCAAGCACTTCCTCACCTTCCTCTCCTTAGAAACTTGAAATGAAAATAAACTAAACCTAAACTAAGCGAAAAGATAAAGGATTTAAAGATGTGAAAGATGATAGATGATAGATGATAGATGATTGATAGATGATTTTCTTGTGAAGATATGATATCTATTTATAGGCTTGAAAGCTTTCCTCTTGCAAGGGGTTTCCTTTGGCGTGAAAGATCAGCTGAGGAGACCGAACATGGTTAATTTGTTGACAACCAATCAAGCAAGCTGCACAGGTTTGGTCGCTTGCATGCATAACAAAAGATGAGGTCCATTGGAGAAGTGCCACATGTCTTTTAGATAAGTTTGAGTCTTGCAACTTGATCTTTATGTGTATCGCCGACTTCAGCAAGTGGCTCAGCTCCAGGTGACTAGGCATGACGTCACAAATCAAGTGTGGAAGCGTTGAAATGGTCTTTGAATGTTTTGGTATAAACTGCAGAATTTAGCAGGTGTTGGCAGTGTTTCCACTCCTAGTGTTTCCACTCCTGGTGTTGGCAGTGTTCCCACTCCTGCAGTAGCTGCACTGAATAAAAACATCAAAACCTAACAAGATTTGTGTATTTTGCCTAGATCATTGCCCTTTATCCAATTTGAATATTTAGAATATTGTTCCTTGATAGATAAGCTATAAATATATATAAATGTTCTTGAAAATAAGCAATAACTCAAGTTTATTTGTATGAATATCTCTATATAAAATAGAGTTCTGGTTGGGATTAATTCATTATTTTTATTGGCTACAACTGTGACTCCACCCTTTTTAGGAACACATTGCACAGGACTAACCCATGCACTATCTGAAATAGGGTAGATAATACCAGCATCTAGCCATTTAATTATTTCCTTCTTAACAACCTCTTTCATTATTGGATTTAATCTTCTTTGCCCTTCTATGCTATTTTTAGAATTTTCTTCTAAAATTATCCTATGCATGCATGTTGAGGGGCTAATCCCTTTAATGTCAGATGTAACACCCCCTCTCTACATAAGCTACTATTTACATGATTTCAAAAAAAAACAGAGTGCGCAAAAACTCTTAGTGAGACCACCCGAGGGTGCCACATTTAAATACCATAGACAAAACTCCAAAATATTGGTTGAATAAAACTCCAACACAATTAATTAAAATAACTTCAGTAAATGATACATAGCACCAACAATGTCCGAGGACAAAATACTACAGCAGTGAAATTAGCAGCTTAACAGCTTAGTTCAGAATATAACGGAATTAACAAGCTAAACATCCCCCCCGGTGCTACGTATCAGAGCCGACTCGACCATACTAGAAGAGAATCTCTAGCCACCTTCAGTCACCGTCACCTGCAGGTTGCCGACATACGAGGCAACACGACGCAGTAGGGTGAGTCTCAATACATAGATAATAATAAATAAAACAAGAAACACAGTATAATAGGCACACCAGGGATACCATCAATTTAGCTACACCATCAATACAGTTACACCAAATGCAGTTACGCCGATTACTGTTACACCAAGTACCGTCACACCAAATACAGTTCAAGAAGACGCAATCAAACACAGGACGTGTATGCAATGTATGAAATGCAACCCAAAACTCCACTGGGAATATGCATGTGGATCCATCACCAAAATTGCCTTGAGGGCATTCACCAAACACCAAAACATTTTAGGAGGCCGAGGCCTATTCACCAGAAATGCATATGATTATGCGACACCATGACTATGCACCATGACACCAAAACACCAAATGATGTATTTATATTGCTCACCAATAATTCATATACTCACCAATCACCAAGATATATTCACCATTAATATGCATCATAAACATCACAATCACATCACGACATCATCATAAACATCACCTTTACATTATTAGTAACAACGCATTTAAATCCAGAAGGGAACGTCACACTTATAATTTAGGAGGAAACATCACCTTTTAGTTTGAGAAAACACACATTTAGAAGTGATTAACAACACATTTAAAATTTAAAAAAAAGAAACACCACCTTTACAATTGGGAAAGCAACGCATAATTTTCAACGAAAACAGCAGCTCATGTTTCAATACAAAACGTCATTTTCAAAGAAAACAGTGGCTTATATTTCATTAACAAAACAGCAACAGCACATAATTTAATTGGAAAAACAGCAACATTTTGACAGCAAAAACAGCACCCATTTTAATTGGAAAACAGCAACACTTTGACGACAAAAACAGCACCTATTTTAATTTATAAAATAGCGAAAACAGCAACACTTTGACGACGAAAACAGCGCCTATTTTAATTGAAAACAGCAACACTTTGACGACAAAAACAGCACCCATTTTAATTGGAAAACAGCAACACTTTGACGACAAAAACAGCACCTATTTTAATTGATAAACAGCAACTAAAAATTAACAGCAACAGCATCTTAATAAAAACAGTAACAGCATCATTTATAAAAAAAACAGCAACAGCATTATTTACAAAAACAGCAACAGCATTATTAATGAAAACAGCAACAGCATTATTAATAAAAACAGCAATATACCCATTTTATGAAACAATTACAGCACATATCCATTTTATAAAACAGCACAAACAGCAACCTATGCATTTTTATAAAATCGTGACAGCAACATGTGCAGCTAATAAAACAGCAAAAACAGCCACCTATAGATGTTATAAGCATCAACAGCAATTATATTGTTCATAAAACAGCACAAACAGCACTATATATATATATATATATATTTTATAAATCGGCAATACAATTATATCAATTTAACAACCAAACATCTCCACATCAATTAACACCTACTACACCCCATATTGTGTTAGATTCATGTAGCTCACCTTAACACCAACAATCACGGTTTTATAAATTGAATATTCGCATAACAATTCCATTCAGTCGCATGTACGTCAAACGATCACCCAATCACCCAATATTTCATGAACCAATTTAAACAACTACTCCTAACACCTAGTCCCCATGATTTCGTGGTTTATAAATTATTAACTATGAACGAGAGCCCCCTTACCTTATTAGATGAGCTTTAATCCCCTAGATCAAGTACCCAAATTCGTAGCCCTCCTCTCCTCTTCCTTAGGCACCAACGCAATTCTTCTTCTCTCCTTGAACCTTCACGCCCTTTCTCTTCTTTTCCCTCTTGCTTGTGCGCCACTCCTCCTCTTCTCTCCTAGGGTTTGGCCGCGCCTCTCACTCTCCAAGGCTCTCTCAATTCTCTTCTTTTTCTAAAATTTGCTAATGATCACTAAACCCTAGGATTAGCTCTCATACGCACCTAACTCATGGATCATGGGTCATGGGCTTTCTTCCATCACTTAAGCCCTAATTAAATAATTAAGCACCACCACTCCCTAATTAATTAAAACCACCCCATATTATTATTATTATTATTTCTATCACCCACATCCTATTTAATTAATTAAATAAATACTAAATAAATATTTAATTAATTTTGGGGTGTTACAACTCTCCCCCACTTAAGACATTTTCGTCCTCGAAAATTGAGCTATTATGGACATGCAAAGCTTAACACTCATCACAACAAACATTAACTTCTAGCAGAGCGCCCTAAACGAAACACGTACCTCTAAATGCAATCATCACTCCTCTGAAGGCTCCGAACCTGCCAGGACAAACACTCTCCCGCTAGACCTCTCCTTCTTCGGCTTTGGACACTTGGTACTAATGTGCCCCATTTCCCCACAGTTGTAGCAGACCACGTCTTGCTTCTCACACTTAGCAGCTACATGACCTTCCTTCCCACACTTGAAGCACTTGTAGACCATGCAATCTGGACTCTTATGTCCCGGCTTACTGTAACACCCCCTTCAAATAACTACTATTTAATTTATTTAAAAGAAATCAGAGTTTCCAAAAACCTTTTTCAGTGCAACCGCAAGAGGGTGCCACATTTTAAAACAACGACATATAGCACCAAAATGATTTATTCATAAAGTCATAAAGAGCGTAATACATAGCACCATAGTCAACCATAATATCCTGTTTAGCTCACGTCAACATCAGTATAAAGGCATCGCAGCGGAAAACACCAGTCTCAACATATTAGGTTACATCACCAAGTAAATAGTTTAATAACATCAATTTAAATAAAACAGTAAGCTAAAACGCCCCCCGGTGCTACGTATCAGAGCTGACTCGACCAACTAGAAAAAGGTACTAGATCACCTTCACTCGCTATCACCTGCACGTTGCCGACATGAGAAGCAACATAAAAGCAGTAGGGTGAGTCTCTTTACATAAATAATAACAAATAAGATGAGCATCATACTAGAGGAGGCAACTAGAAACACCAATACACGACTTCATAAGCATACATCATCATCTTACAACATATATATTATAATCACCAAGGCAACATCGTCAATAATAATCACCAAGAGACATCATCGTCAATAAACATAGGCACTAAGGCATCATCGTCAATAATAATCACCAAGAGACATCATCGTCAATAAACATAGGCACTAAGGCATCATCGTCAATATCATCAATCTCATCGTCGCTAAACGCAAACCAAAGTCGTAATTCATATCACCAGTCATAAACATGTATGCGCATGAAAATGCAACCCACACCTGGGTATATGCATGATGGTACCATATTCGTCACAATTAAGAGGCCGAAGCCTATTCTTCACAGGAGGCCGAAGCCTATTCTTCACAAGAGGCCGAAGCCTATTCTTCACATTATGCACATGCCATGAGACTCTATATACACATGTGCATTTCATCAAAACACTCACCTGGAGTACTCATCATCATCATCATCATCATCAAACACTCATAGAGTGTATTCGTCATAGTCACCATATTAATATCACAACTTCTTCATAAACATCACACTCAAAAATTGGAGTAACGACATTTATAAATCTTAAGTAACAATACTCCTAAATTTCTAAGTAACAACACATTAAAAATTTAGGTGACAAACCATTTGAATGTAAGTAACTGGACATAAAAATTTAAGTGACAACCTATTTAAAAATTCGAATAGCAACATATTTAAATTTTGGGCAAACATTTCATCACAAATTGTAATCTGTGGTAAGTGGGGCTTAGAGGCCACTTACCACAGATTCCAATTTGTGGAAAGTGGAATCCAAACAGTCACTTACCACAGATTCCAATTTGTGGAAAGTGGAATCCAAACAGTCACTTACCACAGATTCCAATTTGTGGAAAGTGGAATCCAAACAGTTGGATTAAGTTCTGGTTTAATTGCCTTAAATCTTAAGTAACAATACACGCTCCTTTCATTTACAAAATACAGAAAAATCAGTTCACAAACAGCGACAAATCAGAATGGAAACAGTGGCTTTTTAGCGCAAAACAGCAATATTTTTCGGGTCCAAAAACAGCAGTAAAACAGTGGACTTTTAGCGCAAAACAGCAGTATGAAAATAGCACGCTTTACACACAAAAGCAGCGCTTCATTTTTTGTAAAATAGAGGCGCATTTCTTTCATAAAACAGCAACTCCTATATATAAATAACAGCAAGACAGCAACCCTTTGTTTTGATAAACAGCAAACAGCAACATTTTTAATTTAGTAAAACAGCATACAGCAACACTGCCTATCGATATACAGCGACAGTTTATTTGACACACAGCAAACAGCAACACTGTCAAATGATATACAACGACATTTTATTTGCAACCTGCACATTTTATTTTCATACACAGCAACAGCAACACTATCTTATTCTCAATTTCTTCTAATCACAATTTACTCAATCATATATCCCTATCACCATACACATGAATTCGCTACCAACCACACCAATTTCACCACAAAATCGAAATTCATCTCCTCACCTCATAAGGGAAAATCGCATATTAACACTATTAATTCATCAAAATAACACCACAACCAATCTAATCCTTCATCAATCTTAACATATACATCACCAAATCAATCCAAACACCAAAGCCCCACAAACCCACCATATACCCAATTACGTTAAATTGAAACGCTCACCCTTACTCTCAACCATCACACACAAAACACAACGCCACGCAACAACAAGCAACATAGTGCCACAACGCACACGCAGGCAACACGCCACACACCAAATAGCAACATAGTGCCACAACTCCTCAAACACCAATTTCCACACCATTTCATTTAAGCAATTTAACAAACACCTCACATGCATACTTAGTCTCATATTCATATTGACACCAATTGACATAGAATCATCTACCACCACATAGAATTACTAATTTGATTTCTCAACACATCATCAAACACAAAACAACACACCAATCAATCATTTAAACATTCTAAACCTAACTCATATAGGATAATAATCTTATAGGTTATTACGAACGAAAGAGAGCCCCCTAACCTTAAACTAGCTTCCACTATGAGCAAGACTTCATCTTCTCTATTTTGAGCTCCAATGGTCAACAATGGTGATTTGTGAAAGATGAAGCAATAGGGTATAAAATTAGTATCAATAGATAGGTCTTAAAAAATGGGGAAGAATGGTTACTAAATCACTTACATACATGCAATGGTGATGGTGGTCTACCCCCTTCTTCCTCTTCTCCCCTTCGCCTCCTTTCTTTCTCTTCCTCTCGGGTCGCTTCTTTTCTCTCTCTCGCTATTCTCTTCTTTCTATTCTTCCTTTGTTTCCTTCTTTATTTCTTTCTTTTTCTTTCTTTTTCCTTCACTCTCTCGGCCCTTTTCTTCCTTCTTTCTTTTCTTTATTTCTCTATGGGCCTCCTCAAACCCACTACTAGCCAATCCCCCAATTTTTCTAAATGCAACCCCGTTTCTCTATCTAACATAATACCACTACTAACTAGCAATCAAATACACTGACATATAAATAACACATTTAGGCAATTTAAAATCATCAATTCAAACATAATAAAATGTTGCAAGCCTTAAATAACTCAATTAAATAAATAATTGAATTGCTTTTTGGGGCGTTACAACTCTCCCCCACTTAGATTATTTTCGTCCTCGAAAATCTTACCGATCAAAACTAACACCCTCCCACTAACAACTACCGCCATATAGACGACTAGCGCTATCCACCTTGCTGATCATTACTTCCTGGTTTACCGGCGGTAAGTGATTGGGCGGCCGTCCCTCCTACTTGTTCAGCCAGGTAACTCAAGAAATAATAACCAGGCTCATTCATACATACCTAACTCAGGAGACGACCACGCCATCCCCATCGGACTCAACATGCTACAAACAACAACAACACCAACAACAACGGAAAGAACCGGATACCCTGCCCGACAATGCCCTATTACCAACGTCTACAACAACAACCACAACAAGAATAATTCAACAACAACCATAAACACTACAACAACAACTACTATTGGAATAGTCTCAACAGAGTGACATCTTTATTATCTCATCTAATAATATTTAACAGCAACGATAACAACAACAATAGCAACCAGAACGACCGCAACAACAACAACGTCATCGGCAACCACAACAATTACAATATCAACAACAAATTCCTAGAGTCCAAATAATAAGCTACATATCATCTATTAGACACAGTCAATTTATCAAGAATCCAGATAAGGCATTATTGCATCTAAGATCACATGTATCTACACATGGCACAATGACAATACATCAATTAGAGTCATTTTTAATTTTAGCTAGATATCTCCACATAACAATTAAACTGATACTAAACGATTTGTTCAATTGCTCCTACAATGAACACACCTCAACTAATAATTTGGTCATTGCTCATACAATGGTTCACAAATAGCACATAACACATAAACACAAATCGGGGTCACCGGTTACCCCAAACGAGGAAATACTCACTGCACAAAAACTTTAGACGGCACAATAGTCACACAATTGACATATCACTAAAGTGATACCTCTACCCCAAAAACATTTATAAGACGAAGTGCGAAAAACGAGTGAAAATTGTCTTTCAAACAAAATCAACGATTTATTTCAGGAAATGGTTTTCGCAAGAGAAAGGTGTCATCAGCTCCTCAAATCATATAATAATCATTTAGAAGAACATCAAAGCCCATGGCGGTAAAACATTTCTTTTGATACGATAACTAGAATGACCTGAAATTCAATATTGAAAATTCATCCCAACCCCGATAACATTTTCCTTCGGGTTCAAAAGAAGTAACTAACGCACCTCTCGAAAACCAAACATTTTCCAAATCAGCCGAGAAGTCAAAATCAAGTTTAGTAATATTAGTCACCAATCTCAAAAGTAATAGCTTTTTAGAATTAATGATAACATGAAATATAATCCACCCTTAAAATCGTTAAATCAAGAAACTTATTATTTTTAAAAGTAGATATAGCATGCCAGTCTAGGAATAACACCTAAAAGCAATTAGTTAAATAACTCTATGAAACACTCAAATCCTCGTTTACAAAATCACATAATGCAAGTAATCAAGTCAGATCATAGTAGCACAGAATATATGATTTTAGAGATCAAGAAGACAAAAGTAGTCAAACAAATGCCAACAATACAAGGTTTACACAGAGAAGACACAGAGTTCACACATCGGAAACGCAATTCAGCACACAATACCAGCAGGGGCATCTCCCCCACTAGTCCTCTTACCATCAGCGGTCTTCGGTTTACTTTTACCTGCAGGAACATCACTACCACACAAGCAATGGTTAGAACTAAAAGTCAATACTCGATTGTCAACTGACACGACGACTCGACAACTTGGTCGGACAGACCGAACTGCTCTGATACCACTAATGTAACACCCCCTTCAAATAACTACTATTTAATTTATTTAAAAGAAATCAGAGTTTCCAAAAACCTTTTTCAGTGCAACCGCAAGAGGGTGCCACATTTTAAAACAACGACATATAGCACCAAAATGATTTATTCATAAAGTCATAAAGAGCGTAATACATAGCACCATAGTCAACCATAATATCCTGTTTAGCTCACGTCAACATCAGTATAAAGGCATCGCAGCGGAAAACACCAGTCTCAACATATTAGGTTACATCACCAAGTAAATAGTTTAATAACATCAATTTAAATAAAACAGTAAGCTAAAACGCCCCCCCGGTGCTACGTATCAGAGCTGACTCGACCAACTAGAAAAAGGTACTAGATCACCTTCACTCGCTATCACCTGCACGTTGCCGACATGAGAAGCAACATAAAAGCAGTAGGGTGAGTCTCTTTACATAAATAATAACAAATAAGATGAGCATCATACTAGAGGAGGCAACTAGAAACACCAATACACGACTTCATAAGCATACATCATCATCTTACAACATATATATTATAATCACCAAGGCAACATCGTCAATAATAATCACCAAGAGACATCATCGTCAATAAACATAGGCACTAAGGCATCATCGTCAATAATAATCACCAAGAGACATCATCGTCAATAAACATAGGCACTAAGGCATCATCGTCAATATCATCAATCTCATCGTCGCTAAACGCAAACCAAAGTCGTAATTCATATCACCAGTCATAAACATGTATGCGCATGAAAATGCAACCCACACCTGGGTATATGCATGATGGTACCATATTCGTCACAATTAAGAGGCCGAAGCCTATTCTTCACAGGAGGCCGAAGCCTATTCTTCACAAGAGGCCGAAGCCTATTCTTCACATTATGCACATGCCATGAGACTCTATATACACATGTGCATTTCATCAAAACACTCACCTGGAGTACTCATCATCATCATCATCATCATCATCAAACACTCAAAGAGTGTATTCGTCATAGTCACCATATTAATATCACAACTTCTTCATAAACATCACACTCAAAAATTGGAGTAACGACATTTTTAAATCTTAAGTAACAATACTCTTAAATTTCTAAGTAACAACACATTAAAAATTTAGGTGACAAACCATTTGAATGTAAGTAACTGGACATAAAAATTTAAGTGACAACCTATTTAAAAATTCGAATAGCAACATATTTAAATTTTGGGCAAACATTTCATCACAAATTGTAATCTGTGGTAAGTGGGGCTTAGAGGCCACTTACCACAGATTCCAATTTGTGGAAAGTGGAATCCAAACAGTCACTTACCACAGATTCCAATTTGTGGAAAGTGGAATCCAAACAGTCACTTACCACAGATTCCAATTTGTGGAAAGTGGAATCCAAACAGTCACTTACCACAGATTCCAATTTGTGGAAAGTGGAATCCAAACAGTCACTTACCACAGATTCCAATTTGTGGAAAGTGGAATCCAAACAGTTGGATTAAGTTCTGGTTTAATTGCCTTAAATCTTAAGTAACAATACACGCTCCTTTCATTTACAAAATACAGAAAAATCAGTTCACAAACAGCGACAAATCAGAATGGAAACAGTGGCTTTTTAGCGCAAAACAGCAATATTTTTCGGGTCCAAAAACAGCAGTAAAACAGTGGACTTTTAGCGCAAAACAGCAGTATGAAAATAGCACGCTTTACACACAAAAGCAGCGCTTCATTTTTTGTAAAATAGAGGCGCATTTCTTTCATAAAACAGCAACTCCTATATATAAATAACAGCAAGACAGCAACCCTTTGTTTTGATAAACAGCAAACAGCAACATTTTTAATTTAGTAAAACAGCATACAGCAACACTGCCTATCGATATACAGCGACAGTTTATTTGACACACAGCAAACAGCAACACTGTCAAATGATATACAACGACATTTTATTTGCAACCTGCACATTTTATTTTCATACACAGCAACAGCAACACTATCTTATTCTCAATTTCTTCTAATCACAATTTACTCAATCATATATCCCTATCACCATACACATGAATTCGCTACCAACCACACCAATTTCACCACAAAATCGAAATTCATCTCCTCACCTCATAAGGGAAAATCGCATATTAACACTATTAATTCATCAAAATAACACCACAACCAATCTAATCCTTCATCAATCTTAACATATACATCACCAAATCAATCCAAACACCAAAGCCCCACAAACCCACCATATACCCAATTACGTTAAATTGAAACGCTCACCCTTACTCTCAACCATCACACACAAAACACAACGCCACGCAACAACAAGCAACATAGTGCCACAACGCACACGCAGGCAACACGCCACACACCAAATAGCAACATAGTGCCACAACTCCTCAAACACCAATTTCCACACCATTTCATTTAAGCAATTTAACAAACACCTCACATGCATACTTAGTCTCATATTCATATTGATACCAATTGACATAGAATCATCTACCACCACATAGAATTACTAATTTGATTTCTCAACACATCATCAAACACAAAACAACACACCAATCAATCATTTAAACATTCTAAACCTAACTCATATAGGATAATAATCTTATAGGTTATTACGAACGAAAGAGAGCCCCCTAACCTTAAACTAGCTTCCACTATGAGCAAGACTTCATCTTCTCTATTTTGAGCTCCAATGGTCAACAATGGTGATTTGTGAAAGATGAAGCAATAGGGTATAAAATTAGTATCAATAGATAGGTCTTAAAAAATGGGGAAGAATGGTTACTAAATCACTTACATACATGCAATGGTGATGGTGGTCTACCCCCTTCTTCCTCTTCTCCCCTTCGCCTCCTTTCTTTCTCTTCCTCTCGGGTCGCTTCTTTTCTCTCTCTCGCTATTCTCTTCTTTCTATTCTTCCTTTGTTTCCTTCTTTATTTCTTTCTTTTTCTTTCTTTTTCCTTCACTCTCTCGGCCCTTTTCTTCCTTCTTTCTTTTCTTTATTTCTCTATGGGCCTCCTCAAACCCACTACTAGCCAATCCCCCAATTTTTCTAAATGCAACCCCGTTTCTCTATCTAACATAATACCACTACTAACTAGCAATCAAATACACTGACATATAAATAACACATTTAGGCAATTTAAAATCATCAATTCAAACATAATAAAATGTTGCAAGCCTTAAATAACTCAATTAAATAAATAATTGAATTGCTTTTTGGGGCGTTACAACTCTCCCCCACTTAGATTATTTTCGTCCTCGAAAATCTTACCGATCAAAACTAACACCCTCCCACTAACAACTACCGCCATATAGACGACTAGCGCTATCCACCTTGCTGATCATTACTTCCTGGTTTACCGGCGGTAAGTGATTGGGCGGCCGTCCCTCCTACTTGTTCAGCCAGGTAACTCAAGAAATAATAACCAGGCTCATTCATACATACCTAACTCAGGAGACGACCACGCCATCCCCATCGGACTCAACATGCTACAAACAACAACAACACCAACAACAACGGAAAGAACCGGATACCCTGCCCGACAATGCCCTATTACCAACGTCTACAACAACAACCACAACAAGAATAATTCAACAACAACCATAAACACTACAACAACAACTACTATTGGAATAGTCTCAACAGAGTGACATCTTTATTATCTCATCTAATAATATTTAACAGCAACGATAACAACAACAATAGCAACCAGAACGACCGCAACAACAACAACGTCATCGGCAACCACAACAATTACAATATCAACAACAAATTCCTAGAGTCCAAATAATAAGCTACATATCATCTATTAGACACAGTCAATTTATCAAGAATCCAGATAAGGCATTATTGCATCTAAGATCACATGTATCTACACATGGCACAATGACAATACATCAATTAGAGTCATTTTTAATTTTAGCTAGATATCTCCACATAACAATTAAACTGATACTAAACGATTTGTTCAATTGCTCCTACAATGAACACACCTCAACTAATAATTTGGTCATTGCTCATACAATGGTTCACAAATAGCACATAACACATAAACACAAATCGGGGTCACCGGTTACCCCAAACGAGGAAATACTCACTGCACAAAAACTTTAGACGGCACAATAGTCACACAATTGACATATCACTAAAGTGATACCTCTACCCCAAAAACATTTATAAGACGAAGTGCGAAAAACGAGTGAAAATTGTCTTTCAAACAAAATCAACGATTTATTTCAGGAAATGGTTTTCGCAAGAGAAAGGTGTCATCAGCTCCTCAAATCATATAATAATCATTTAGAAGAACATCAAAGCCCATGGCGGTAAAACATTTCTTTTGATACGATAACTAGAATGACCTGAAATTCAATATTGAAAATTCATCCCAACCCCGATAACATTTTCCTTCGGGTTCAAAAGAAGTAACTAACGCACCTCTCGAAAACCAAACATTTTCCAAATCAGCCGAGAAGTCAAAATCAAGTTTAGTAATATTAGTCACCAATCTCAAAAGTAATAGCTTTTTAGAATTAATGATAACATGAAATATAATCCACCCTTAAAATCGTTAAATCAAGAAACTTATTATTTTTAAAAGTAGATATAGCATGCCAGTCTAGGAATAACACCTAAAAGCAATTAGTTAAATAACTCTATGAAACACTCAAATCCTCGTTTACAAAATCACATAATGCAAGTAATCAAGTCAGATCATAGTAGCACAGAATATATGATTTTAGAGATCAAGAAGACAAAAGTAGTCAAACAAATGCCAACAATACAAGGTTTACACAGAGAAGACACAGAGTTCACACATCGGAAACGCAATTCAGCACACAATACCAGCAGGGGCATCTCCCCCACTAGTCCTCTTACCATCAGCGGTCTTCGGTTTACTTTTACCTGCAGGAACATCACTACCACACAAGCAATGGTTAGAACTAAAAGTCAATACTCGATTGTCAACTGACACGACGACTCGACAACTTGGTCGGACAGACCGAACTGCTCTGATACCACTAATGTAACACCCCCTTCAAATAACTACTATTTAATTTATTTAAAAGAAATCAGAGTTTCCAAAAACCTTTTTCAGTGCAACCGCAAGAGGGTGCCACATTTTAAAACAACGACATATAGCACCAAAATGATTTATTCATAAAGTCATAAAGAGCGTAATACATAGCACCATAGTCAACCATAATATCCTGTTTAGCTCACGTCAACATCAGTATAAAGGCATCGCAGCGGAAAACACCAGTCTCAACATATTAGGTTACATCACCAAGTAAATAGTTTAATAACATCAATTTAAATAAAACAGTAAGCTAAAACGCCCCCCCGGTGCTACGTATCAGAGCTGACTCGACCAACTAGAAAAAGGTACTAGATCACCTTCACTCGCTATCACCTGCACGTTGCCGACATGAGAAGCAACATAAAAGCAGTAGGGTGAGTCTCTTTACATAAATAATAACAAATAAGATGAGCATCATACTAGAGGAGGCAACTAGAAACACCAATACACGACTTCATAAGCATACATCATCATCTTACAACATATATATTATAATCACCAAGGCAACATCGTCAATAATAATCACCAAGAGACATCATCGTCAATAAACATAGGCACTAAGGCATCATCGTCAATAATAATCACCAAGAGACATCATCGTCAATAAACATAGGCACTAAGGCATCATCGTCAATATCATCAATCTCATCGTCGCTAAACGCAAACCAAAGTCGTAATTCATATCACCAGTCATAAACATGTATGCGCATGAAAATGCAACCCACACCTGGGTATATGCATGATGGTACCATATTCGTCACAATTAAGAGGCCGAAGCCTATTCTTCACAGGAGGCCGAAGCCTATTCTTCACAAGAGGCCGAAGCCTATTCTTCACATTATGCACATGCCATGAGACTCTATATACACATGTGCATTTCATCAAAACACTCACCTGGAGTACTCATCATCATCATCATCATCATCATCAAACACTCAAAGAGTGTATTCGTCATAGTCACCATATTAATATCACAACTTCTTCATAAACATCACACTCAAAAATTGGAGTAACGACATTTTTAAATCTTAAGTAACAATACTCTTAAATTTCTAAGTAACAACACATTAAAAATTTAGGTGACAAACCATTTGAATGTAAGTAACTGGACATAAAAATTTAAGTGACAACCTATTTAAAAATTCGAATAGCAACATATTTAAATTTTGGGCAAACATTTCATCACAAATTGTAATCTGTGGTAAGTGGGGCTTAGAGGCCACTTACCACAGATTCCAATTTGTGGAAAGTGGAATCCAAACAGTCACTTACCACAGATTCCAATTTGTGGAAAGTGGAATCCAAACAGTCACTTACCACAGATTCCAATTTGTGGAAAGTGGAATCCAAACAGTCACTTACCACAGATTCCAATTTGTGGAAAGTGGAATCCAAACAGTCACTTACCACAGATTCCAATTTGTGGAAAGTGGAATCCAAACAGTTGGATTAAGTTCTGGTTTAATTGCCTTAAATCTTAAGTAACAATACACGCTCCTTTCATTTACAAAATACAGAAAAATCAGTTCACAAACAGCGACAAATCAGAATGGAAACAGTGGCTTTTTAGCGCAAAACAGCAATATTTTTCGGGTCCAAAAACAGCAGTAAAACAGTGGACTTTTAGCGCAAAACAGCAGTATGAAAATAGCACGCTTTACACACAAAAGCAGCGCTTCATTTTTTGTAAAATAGAGGCGCATTTCTTTCATAAAACAGCAACTCCTATATATAAATAACAGCAAGACAGCAACCCTTTGTTTTGATAAACAGCAAACAGCAACATTTTTAATTTAGTAAAACAGCATACAGCAACACTGCCTATCGATATACAGCGACAGTTTATTTGACACACAGCAAACAGCAACACTGTCAAATGATATACAACGACATTTTATTTGCAACCTGCACATTTTATTTTCATACACAGCAACAGCAACACTATCTTATTCTCAATTTCTTCTAATCACAATTTACTCAATCATATATCCCTATCACCATACACATGAATTCGCTACCAACCACACCAATTTCACCACAAAATCGAAATTCATCTCCTCACCTCATAAGGGAAAATCGCATATTAACACTATTAATTCATCAAAATAACACCACAACCAATCTAATCCTTCATCAATCTTAACATATACATCACCAAATCAATCCAAACACCAAAGCCCCACAAACCCACCATATACCCAATTACGTTAAATTGAAACGCTCACCCTTACTCTCAACCATCACACACAAAACACAACGCCACGCAACAACAAGCAACATAGTGCCACAACGCACACGCAGGCAACACGCCACACACCAAATAGCAACATAGTGCCACAACTCCTCAAACACCAATTTCCACACCATTTCATTTAAGCAATTTAACAAACACCTCACATGCATACTTAGTCTCATATTCATATTGACACCAATTGACATAGAATCATCTACCACCACATAGAATTACTAATTTGATTTCTCAACACATCATCAAACACAAAACAACACACCAATCAATCATTTAAACATTCTAAACCTAACTCATATAGGATAATAATCTTATAGGTTATTACGAACGAAAGAGAGCCCCCTAACCTTAAACTAGCTTCCACTATGAGCAAGACTTCATCTTCTCTATTTTGAGCTCCAATGGTCAACAATGGTGATTTGTGAAAGATGAAGCAATAGGGTATAAAATTAGTATCAATAGATAGGTCTTAAAAAATGGGGAAGAATGGTTACTAAATCACTTACATACATGCAATGGTGATGGTGGTCTACCCCCTTCTTCCTCTTCTCCCCTTCGCCTCCTTTCTTTCTCTTCCTCTCGGGTCGCTTCTTTTCTCTCTCTCGCTATTCTCTTCTTTCTATTCTTCCTTTGTTTCCTTCTTTATTTCTTTCTTTTTCTTTCTTTTTCCTTCACTCTCTCGGCCCTTTTCTTCCTTCTTTCTTTTCTTTATTTCTCTATGGGCCTCCTCAAACCCACTACTAGCCAATCCCCCAATTTTTCTAAATGCAACCCCGTTTCTCTATCTAACATAATACCACTACTAACTAGCAATCAAATACACTGACATATAAATAACACATTTAGGCAATTTAAAATCATCAATTCAAACATAATAAAATGTTGCAAGCCTTAAATAACTCAATTAAATAAATAATTGAATTGCTTTTTGGGGCGTTACACTTACCACACTTGTGACACACAATGCCCGCAGTAGCGTCTCCCCCACTTGGCTTCCTGCCCGAACTCTCCTCTCCCTTGCCCTTACCACCTGAAACATCATAGGGCTTTCCCCTAAACTGAGAATTTCTCTTCTCCTTCACGGCCTTGTAAGCAGCAGAACTGTCTTCCTCATAGATCCTACACTTATCAACCAATCTAGCGAAGACCCGAATCTCTTGATATCCAATTGCTTTCTTTATATCAGGATGCAGACCACTCTCGAATTTGACACATTTTGAAAATTCAGAATTGGCATCATTAGCATAATAAGGACAGAATTGGGCCAGCTCCTCAAACTTGGCGGCATAATCAGCCACAGTCTTGTCTCCCTGCTTCAGCTCTAAAAACTCCACTTCTTTCTTGGCTCGCACATCCTCAGGGTAGTACTTTCTCTTGAACTCTCTTGTGAAAACCTCCCAAGTCACTTCCTCACCAGCATCTCTTAACCTTCGCAACATTCACATCCACCAGTCTTCAGCTTCCTCCGTTAACATATGAGTCCCAAACTTCACTTTCTGAGCTGGAGTACACTCCATGACACGAAAGACCCGCTCTATCTCCTTCAGCCATGACAACGCTCCATCCGGGTTGTACCGACCCTTAAAGGTGGGTGGGTTCTCTCTCTGGAATGTAGCCAAATTGCGCGTCCCGTCATTAACAACACCGGGTATATTACCCATAACCCCGGCTATAGCCTGCAAGGCAGCAGCAAGTGCAGCATCGTCCCGTCTGGCCATTCTAGCACTGCAACAGAAAACAGAATTCAGACACGAGTAACAAACTCAATGTTACTCAGCACGACGACTCGACTACCGGCCGGACAGACCGAACTGCTCTGATACCACTAATGTAACACCCCCCTCTCTACATAAGCTACTATTTACATGATTTCAAAAAAAAAACAGAGTGCGCAAAAACTCTTAGTGAGACCACCCGAGGGTGCCACATTTAAATACCATAGACAAAACTCCAAAATATTGGTTGAATAAAACTCCAACACAATTAATTAAAATAACTTCAGTAAATGATACATAGCACCAATAATGTCCGAGGACAAAATACTACAGCAGTGGAATTAGCAGCTTAACAGCTTAGTTCAGAATATAACGGAATTAACAAGCTAAACATCCTCCCCGGTGCTACGTATCAGAGCCGACTCGACCATACTAGAAGAGAATCTCTAGCCACCTTCAGTCACCGTCACCTGCAGGTTGCCGACATACGAGGCAACACGACGCAGTAGGGTGAGTCTCAATACATAGATAATAATAAATAAAACAAGAAACACAGTATAATAGGCACACCAGGGATACCATCAATTTAGCTACACCATCAATACAGTTACACCAAATGCAGTTACGCCGATTACTGTTACACCAAGTACCGTCACACCAAATACAGTTCAAGAAGACGCAATCAAACACAGGACGTGTATGCAATGTATGAAATGCAACCCAAAACTCCACTGGGAATATGCATGTGGATCCATCACCAAAATTGCCTTGAGGGCATTCACCAAACACCAAAACATTTTAGGAGGCCGAGGCCTATTCACCAGAAATGCATATGATTATGCGACACCATGACTATGCACCATGACACCAAAACACCAAATGATGTATTTATATTGCTCACCAATAATTCATATACTCACCAATCACCAAGATATATTCACCATTAATATGCATCATAAACATCACAATCACATCACGACATCATCATAAACATCACCTTTACATTATTAGTAACAACGCATTTAAATCCAGAAGGGAACGTCACACTTATAATTTAGGAGGAAACATCACCTTTTAGTTTGAGAAAACACACATTTAGAAGTGATTAACAACACATTTAAAATTTAAAAAAAAGAAACACCACCTTTACAATTGGGAAAGCAACGCATAATTTTCAACGAAAACAGCAGCTCATGTTTCAATACAAAACGTCATTTTCAAAGAAAACAGCGGCTTATATTTCATTAACAAAACAGCAACAGCACATAATTTAATTGGAAAAACAGCAACATTTTGACAGCAAAAACAGCACCCATTTTAATTGGAAAACAGCAACACTTTGACGACAAAAACAGCACCTATTTTAATTTATAAAATAGCGAAAACAGCAACACTTTGACGACGAAAACAGCGCCTATTTTAATTGAAAACAGCAACACTTTGACGACAAAAACAGCACCCATTTTAATTGGAAAACAGCAACACTTTGACGACAAAAACAGCACCTATTTTAATTGATAAACAGCAACTAAAAATTAACAGCAACAGCATCTTAATAAAAACAATAACAGCATCATTTATAAAAAAACAGCAACAGCATTATTTACAAAAACAGCAACAGCATTATTAATGAAAACAGCAACAGCATTATTAATAAAAACAGCAATATACCCATTTTATGAAACAATTACAGCACATATCCATTTTATAAAACAGCACAAACAGCAACCTATGCATTTTTATAAAATCGTGACAGCAACATGTGCAGCTAATAAAACAGCAAAAACAGCCACCTATAGATGTTATAAGCATCAACAGCAATTATATTGTTCATAAAACAGCACAAACAGCACTATATATATATATATATATTTTATAAATCGGCAATACAATTATATCAATTTAACAACCAAACATCTCCACATCAATTAACACCTACTACACCCCATATTGTGTTAGATTCATGTAGCTCACCTTAACACCAACAATCACGGTTTTATAAATTGAATATTCGCATAACAATTCCATTCAGTCGCATGTACGTCAAACGATCACCCAATCACCCAATATTTCATGAACCAATTTAAACAACTACTCCTAACACCTAGTCCCCATGATTTCGTGGTTTATAAATTATTAACTATGAACGAGAGCCCCCTTACCTTATTAGATGAGCTTTAATCCCCTAGATCAAGTACCCAAATTCGTAGCCCTCCTCTCCTCTTCCTTAGGCACCAACGCAATTCTTCTTCTCTCCTTGAACCTTCACGCCCTTTCTCTTCTTTTCCCTCTTGCTTGTGCGCCACTCCTCCTCTTCTCTCCTAGGGTTTGGCCGCGCCTCTCACTCTCCAAGGCTCTCTCAATTCTCTTCTTTTTCTAAAATTTGCTAATGATCACTAAACCCTAGGATTAGCTCTCATACGCACCTAACTCATGGATCATGGGTCATGGGCTTTCTTCCATCACTTAAGCCCTAATTAAATAATTAAGCACCACCACTCCCTAATTAATTAAAACCACCCCATATTATTATTATTATTATTTCTATCACCCACATCCTATTTAATTAATTAAATAAATACTAAATAAATATTTAATTAATTTTGGGGTGTTACATCAGACATTTGCCAACCTATAGCTTTTCTATGTTTTCTCAAGGTGTTAATTAAATTAAGCTCTTGTTCTAAAGATAGATCAGAAGCTATGATTACAGGAAGGGTCTTATCCTCACCTAGAAAAACATATTTTAAATGCTTAGGTAGTTCTTTTAATTCTAGCTTAGGAGGTTGTTCAATAGAAGGTACATTTTCTTTAAGGTTGGGATCTTCTAAATTAAGAGATTCATAAGTTCTAACCCATACCTTAGGTGTAGCTTGTACCTTGGGCAGTATGTGTAACACCCCTTTTCTACCCCTTAATTTACACGTCATTATCAGAGTATTTTCATTTTCGAAAATAATATTTAATTAGTAGAAAAGAAATGTCACATCTTCATTTATAAAAACTCATCGCCTGCACCATTAAAATTTGTGCAACAACGCAATCGTCATAAAAGTTAAACTTCAAAATAATCTCATCACAGCGGAAATAGCAATAACTCACCAAAGTCGCTCAAACACGTCTCAAAACATCAATAAAATCATTAAACAGCTAGTTAAATAATTTATCAACTTCAACCCCGCCCCCTAGGTGCTACAATATCAGAGAGCGACTCAAAACATCCCAACAGCTAATCAAGAAGGCAGCAGGACCTTCACTCGCGGTTACCTGCAGCGTTGCCACGATAGAGCAACATTCCAAGCAGAAGGGGTGAGAATTTCAATAAAACATAATCAAGTGCATAATGGAGAATGAGAACAAGCAATCACACAACATCATCACACAACATCATCGTCATCACCACGTCACTATCACAAACACCAGCTCAAACCACGAACAATAACAACTCACAGTCATGATTATGCATGTAAATGCAACCCACACCTGGGTATATGCATGATGGTACCATATCGTCATAAAAACCACTCAAGGCATATCATCATCATTAAAAAAAGAACCACTCAAGGCATATCATCATCAATAAGAGGCCGAAGCCTATTCGTCGCAAGAGGCCGAAGCCTATTCTTCACAATATGCACAGGCTATGAGACTCTATGGACACATGTGCAATTCACCACAACACTCACCTGGAGTACTCATCATCATCGTCATAAAACACTCATAGAGTGTATTCGTCGCAATTCATCACAATCACGTTACAACATCATTATAATCATACTCATAGAGTATATTCGTCACAATCATCGTAATCACATCACATAATCATCATCATCATCGTCATCATCATCACAATTAATTCACATCATCATCATAAACATCACATTCAAAATTGGAGTAACACACCTTTAAATTTAAGCAACAGTACTCTTAAGTTTGAGAAAAACGACACACTTTAATTTGGAAAACCAGCACCTTTAACTCAAGAAAATAACACCTTAAATTGAAGAACACAACACCTTCTTTTCAAAAACACAACACCTTTAGTTGAAGAACACAGCACATTTATTTCAAGAAATTAAACACCACTCCTTTAATTGAAAGTGGCACCACATTTAGATTTAGGAAACACCACGTCTTAATTTTGGAAAGCATCACCTTTGGTTTAGAAACGTCTCTTTTTCATGCTTAGAAAACATCGCACTTAAACGGAGAAAACATCATAATTCCATAGCGGAAAAACATCACATTTAGTTTAGAAAACACCACGTTTTACTTTAGAAAACATCACATTTTTAATAGTGGAAACATCTCATTTTTGTGGAGGGACATCACATTTAAATCGTGAAAAACCTCACATTTTGATAGTGAAAACACCATATTTTTATTGGGAAAACATCACATTTGAAAATTGAGAAAACAGTGTTAAAACAGCAACAAAACAGGGTGAAACAGCAGCTCGCGCTTGAGGCGCGAGTGAGGCGCGACTGGGGCGCGAATGGACCCAAAAATTATTGTCTCAGCGCACCGTGATTGCGCTTGGGGCGCGAGATCAGCGCAGGTGCAGCGCGACTCAGCAGAAACAGTTTTTAACGCGCAGAAATGTCAATAACTCGAACAATTCATCAACATCATCGCAGTTCATCAAACATCAACAATTCTTCAAACTATCATCAACATCGAAGCACAAAATTACACATGACACATCATCAATTCATCAAACAACATCACCATCATTCAATTCTTCATCAATACTACACCAATTAATCTCAATTTCACAACAACATCAAAAATTCATCCAACAACATCAAATTCATCAATAACATCAAATTCATCAACATCAACGAAAATTCATCAACAACATCAATTCATTAATAACATCAAATTCATCAATGACAACCCAATTCATCTCAATTACATCAAAACACCCAAAACCCCACAAAACCCCAATTACATACCTAATTATATTAAATCGAAACGCTCACCCTTACCTCTTAAACGTAAGCTCCGTAGAAGAAGATTGAAGACACCAAAGAGTAACTACAGCAACACAACGAGCAAAGCCTTGGAATTCCTCCCTCCAACTCGCGAAAACCCTAACCCTTAGCTTTGGGAAGATCCAATTTCGTTCTCACCTCCCCTGGCTTCTAACTCAGGAACTGCTCTCTTATCGAAGCCCTCTGCAATATGAGAAGAACGCAACAAACCGCGTCACAAACGGAGTTCTAGAGAGAAAGTTATGCTCAAAAGAGTGAAAATGGGTAAAAATGACCCAATCTGCGCAAAACGCTGCATAAATAGCAGACTCGCGCGCGTCTTGCGCTCGGAGCGCAACTGCAGCGCGAACAGACAGCAACCATACGTGACTTGCGCGCGGAGCGCGACTGCAGCGCCAGTCACGCGCAAAACACCCAACACCTGCTTCGGCGAATTAATTAAAATAGCAAACGACATCGGATTTTAACAAATGACCACTCGTTGGAAAGCTCTCGGAGTGTAGTTTCTATCTATGATTTTTAATTTCCAAAATAAGTAACCATTTGGTACAGATTTTCAATATACTACAATGAGGTACCAAACTTGGACAGAACTTCTTACTCAACTTGCAACCAAACTTCCTTTCTCATTTCTTAATGAAATTTGATGAAACCAGTGCCTACTTTGTAGGGAATTCAGTCTACTTTCCAACTAAACAAGAACCATACAAAACGGAGTTCAATTGAGAATGCAAAACCTGCAAAACCGAACCTCAATTCTAATCATTTCTACCATGGTTCCCATGCCAATAACTCTCTAATTTCTTCAATCATTCTATCAATTCATCTCAAAAATAGATTTTAATAAAATTGGGGCGTTACAGTATGCTTTCTTCAATAAATTTCTCAGCAGGCAATGCACAAACATCAGGTGCTAGTGCATTGGCAAGGTGATCATACTGCTTGTGGAACTGCTTCTCTACCAAATGATCAAGTGAGATTGATGAACACTCTTCACTATCCTCTACAGGATACTTCAAAGCATTCAAGACATTAAATTTTACTTCTTGATCATTCACTCTCATGGTTAGTTCTCCTCTTTGCACATCTATCAGTGTTTTCCCTGTTGCCAAGAATGGTCTTCCAAGTATGACTGGCACTTCTTCATCTGCAATGAAATCAAGTATAACAAAATCTGCAGGAAACACAAATTTGTCAACTTGCACCAATATATCCTTAATAATTCCTTCTGGATATGCAATTGATCTATCTGCCAAAGATAGTGTCAATGTGGTAGGTTTTGCATTTCCAATCCCTAGCTTTGTGAAGATAGATTTGGGCATCAAATTGATGCTTGCACCTAAATCACATAATGCTCTTCCTGTATAGTACTTACCTATTGAAAAAGGGATTGTAAAGCTACCTGGATCCTTTAGCTTCCTTGGAATTTTGTTTTGTAAAATCAGACTACATTCTTTTGACATAACAACAGTTTCAAATTCCCCTAATCTTCTTCTTTTAGAAAGCACATCTTTCATGAATTTGGCATAGTTTGGCATTTGTTGAAGTGCCTCTATCAAGGGAACATTGATATGCAATTGTTTTAAAACATCTAAAAATTTACTGAATTGCTTCTCCTCATGTATTTTTTTCAATCTTTGAGGAAAAGGAGGAGGAGGGTATTCTGGTACTAACCTTGGAGTAGGAGATGTAGAAACACCAGGTGTTTCTGCATCTTGAGAATTTTTTTCATTTTTATTTTTTTCTCCCTTTTCTGTACCTTCAAGCTCATATGGTTCTGTTAGATCCTTGCCACTTCTCAAAGATATGGCTTTGACCTGCTCCTTACCTTGCCTTTGTGAGGGTGAAGCTTCTGTGTTTGATGGCAAAGTACCTACTGGTCTTTGCTGCAAAGCAGTTGCTAATTGCCCTACTTGGTTCTCTAGGTTCTTAATTGATATGTCATGAGCTTGCCTAGCAGTTCTAGTTTCACTAATGAATGATCTAAGCAATTCTTCTAGAGAGTTGGCACTGGCAGGTGGGTTTGATCTTTGTTGGTTTTGAGGTGGGAATCCAGGAGGAGTACTTGGTGCAGGTGCATCTTGTGCAGGTGCATTAGAATTGTTCCACCTAAAATTTGGGTGGTTCTTCCATCCTGGATTGTAGGTATGAGAGTAAGGGTTGTTATTTTTATTGTAACCTACATAATTGACAGAGACAGGGTTGCTAGGACATTCTTCATATAGATGGCCTCCTCCACAATACACACAACTTGTAGTTCCTGGAGAGGCTTGTTCTATAGCTGCTGCAGTGTTTTCTTTTGGTGTTGCTACACTTGATGTAGGTGCACTAGTGCACTGTTTGATCAGATTTGTTAAAGTGGCTACTTGAGCAGATAGGGCTGATATATCATTAATCTCATGTACTCCAGAGGTTCTCTTTTGAGCACTTACCCTCTCAGTAGGCCAACTTGAACCATTTGTAGCAATTTTGATAAGATCACATGCTTCATTATAAGACATATTCAAAAGAACACCACCAGCCGATGCATCTAGCATCACTCTGGTTTGTGGTTCTAGACCATTGTAAAAAGTTTCCATTTGTATAATGACAGGTAAACCATGATGTGGACATTTTCTTAAAAGTTCTTTCCATCTTTCCCATGCTTCAAACAATGATTCAAATTCTTTTTGCTTAAAAGATGTAATATCATGTCTCATCCTAGCATTTTTAATAGGAGGAAAATATTTGCTTAAGAATTTTTCAGCTAATTCATTCCATGTATGAATAGAATTGGGTTCCATAGAATTTAGCCATGATTTTGCCCTATCTTTCAAAGAGTATGGAAATAACTTAAGCCTAAATGCATCCTCACTAATGCCAGGAATGATAAAGTTACTACAAACTTCTATGAATTGCTTTAAATGTTCATGGGGATCTTCATGTGGAGATCCACCAAATTGACCAATTGTTTGCAACATTTGAAACATCATAGGTTTAAATTCAAAATGAACAGCATCAATTTGAGGTCTAGCAATACTAGTTTGTATGTGCTGCTGGTCATATTGAGCATAGTCTCTCATAGGTCTATCTCTATCATTAATCATACCTATTGGTCCCATTTGAATGAATTGTTGTCTGTGATCTGGTCCACCTTCAGTTTGTTGATGTGAATTAGGTCCTCCTCTTACTGAGGCATCTTCACTGTGGTGAGACATTGTTCTGCAGTCTTGTTGTCTTTGTCTTTGTTGTCTTAGCAATCTCCTAAATCTTCTCTCAATTTCTGGATCACAATCAAATTCTGGTGGTCTATCTCTGGGCATAAACTAGTGTTTCCACACTGAGTGTTTCTGCACTAAGTGTTTCTGCACAGAAAACAGAATACCAGTAGTACTAATAAAACACTAAATTAACAATCTAAACAACAAAATTTTACTATAATCCCCGGCAACGGCGCCAAAAACTTGGTGTGGTTTATTATATGCAAGTATACATAGTCACACAAGTAATAAAGTGATAAGAAAGGTCAAACCCACAGGGATTATGTATTGTAAATTTTTGTAGTTCAAAGTGTACACTTAGTGTGTCTGCACTATTCAGTATTTTTGGTTTGGAGTTATCAAAGTAAGTAAAATAATAATAAGCAATAAAATGTGTGAGAAATCAGTTGGAAAAAGTAGTTGAGATGTTTTCACCAAGTACTTTACTTCTAAGTGTTTTAATGGAGTATGTAGTGTGGGAACACTGGATGTAGGTGCATCAGTTTGTGCCTTTCAGCACTTCTCTTCAGAGTTTCATTACAAGCTCTTATGATCTTTGTTTTTTACAATAAAGAAAGGTTTGTCAATTCCTCCCTTGCCTCCTAACAATGATCCAAGTTGCTAAATAGGTTCACTCTTGTAATTTTATTATCCTAAGGACTATGCTATCCTATGTCTAGGTTTTAGCATGTGTTTAACAAAGTTTCCTTTATTAAATACTTGTCCCTATTAACTCTTGAGTTCATAAATGTAGCCCATGTCTGCTGCTACAAGTTTTACCTATTCTAAAGTGATCAATTCTAGAATAAGTTGAAAGAAGTGTTATGCAAGAGTTTAAAGTGTTTACACTACATAAACCATAATAACATATTCAGAAGTTCATTACAAGGTTAGAACATCTCAACTTAAGGGAATTTAGCTCATGTTACTCATGTTATAAAGCAAAGAATGTGCAAAGAACATAAGTAAATGAATAATAAAGCAAAAGAACTTAAAAGAGTAGAGATTACTTGAATAGAAGATCTTTTGCATTAAGTTCCCAAGTTGAAGTACAATAAAGATTTCTTACACGAATTTCTTCAAAGTAGAAGTGAAGGGAATGGTTGTCAAGCACTTCCTCACCTTCCTCTCCTTAGAAACTTGAAATGAAAATAAACTAAACCTAAACTAAGCGAAAAGATAAAGGATTTAAAGATGTGAAAGATGATAGATGATAGATGATAGATGATTGATAGATGATTTTCTTGTGAAGATATGATATCTATTTATAGGCTTGAAAGCTTTCCTCTTGCAAGGGGTTTCCTTTGGCGTGAAAGATCAGCTGAGGAGACCGAACATGGTTAATTTGTTGACAACCAATCAAGCAAGCTGCACAGGTTTGGTCGCTTGCATGCATAACAAAAGATGAGGTCCATTGGAGAAGTGCCACATGTCTTTTAGATAAGTTTGAGTCGTGCAACTTGATCTTTATGTGTATCGCCGACTTCAGCAAGTGGCTCAGCTCCAGGTGACTAGGCATGACGTCACAAATCAAGTGTGGAAGCGTTGAAATGGTCTTTGAATGTTTTGGTATAAACTGCAGAATTTAGCAGGTGTTGGCAGTGTTTCCACTCCTAGTGTTTCCACTCCCGGTGTTGGCAGTGTTCCCACTCCTACAGTAGCTGCACTGAATAAAAACATCAAAACCTAACAAGATTTGTGTATTTTGCCTAGATCATTGCCCTTTATCCAATTTGAATATTTAGAATGTTGTTCCTTGATAGATAAGCTATAAATATATATAAATGTTCTTGAAAATAAGCAATAACTCAAGTTTATTTGTATGAATATCTCTATATAAAATAGATTTATCACCAGTCCTCTTGGTCATGTAAGGTTGGAGTGGGTGGCTGCTGATGTCTACCTCTACCCCTTCCACCTGGTTTAGTCCCTCCTTTACCAGAGCTAGTTCTGCCATGTAGAGTGGTAGTTCTACCAGAATTGGTCCTATGACTGTGTTCTGACATGGTAGGTCTGAGCCTGTGAAGATGTCTTAGTTTCCTAAACCTTCTCTCTGGTTCTGAGTATGGTTCAAATTCTAGTGGTTGAGACCTGGGCATACGCTGTAGCGCTTACTGCTGCAGCAACAAGAAACAACACACCAGTATAAAATAGGCACTAAGTTTACTAAAAACTTAAACAATGAAAATTAAATGCAATCCCCGGCAACGGCGCCAAAAACTTGTTGTGCGAAAAGGTGATGTGCAAGTATACACAATCGCAACAAGTAATATATTGATAAGTAAAGTTCGTTCCCACAGGGATTGGAATTAATCTAAGAAGTTTAAGTGATTAGAAGCTTAGTGAAAAGAATTAAGTAACAAGTAAAGGTAAAGAGTTGTAAACATCATAAGTTGTGATAAAACAGTATTAAGTTTGAAGTGATTAAAAGTGAGTTGGATAGCTCAATAGTTATGTAAATTCCCAAGAGTAATGTTCAGATAATATTAGACGCTGTAGCATTAAGCGCTGTAGCGCTTCAGAATCAGCAGACGCTGTAGCGCCTTGGTGGCGTGCCTTTCAGTCACTTTCGTCAGGGCTATGTTACAAGACTCCTATGTCTAGGCTCTAAATAAGTTTTACCCCTGTATATTAAGCTCTTACAACATTTGCTTTATGAACTATTACTCCCCTATGTCTAGAGTTAAGTAGTGCTTCCTTTAAATGTCTTTAAAGGGTTTTCATTCATATCATTCCTTGAGTTCTCTTTGTGAACCATGTCTGTACCCACAAAGTTACCTTGTTTTAGTTGATCATTTCCAAACCAAGATTGAAAGTATTATGACACAAGGAATAAAACACAAACATCATAATATTATACAAAAGTTACTCAAGGTTCATTACATACCAAGAACAATCCAACTACAACAAAGTTAGCTCATCACAAGTTCCATCAACATAATACAACTAGGGAGTATGTATTACCGTATGAAGACAAGAGAAGAGTGGTTGCAAAAGATACACTCCAATGATCCCACGTCGCATACAAGAGATGAAGTTGAGGCGTGAGCAAAACCTTGGACGATGACTAGAAAAACTATGCTATGAAAATAAAAGCTTAAGGGTAGTGTATCAATGGAGAAAAGCTACTACGTATTGTGTAGTTCTCTTCTTGTTACAACTACTTGTCTACGTATGTTACCTCCTAGAGAAGCAATCTTAATTAAACTAATTATTAACTAAGTCTTAATAGAATAATAATATTACATGATGATCATAAGACTTAGATATTATCCTTAAAGTACTTTTACAAAAAGTGCTAATGATGGAATACAACAACTATCACATGGGTTCCATTTAGGAGGCGCCAAGTGTAATTTAGCATCCACTTGAAAGTCAAAATATCCAGCTGAGAGGAAGAGATAAGGATGGTGACTCATCATGTCCTCAAGTGGCCACACAAATATCTCAATGGTCAGCTGTCATATAACGCTATAGCGTTTCCTTGATAGCACACCGCTGCAGCGCTAAAGCAAAACATCAAACATATTCACAAAGGCATTGATTATGCCCAAGGTTTAGGGATTTGACTTATAACCTATATTTATCCTAATATCCATATATTCATATATTTAAGCACTAGAATTACTTGAGAAGTAAGTTTAATTTAAGTATTAGGAGCATAAATAACCTATATAAAATAGGGTTATCAATGGCCTCGAGTGATGAGACATCAGCTGATCCTGCAAAAACTTAAAGCGCTCCTCATTTAGCCTAGCCTGCTCCACAGCTAACCTAGCCTGCTCCGCAGCTACCCTATCCTGCTCCTCCATGCGCTCCTCAGCTATCCTGGCTTTCTCCCGAAGCGCCTGCACTTCCCGTTCATTTTGCTCCTGCCGCTCGGCAAACTGACGTTGGGCCTCGCTCAGTTGCTGCGTCAATTGCGTAACAGCATTCAACTCACCAGCATTGGGAACATAAGAGCGACCAGTACTCGATGATCCAGAATGTGAAGCTGATAGACTCGGAATGATGCTTGTTCGGAAAGCAGCCGGTCCAATACCAGTTGATCCTACCATACGATTACCCTTTTGGGGGACCAACTGCTCTCTCCCAAATATCACGAGCTACTCTAGCCTCCTCCACTGGATCGATATCAGCTGCCCCACTGCCCTGTTGTGACTCATGGTACTCAGTCAGCCCACCCCTGGAAGCTCTCCTGAAAAAAATAACCTAACAAATAAATAACTATAGCAAAAGTAGTTTTAATATAATATTTCTCGCCCGATATAAAGATTAATATAAATAATAAACATTAATATATAATTGTAAAAGTAGTTTTACCTGAATATTCCTCGCCCGATCTGTAGCAAACTCACCAGTGTCCTCCCGCATATGCATGTAGCGATGCAACTCAGGCAAAGTGATTGTCCTTTGTTCCCTCGCCTTCTATATATATATATATACAAATTATTAATTAATACACATGAAAATGACTAGTTAATTATAAATAATTAATTAATCAAGTAATAAAGTAATAAATTTACCAAACGCATGTAATGCGTTGCAGTATTAACACTCCCCCCTGTGTGTGCAGCCACCTTTTTCAGAAGCACGGTTCTTTTTGGCTTTCTCACAATAATTCTTAAATTCGGGTGTCTGCCAGTACTCCTTTAACCCAGCCCAAGTTGAGTCTCCCATATAAGATAGCTTCTCATTCTTACCACGCGTTTCCCGCAGTAATTCAGAATAGCGATGGGAACATCTCTTATGGAACACTCTCTCAACTTCTCTTTGCTGCTCTGGTAACCATGTACATTTTTCCTATTTAAGAAATTTACAATAACGTTGTTAATTATAAGACAAATTAATTAATCAAGTCAATAAGATAATACACCAAATTAATTATTCCGTAGAACAACTTACCAAAAATGATTTTAACATCTTCTCAATTGCCTCTTTATCTTTTCTAACAGCCGTACAATTCTTCCAGCTGCTGGTGAAATTCTCCTTGATTGTTTTTGTGATGGCGGTAGCTGTAGCCTTCGAAGGAAGAAACCTGCATTAAAAAAAGATGAATTTTATTACACCAAATTATATAAGTTATATAAAAGGCAACAAAAATAAATTAATAAATAATAATATATATACTTACGAATCGCCAACAGTCTCCAACATGATACGCCCATCAGTTGTATACCTCACCACCTCACGGTCAACAGTGAATGTGCATACCCCTTCTGCATCAACATCTGTCGGGGCTAAGCCCTCAGTACCAGTAGGAATCACTGGGTCCCCTGCAGTACTAGTACTAGCACCCTCAGGTGGTGGCAAATATCTGCCACCAGAAACAACAACACGAGCAGGCTGAACACGACGCCCTAGGCGAGTAGAAGTCTTCCGCCTGCTAGTGCTGGCGGCATCACCCGTGACAGGTGGAGGAACATATGTCTCGTCATCGGATCCTGAGTGAGATGCCATGACCGTATCTAGATATATATATATATATATATATATATATATATATATATATATATAAACATACTAAACAAATTAAAATATAGGTTTAAATACGTTTTTACACCCTACAAATAGGGGGTGTTTTGCTTTTACCCCCTACAATTTTATTTTATTTTTAAAAAACACATTGCAAAATTCACTTTTTTGCTTTCAGTCATTCTGTTAGCCAGACGTTACAAAAACGTCTATGTGGCTAACAGATATCTGAGTTGGCTTTTTTTTTCTAATTTTTTTTATGTTGACTGGGACAGCCATGTCATTATTTTTTATTTATTCTCTTTAATAAAAAATTGCTTCTTCATCTCTCTCATCTTCACCGTCTCTTCTCCTCCTCTCTCTTTCCCCCTCCGTTCACCCCCCCTCTCACCTCGCGAACCACAACCACCGCACAACCATATCTGAAACCAGATTTGAAAACTCAGTTATCTCCATCTCTCTCTCTCGTTCTCCAAAACCAGAACTGAAACCTAAAAAACCAGATCTGAAACCAGATCTGTTCCCCTTTCTCCACAACCATGGAACCCTAAAAAACCAGATCTGAAAGCTTGAGCTGACTGCTCAGAAGGGAATGAATCAGCAGAAGTTTCAGTTTCAAAGAGGGGAGGAGAAAACGAAACAGTGGGGGAGGAGAAAACGAAAATCAGAAAAGGAAAAAGAGGGATAGATCAACACCGAAGGTAAGAGAGGAGAAGGAGGGAGAGGGAGATGTTGTTTTGATTTTTCTGGATTTGGGAAACGAAGGGATGAAGCTGAGAGAGAGAGAGAGCCCAACGAGAGAGAGGGATGAGAGAGAGAGAGAGAGAGAGAGAGCCCAACGAGATAGAGGGATGAAGCTGCTGTTCATGGAGGAGATGGAGATCACAAGCTGAGCGAGTGGTTGTGATGGTGGTGGTGGTGGTCGCCGGTTTCTGCGGTGGCTTACTATGGTGGTCCTGGTGGCTTGCGGTGGTGGTGATGTCATGGTGTAGTGCGATGGGCGACTTTGGTGGTTGTGAGGTGGAGTTCTTGGCAGTGGAAGGTAGTAGTTTTATGAAGAGAGAGGGTGGTGGACGGTGATGGTTGTTGTTATGGTGGTTGTTGGGGTGGTGTTTGGAGGTGTGGGTGAGGTTTTGGTGGTTGTGAATAGAGATGATAGCGTGGAGGAGGAAATGATGAAGAAAGATGGAAACAACAGCAACAACACAAAGAGAGAGATGATGAAGAGAGATGTTGAGGGAGAGGGTGTGTTTGTGTTTTTGTTGATGATGAAGCTGAGATGGAAACAACAACAACACAGTGAGAGATGAAGATGAAGAAAGATGGGTTCAGATAAAAAAATTTGTAGGGGGTAAAATCAAAACACCCCCTATTTGCAGGGGGTAAAAGCAAAGCCAAAACGTCAGCAAAGCCAGCTGGCAGTTCCGTTAGACATGTCAACAAACCACTAACGGAGACTTAATAGAAGGACTAATATCAAACAAAAAAACTTTGCAAGGTGTTTTTTAAAAAAAAAAAAATTGTAGGGGGTAAAAGTAAAACACCCCCTATTTACAGGGGGTAAAAACGTATTTAAACCTAAAATATATAAACATACTAATTAAACAAACATAAATTACATCCTTGATTAAAAATACGTTAACATATATTGTTGAAACATAAATAACTAATTGGAATCCCATTTATTCTCAAAATCATCATCATCAGTGGAGTGAATTCTTGATACACCAATGTGGTCTGTTGCATCTTCATCAGCATCTTCTTCGTCATCAACTTCATCGCCGGTGTTTGGCTCATCACATAAACGACTAATGGGTTCAACTTGAATCACTTCATTTACATTAGACATATCTTCCATTTGGTATGGCACATCTTCCACCGTGTCATCATTTGTCTCAATGCGACCTCTTGGTTTTGTTTTGATTGCGACACACCAACCACGCTTATCAGTCCGCGTTGATGGATAAGGGACATAATAGACTTGTCTCATATTTTGTGCAATGACGAATGGATCATACAGTCGATATCTACCATTCATTTTAATGTCCACTGTATTTGACTTTGGATTCACCTTTGTTCCTCGAGCAGACGGATCAAACCAATTACAATAAAAAACCACTACCTTCTGACTAAAATCTAGATGGGGGTACGAAAGTTCATATATGTGTTGAACCACACCATAAAAATCATCTTCACCTTCTCCAGTGACACCCTTCATGCACACTCCACTATTGACTGTCTCTCTGCCCTGTGTCCATTCATTGGTGTGAAATTTGTATCCATCGACAAAGTATGTGTGCCATTCTTTAACACATCTTCGAGGACCGTCTGATATGTTCCTCAAGTGTTGGTTGGTAGGAGTTGGTGGGAGGGCATAAACATGCTGCCTAAACCACGTTGGAAAATGTGCATTAATATGAGCAGAAGATTGTTGCTCACTTACGTCCTCTGATGACAAGAATTCCCTAAAAAGAAATAATTAATTGTTACACATTTGTCTACTTTATATTAACTAATTAAGATCGATAGTTAATGTTGAGGAACATACTCAATAAATGGTTGCACCTTAGTACAGTTTATCAACACATGAACATGTGCTGAACTTAACTCTTCATCTGTTAGCCAGTGAATTGACTCTTTCCCAGATGGACGACCGGGTAGACAAAAAACAGACAAAGCTAAATGATGTCTAGGCCATTCAGTATCCATTTCATTTCAACTGCTTCTAGGAGCAAACCCATTCTTGAAATAATAAGAACAAAAATGTGTTGTTTCACGGTGTAAGTAAGAAGAACATATCGATCCTTCAACTCTAGCTTTGTTTTTCACCGATATTTTTGAATCACCCATGAACCTAGAGAAAATGATATTGATTAACATAATAATCATATATTTTAAACTTGTTTCTTATATTATAAAAATTAACTGACCTTTCAAACAGATACATCCATCTGGACAGGTCCACCAAATTTTGCTTCATATGCGAGATGCACCGGTAGATGCTCCATAGAATCAAAGAAACCAGGCGGAAATACTCTCTCCAACTTGCATAAGATAAGTGGGATGTCTTATTCCATTTTTGAAAAATCATCAGTTTTTAGTGTTGCAGAACACAAATTCTTAAAGTATTGACTTATTTCAATGAGCGGATTCAAAACGTGTGTTGGCAGCGAACTAAAAGCGATAGGAAATAAGCACTCCATGAATACATGACAATCATGGCTCTTCATCCCATGCAACCTCCCATTATCCACATCCGCACATCTAGATAAATTGGAAGAATAACCCGTCTGGCATTTTCAACTCTTTTATCCACTGATAAACTGCTTTCGCTTGTTCGGTAGATAAAGTATAATTGGCTTCGGGTTTCAAAGTCCTAGTACCTTGCTCAACCAACAACAAATCCTTTCGTCTACAGTAATGATCTATATCCTTCCTAGCTTTCTCATTGTCTTTCGTTTTTCCTTTCACGTTCATGACAGTGTTAAATATGTTGTCAAAAAAATTCTTCTCTATATGCATGACATCGAGATTGTGTCTCAATAGATTATCTTTCCAATAGGGAAGTTCCCAAAAAATACTTTTTTTTGTCCAATTGTGCCATTGTCCATAGTCATCTGGACGAGAAACAACACCCGCTACGACTTCCACAGGAGGGATATCCCTAACACTATTCCAAACTTCCTCTGGTGTCAACTAATGAGGAGGTTCAGCTGTTTCAACATTTCCCTTGATGAACGCATATTTCTGCTTTCTAAATGGGTGATCCATAGGTAAGAACCTACGGTGCGAGTCAAACCATGAAATTTTTCTCCGTATTTAAGACTAAAAGCCTCTGTGTCAACCTTGCAAATCGAACACGCCATCTTACCATGTGTCCCCCATCCAGACAACATTTCATAGGCAGGGAAGTCATTAATGGTCCACATCAAAGCCGCCCTCATCACAAAATTTTGTTTGCGTGCTGCATCATTAAGCTAAAACACCATTCCACAACCTTTTTAGGTCATCAATAAAAGGTTGCAAATACATGTCAATACCAGCTGTTGGATTACTTGGCCCTGGAATAATAGAATTTAAAAACATGTATGGTTTAGACATACACATTTCTGGAGGAAGGTTGTATGGGGTAACAATAACTGGCCAACATGAATACGGTGTTGCCGAGGCTTGAATATATGGCGTGAAACCATCAGAGCATAAACCAAGCCGAACATTGCGTGGATCACTGGCAAAATCTAGATGAACACGATCAAAATGCTTCCAAGCTTCACCATCAGATGGGTGACGTAACTCACCAGAATTATTTCTATTTCGATGGTGCCACGTCATTTTACCCGTGGTCTCCATTGAAGTAAACATCCTCTGTAGCCTTGGTATAAGCGGCAGATAGAACATTGCTTTTCGTGGAACCGGTTTGCCTCTGCTCATCCCTTTCCTACCGACACGATAGCGTGGCTCTCCACACAACTTGCATTCCGACAACTCTCCATCATTTATGCCAAACTCATTGTTATAATAGAGCATGCAACCAGACACACAACAATCAATTCTTTTAGATTTTAAGCCAAGCTTCGATGCCAGTCTTTTAGCTTCATAATAACTTTGCGGCAAAATCCCTCTAATGGGGGTTGCATCCAACATCATTTTGGTCATATATTCCAGGCACAACTCAGCAACATTAAATTGAGACTTAAGATCCAACAACCGAACACACATTGATAATTTTGAGTCTTTAGATCCTTCAAATAATGGTTTAACTTCATATCCAATAATTTGGCCTAAACCCATTATTGTACAATTCAAGTCTAACTTGTTCTTCATTTTTTATAAATCGAAAGGAACATTTCAAGCACGGACATCTAATACCGCCTTGTCCCGCAAATTCTTCATGACACTTACCACAAAAAATAAACTCTTCTACTCTTCTACAAAATGCCGCTTTAAACCGGATCTTCCAGGAAACAATCGATCATACATCCAACTACGATCCATAATTTCAAGATCTATGTACTACACTACAACGTAAATGAAATAAACTATCAAATAAACTATCAATTACTTTATATTTTGATATATATTGATATATTGATTACTTTATTTTGATATATCAATAAACTAGCAATTACCAGCAACACAATTGTAACATCCTCAAAATAATTAACAGAATTATTTGGATGTTAACCTAATCGAATTGATTTAGTACTTAATTAGTAAAGTTATTGAGTGCTAAAGTTAATTATTAGGTTGTCATAGGATCGTTAACCGGATAATACGGACTAAGGACAAATCGGAACGAAATAAGAGATTAAGGACAATATGGTAATTGGACCACGTTACCACTTATATATTAAATAAATATATATGTGTGTGTGTGAGTTAAAGAAAGAAAAGAAAAGGAAGCGTACGCGAGAGAGAAGAGAAACAGAGAGAAAAGAGAGAAAAGGAAAAAGAAGAGAAAAGAATGGGTGAAGGAGAAGAAGAGGAAAAAGGAAGTTCAAAGGCTCATCAAAACGACTTCCTTCCAACACAAAAAATGTTCAGTGTTACTTCCTTTTCAATTTGGTACAAATTTCATGGCGATCAATTCACTCTTTCTCACTTTGCCATTTTCGAAAATTTGAAGGAAATGGGGGTTTTTGATGGTTCAAACTCAAGGATAGCTTGGGATGGTGTTTGGCGCAAACCTAAGGATGATAGATCGGTGATTGAGGTTCGATTGAAAGATTGGAAGCTAGTTGGGTGAGTTGGGGTTGAAAATCAAGATTTGGGGTTATGAGTGAATAGTGATTTTGAACTTGAAGATGATGAATAGTGTTTGATGATTCAAGGATGACTAGGAGCGAACCCAAGCGTATTGAGTGCGGAATGAAGTTCAATTTCGCGAATTGGAAGCTAGTTGGTGTTTACGGTTCGAATGGCGGGATTTCGAGGAATTTAGTATTTCGGTCCCGGAGATGTCTCGTCATTGAGCAGAAAGATTGAAAGCGGATTTGGGCGTCGTCAGAGCGTGGAAGTTATGCGGGGATTGTTCGTGTGGTTATGACGGAAAAGCAACTTCGCGGAAAGTCTCGGCTATTTGTGATTTTCATCACAATCGGTGAGTTTTACTCACGCTTAGGATGTTTTCGTTTTACAATGAATTTTTCGTGATTTGGTTTCGAAATATTTTGAGTCGAAAACCGTTATTTCGAAATATGTCGTATTTTGATAGAATTTGTTTTGATTGAGATTTTGATTGATTTGATTGATTGTGTGATATTGATTGGGTGTGTTTTGATGATTATTTGAACTGTTTTTAATCGGATCAAGAATCGGAATTGAGCGGAATAGCGAATTTCGCAAGAAAACGGAAAACCTGCACTTTTCAGCAGACGGCCGCGTCGCGACCCGTCCCCATCGCGTCGCGACCAGGCTCAGTTTTGTCACGCAAATATTTCTGTCTCCTTTCGCGTCGCGACGGTAGCAGTTCGCGTCGCGACACTTTGCAGTTTTTCAGCAACTGTACACTGAATTTGTTTTCGCGATAACTTTTGATCCGGGAACCCGATTGAGGTGTTCTAAGATGCCTTTGAAAACTTATTCAGAGGCCTAACTGAATATTCTATTTTTAAGGTAAAAATGAACTGTTTTGGAGCTGTAAATTGTGTTGAAAAGTGGCGAATTAGTATGCGAGAGAGAAAATGTAGATTTTGTTTATGATGCGAACTATTGGTCTGAGTGTAAATGAATACCGAGTCCATATGATTGTAGATATATGTATATATATATCGAGTTGTGTGACAACCCATGATGTTAACATACTAGGCGGAGCAGTCATGATCTCTTACCCTAGACTCCGTGCCATTAGAAAAAAATGCTATTGGTAAAAGGAGGTTCACCGGGATTAGCAGTGTTTTGCAGTCGGTGTTATGTTAAAGATTGTAGTGCGATTCACCGGGAGTAGCAGTGTTTTGTAGTCGGTGCCGTACTTTGTTCTATTGTGCGATTCACCGGGAGTAGCAGTATTTTGCAGTCGGTGTCGTGTTAAGTTAAAAAGGAACTCATAATTGAACCGAGAGAGTTAGTAGGGGTCTCGGTAGAACTCACTGAGATTGTATCTCATTGTTTAGATGTTGTTGTTTTACAGAGAAACAGGGAAAGAGAGGACCACAGAGGCACGAGTACACTACAAGAATAATGGGATTTTCCGGCCAGGACTTTCCGGCGGATTTTATCCGCCGGAAAGATTCCGGCGGATTATAGGAATTTCCGGCGGATTTTATCCGTTGGAAAGATTCCAGCGGATTTTATTCGCCGCAAACTTTTCCGGCGGATTTTGGGGTATTTCCGGCGGATTTTTTGGCATTTGCGGCGGATTCCAAAAATCCGCCGCAAAAGCCAAAAAAAAATTTTAAAAAAATCCGCCGCAAATTCCAAAAATCCGCCGGAAAGCCAATTTTTTTTTTAAAAAATCCGCCGCAAAAGCCAAAAAAAAATTCAAAAAATCCGCCGGTAATTTCAAAAATCCGCCGGAAAATTCGGAGGGAAAAAATTCGCCTATAAATAAAAATTTCTCCTACACTCCTCTCATTCTCTCATTTCACTCTTTATTTCATTCTCATTCTCTTCTATATTTCTCTACATATCTCTCTTCTATATTTCTTATACTCTCATCTCCATAAATTTCTCTACATATCTCTCTTCTATATTTCTCCTTTCTTCTTCATTCTTTTTCATTCACTCCTTAATTCTTATTTCTTTTTACTTCTTTATTCACATTCTCTCCTATATCATTCTCTTCTAATATTCTCTTTCATTCTTATTCTTTCCTACTTCTACATTCTCATTCATTTATTTATTTTCATTCTTTTCTATATCATTTTTTCTCATATTCTACTTCATTTTCATTTTTGCTTACTTTTTATTAAAATACAAATTAAAATTAAAATTCGAAAAAATTGAAAAAAAATTGAAAAATTCAAATTTTTTACAGCCGGATTTTTTAAATTTTTTTTTTTTTTGGATTTTGCGGCGGTTTTTAAAATTTTTTTTTGGCTTTTGCGGCGGATTTTTGGCATTTGCTTAAGTTGAGCGCCGGAAAATCCTGTTTTTCTTGTAGTGGTAGGTTGAGCTCGGACTGGTTGCAGATGACTTAACATTATGCTTAAGTTATGTTTTCCCTTGTTAGCTATGTATCACGACATTGTGACTTTAACTGTTGTAAAAGTTATGTATTTAGTTTCCGCTTTCTTGTATGATATTGAACACCGTAGTTCACTGATGGTTTATGGTCAGAGAATCGACATGGTCTTGCTTATGTTTAAGACGGTCTTGTGGTATTCAGTGAAAAATTTACAGTGGTGTTCAGTATTTAAACAGGAAATATATCTCTGATAATTTAGGGATGGTGCACTTGGGTATTTTTACTAAATAAAAATACCGGGGTGTTACAACAATGACTTTTTAGATAATGTTATATATTAATAATTTAAACATTATAAATAATAATTGCAAATTTAATTTTAAATTTCAATTTTTATAAGAAAATATCTGTTAATAAAATTTATAAGTGAACTTAATAAATAAAATTTTTCAATATAAATTATTTTGTATTATTATTCCAAACAAAATTTGTAACAAAATTTTACTATAAATAGTAAAGTAATTAATATTTTATTAATTTTAATATTGTACCAAAAATGTGATTTGAGAAAACCAACTTCTAAGACACGACAATGTGACACAGGAACATGTATTCAAATCATCGACAATAAGTGTTATTAAAAGTCACCAAAGACTAAAAGAAAAAATCCAAATTTTACGGTGACCAAAAGTTGGTAAAAAATTTTTAGACATTAAAAACAAAAAATCCATATATATATATATATATATATATATATATATATTGATATATTAATTACTTTACTTTGGTAACTAACCGTAGTGAAGAGAAGACTCTGACTTGAAGCGTATCCCCAACTCAAACAAAGAGGAAAAAGGAGGAACGCAAACTCAAACAATACCTAAACAAACAACACCACAATTAGTAACAAACTCATATTATAAAATAATTCAAAAACTAAAACTATTAACTCATGTTACAAACATACCTTAGATCGAAGAAATTTGCCAAAGAGAGGAAGAGATTTAGTAGAGAGAAGAAGAGAATTCGTAGGGAGGAAGAGAGGAATTTCAAGAAGAGATTTAGTAGAGAGAATGAGAGTATTGGTAGAGGTGTGAAGAAGAAGTGGAGAATGGAGAAGGGATTTATATAGAAGAAACGAAGACAAACGGTCAAAAGGCAGAATCCGCCGGAAATGTCATTTACCGGCGGATTTAGGGGATTTCCGGCGAATCAGGGGATTTCCGGCGGATTTTCAAGGATTTCCGGCGTATTTTCAAAAATCAAATCTCCTGCTTTTTTCAAAAAAATCCGCCGAAAATAACGTTTCCGGCGGATTTTAGTCGGGTCGTCATTTCCGGCGAATTTTTACGCATTTCCGGCGGATTTTCGAAATTCAAAATTGGCGGTTCTTTTAACTATCCGCCGGAAATGACCTTACCGGCGGATTTTTTAAAAAATAAAAAATAAAAAATTTCGTAGACCCAAATCCGCCGGAAATGTTGCGGAGGAAAAAACTCTGCCGGTTACGGGTTTTTTTAAAAAAAAATATTGAACGGCTGAGATTTCACCGACACTTTTAGCCAACGGCTCACAACCAGTCAAACGTGTCAGGGAAAGGAGTGAATGGCATTTCCTTTGGAAATTGTGACCCAACAGATAAAAAATAAACGGCTCAAATTTGTGATCTAAAATTTTGATCAACGGCTCATGTTTCGCCACGCCTATTATAAATTGGGCTTCAGCTTTCCCTTCTACTTCACAAAAAACCCTAACCCCTTCTCTGCTTCTTCTCCACCAAATCGTATAAACACAAAAAAAATGCCCCTAACACAATACTCAAAGGATTCTTCCTTCACTATCATTCATCATCAGGGCATCATCACCAACAAAGTTGATGGTGTCTGTTTTGAGGGGCGAGACACAATGCAGTGTAGGCTTAAACACAACATAACATTCGCTGCCCTAAAAGATAAACTACTGGGTAAGGTGCAAGTGGAGGGCGACGAGCGAGAGATAACTCGTATAGTTTATCGGAAACCCGATTGGTCTGACGGACGTGTGCACTGGTCTACAATGGATGTCAAGAACAACGATGACGTCCAAGCAATGATGTCCATTTATGTCCTGTTTAAATGGAAGGGTTATCTGCATCTGTACGTGGAAACCACACGGACCGTCGCTGAGATCCTTAGTCGTTTAACTCCATCAGCTCAGTAGTTTCTGTCATTTTATCGTTTTCGTGTATTTTGAGTTTTATGTACAGTGACGCTTTTTAATAATAAAATTGTTGTTTAATTTAAACGGTACTGTAAACCAAAAAATAATCAACCCAATATTTATTCATTACTAAATCAGTGACGTTCAATTACAATTATTGATAAACAAAACAACAGTAAAAAACTTCAACTGGGTAACAACAGAGCCGGATCCAGCATCACTCGCAGTATCACTGTCACTCCCACTCCCATCAGAGGCAACCGCCGGCATAATCCTGGCGACCTTGAAGCTCCCGGTTTGATAGTATGTTAACGAGGCTTCCACACTCTCAAGACCCCCATACGCTTGGCAGATGGCATGCGTATGAGTAAGGATGCTGCCATAGCGCATGTTGTTGACACCACGAATACAAATGCCAACTTCCAAAACAAAATAAAAGGAACAAGGCAACTCTAGTCTCCAAATCTCATTTCGAATGGAAATCCTCCCAGCATTTCGTTCAATGAGGGTGATGAATTGGATCATACAAGGCAACGATAGATCTCGCGAACTTCTGAGTTCGTCGTGCCCTCAACGACTAGGGAGCCCGGGAGACATGATTTGCATAAGGGATTTTGATCAACCGAACCCACCACGATCATCAATTTTCGTATTAGTACGTTTTTGTCTATGTATGAATATAATAATAATAATAATTCTTGTGATATATTGTATATATTTTACCTTAGTAATAATATATTTTAGTCATATTTATTATCTAATTTATTTTAAATGATTTTAATTCTTCCGGGTTTGATTTATAAAAAGGTGTTGAATTTGTATTTTAGAAAACATGCACCTTATGGGCTTTAGAAGTGTTAAAATAATAGTTTTAGTATAATTGGGCTTTTAAATTGTTTTAAAACGAAATTTGGGCTTTTGAAACCGTATACACCCCCTGTTTCCAGGCTAAACGCACCTCCCTGTGGTCCATTTCCTTCAGCGCAGCCCATCCCACACCATAAGCGCTGGACTTCTCACGACCCACCCGCCTCATGATCCAGTTCGTCTTTCTCCTTCCTCCAACCCTAGAGCGTTGCGGCTGCCATGGTTTCATCCACCATCTCCGCGATTTCCCTCCCCTAATCAGATTGATACCAAATCTGTTCTTCCTAATCACGATTCTCACTCCTTATTCTTCAATTAGGAATTGCGTTCAAAGACTATAAATTCCCAATTTCGATTTCTCTCAAAACCCTCTCATCTCCTTCCCTTCGCGAGTTCTCCCTCCTCCTTGCACCGTTCGCTCGATCGCCATGACCAGAGCCCACAAAACCACGAAACAACACCCTATAAAGACTAGAACGCCATTGCGCTCCCTCCCCGTTCATGACTGAACCGTAGCACCCCCAACTGACTCGAATTCGATCTCTCATGACTGAACACTTCCTTAAGTCATGTATTCCCTTCTAGGAATTATGAATTTCTCCGAGTCATGATTTCAAATCGTTGCCATCGTCCCGTGCAGTTCGAATAGGTATTTCCTCACGGAAACACGTTAATTAATTATACGAACATATTTCTATTATTCTTTTTGGATAACTAATTAAGTATTAGCATTGTTGGTTGTATGTGTTCGAGTAAACGATAACGCTGTCAAAATTAGATCACGCCCAAGAGCTTGTGACCCGTCCCTTCGTTGTGCCAAATGAACGATTGAATATCAGGTATGAGGGAAGGGGTTTCTTTTCTATATGGGGAATAGAGGATAAGACTATGATAGTATTGATTGTTGCTATTCCTATCTGTTTGTATTTATTTATCTGTTATTTATTTGATTTATTCGAATTCGGATGATTGTAAATAATTGGATGACTGTAAATATTTCGAATGACTGTAACTATATGATTTGGATGACTGCAATTAAATTATTTGGATGAGTGTAACTAAATGAATTGGATGACCGTAACTATATGATTTGGATGACTAAAATAATTTGAGGCTGTAACTATTATACCAAGTTTAGGGAATGAATGAGTAGCCAATTGTATGTTAAATGATGTTCTTTAATTAGCACGCGAGAAACGAAGAGTCGTGGGCAAATGACCGTAGAATTAAGTCGATAATGAAAGTGAAGTTAGAGTAAAAACGAAGTAACTATAAGGATTAATGTCTAAAATTAATCATAGGTGTGGATGAGGCGTTAATAAATAATAGTGAGTGGTTAAATAAGATTTAGACTTAGGAAGAACTAGGAGACATGACTAGTGAGTTAGTAATTACATTATAGCAACGAAAACGTGATAATTGACTTTGGAAATAATTTTTAGTGACGGAAAGACACGTCGAGCTAGTCGCAAATCACGAGTGACATAAGACAATAAAATAGTAAGGTGTCCATAGCGAAATCATGATTTACCGCTAGTTAAGATGAAGAATATTTAATAGCTTAACGAAGTTAATTAAGTTATAGACGATTGATAATGAGCCCCAAACATAGATGAGTAGATATGGTCCGAGCATGACTCGTAAGTAATTATACATCACTTAAATGAGAATGAACGGTTAGTTATAAAAGTTAATGTGCTAATGGATTAGAATGATAGGTAAGTCTAAATGATACAAAGTTAATATCGTTTAAGTTCTAGACCGACACCTTAGTATCGATTAATGTAGCTAAGATCGACTTGGAATCGTTAAGATTATTAAGTGATTTGACGTTCATGGAAACTTGTTGCACAATTGGCAAGTTATCCTTCGCCGATGGTTAAGTAGCTGGTCCGTGTTGAGGAACCCTGTCGCAGCATGGGCAAGAACTCGTTGCAGTATTGATGAGCGGTATCTTCGTGATCGAGATTTGTTGAAGGAACCTTGTCGCAGCATGGGCAAGGACTCGTCGCAGCATAGGCGAGCTCGTGCCTTAAAAGTTGAAGATCGTAAGAGGAACCTTGTCGCAGTATGGGCGAGCCGTACCTCAATAGTTGAAATTGTATAGGAGGAACCTTGTCGCAGTATGGGCAAGGACTCGTCGCAGTATGGGCGAGCCGTACCTCAAGGATGGTAGGGATGATAGGTGGGGTGGTAAGCAAACGATTATGGGAGTAGTAATAGAGACGGCCACGACCCGGCCTTGCGGGTAGGCCCAGTGGGGGGGTCCTAAGTGGGGCAATGCTGGGGCGTTCCACAAAACACTCAAGTACCTTGACTAGACTCTATCTATTTCCCGGAATGTGAGGGCACTTGCATCCGCTTACCCAGAGTTAGATGGATCTTGATTTATCATTGGAGTAGTGGCTAGGATCGCGTTGACGTTGTAGTCACGGGACTGTATGCTAAACCGAGATGATGATCTTAGTTGATGATTGACTGTGTACGCGCATTATGTGCGTCGTATCCACGTGTCGCAGTATGAACATGTTGTATATGTCACTTTTAGGGAGTGATTGTTTGGCGTTGGTTTGATGGATTGTGATAGTCTTTGCTGTTTTAGTTTTGGTCTTATGTTCCTTATATGGTTTGGACGCTCTTTCTCACCCATGCACCATTTTTTAGATTGACTTCCAGATGTCATTGGAGCAGCCTTCTATGATCGTGCCTTAGCGAAGATGTGATCACTACGGATCACCTAGTAGCTTGTAAAAGGATACTATGCGTTGATATTATTCTCTTTTATTTAATTGGATTAAAGGTTAATTGCTCTGATCATGTGACATCGGGATTTGGGTTTTAATTTTAATATTGTATTTAAAATTATTCTTGTTTACCACACTGAAAGAAAGATTTTATCACTTCAGCCTTTAATATTATTATGAACCGTGTTTATATGGTTTTGAGGAATTCAACGACATCGTTTACTCCCGAAATTTATTTCAGAAAATGAATAAGGAATATTATTTAAAAAAACGAATTTACTCATTTTTCGGGGTAAAGGGTGTCACAGGGGGCCTCTCTTAGAGTCACAATATACTTCAACGTACTGATCACCTTCTCGGCTGACCTTAAAGCCATAGCTGTAGAAGCCGATATCCTCATTGTGGAGTCCAACTCCGTGACGAACAACACATACAACATGATCATCAGGAGGCCCGTCATCAATGCTTTGGGGGCGATAGTCTCCACCACGCACTTAGCCATGAAATTCCCCGTCAAAGGATGGACAGATCTCTACTATATACGCTGACCAACAAGAGGCCAGACAGTGCTATGTCAACAGCTTAGGAAAGGCAACGTGAAAGAAGGCGAAGAATCCCCACAAGAGAGAAAAAAGACCGATGCACAATGCTAGAGCTTGACCCCCGAGGAGACAACGAACGTCGGCCTGTCCCCGTCAACAATATCAAACAAATAGCTTTCACTGGACTAGGGAAGGTGAAAATTGGAACACAGTTTCTCAAGGAAGAAAACCAAGTTCTAATTCAAGCCCTGAGTTCGAATGCCAATTTATTCGCATGCGGTCTTGGGGATATGCCCGGGATAGACATTGAAGTAGCCTACCATTGGATAGCTATTTAGCCCAAAGCCAAACCAATCTCCCAAAAGAAAAGAAAGATGGCAGGAGAGAAACGTCAAGCATCCTGGGAAGAAACGAACAAATTGCTGAAGGCAGGGTTCGTCAAAGAAATAAAGTACCCCACTTGGTTATCCAAGGTAGTGTTGGTAAAGAAGAGGAATGGGAAATTGAGGATGTGCACTAACTTCACAGACCTGAACAAAGTCTTCCCGAAAGGCTCATACCTATTGTCAAGCATCAACACCTTGGTGGAAGGAATGTGAGGCTATCGAGTGCTGAACTACATGGACGCCTACTCGGGCTTCAATCAGATCAAGATGCACCCTTTAGACACCCCAAAAGCTGCCTTCATGACAGACCAATGCGGTTTGGATTGGTTCGGTTTTTTCGAGACAAAACATAATTTAAAACGAAGTTAAAATTAACTAACATAAAAAATGGCTAACATAAATCTTTAAGAAAAATTCTGCTTAAATATATGTAGTATATAAATTACTCTCTTTTAAGATAGCTACGAGCCTACGACAATGTTGAAAAGAATTTTTATTAAATGTTTTATTGTAATTTTTAAATATAGCATAACAATATAGATAGTTTGTAAGTGAGTCAAGGAATTAATTGGATTTGGGCTAGTATGTGAGTGAGAGTTCGGTTTTCGTTAGATTTGAGCTAGTAAGTTAGTAAGGTAAGTTAGTAAGGTAGGTTGTAAGTCAATAAGTCTTAGTGTTACTTGCAGTTCAATTTGGTTTGGTTTGGTTAGTGAAACAAAAACCGCGCGGGCCAAACCTAACCGCGCAGTTGATTGAAAAAACCTGATTAGATCCGATAAATAGCGGTTTTTTGCGGTTTTCGGTTTGGGTTGGTTCGGTTTGCGGTTTTCTATTGGGCTGGCTCGGTTTTGAACACCCCTAACTACAACGTGGTCATGCCATTCAGTTTGATAAATGCCTGAGCTACCTACCAATGTCTCATATGACATGATGGTGAGGTCTGGCAAGAACCCTCACTATGAAGACCTCCTTGAAATTTTCCAAGTAATGAGAAAGTACCAGATCAGACTCAAGCCAGAGAAATGCTCCTTTGGGGGTACTCAAGTTCCTGGGGTTCATGATCACCCACCTAGATAGAAGCCAAACCGGACAAATGTCGAGCAATAATTGAGATGAGAAGCCCCAAAACAATAAAAGAAGTACATAGGCTTTCGGTTAGATTTGACGCCCTTTCTAAATTCATGGGGAGGTCGGCCGATCGGTCTCTCCCTTTCTGCAAAATTCTGAAAAATGCAGCCAAGTTCAAATGACGTCACCTCTAATTAGTAACCAAAAAAATAGTTTCTAACCTCACCTGCAATACTCACCCAGCCTACTCGTGGTGTTACCCTGCTACTCTATCTAGCTGCTAAAGAATAAGATATCAGCGCCGCATTACTAAAGGGAAGAGATAAAGAGCAATTCCCAATCTACTTCATTAGCAAAGTTCTCCATGGGGCGGAAATCAGATACCAAAAGGTCAAAAAGTTAGCCCTGGCTATTGTCATAGCAACTTGGTGACTTAGGATCGATCAAATCTCAAATCTTGGCTGATTTCAAAGCCAAACCGACGCTTACACCTGAGAAAGAGGTATGGATCCTTTATGTGTACAAGTCCTCAAACACTCAAGGCAGCGGAGCTGGAATTATCCTTGAAAGTCTGGCAGAGATATCTGTCGAGCAAGTGCTCAAGTTTAAGTTCAAAGCCATCAACAATGAAATAGAAAATGAGGCACTATTAGCCAGACTCCATCTATCACTGGAAATCGGGACTCGGTACCTACATGTCAAAATAGACTCCCAGTTGGTGACCAATCAAGTCGGAGGCGATTACCAGGTCCGAGACGAAATCTTAGTTCGCTACCGCTTACTGGTGCAGGACCTGAAGGTCAAGTTCTCCGAGCTGCTCATGGAGCATATTCCTCGAGCCTATAACACAAAGGAAAATTTATTAGCGATATTGGCTAGGATGAAGACTGAGGGACAATATAACTCGGTGGTACTGGCCAACCCGAGCACGCATTTGACCTCCGTGGAAGTCATTCAGATCTCCGACTCTTAGGTAGAAGAAATGAAAGCCTACTCAGAGCTCGGGGGCTTCCCACGGATAAATAAAAAGCAAGGAGGATTACACTCCACGCCTCTCACTACACCATGATGGGAGGTAGGCTATACCAATGAGCTTTGTATAACCACTGCTAATTCACGTGGATCTAGCCGAAGCAAAATATATCATTAAAGAATTCCATAAGGGAATCTGCGGAAACCACTGCGGAAACCAAACTCTGGCAGCAAAAGTGCTCCGAGCGGGATATTATTGGCCCACTCTCAGAGCGGACTACTTTTCTTACGTCAACAAGTGCGACAACTGCTAAAGGAATGCAAGGGAAGCTCAACCTCCTCTAGAAAAGCTGCATGAATTAATTTCACCATGGCCCTTCAACACATGGGAGATGGCCTTGCTCAAACCATTTCCCCTCGCAGTCTGTCAATTGAAGTTCATTATAATAGTCGTCGACTACTTCGCCAAATGGATATGGATCGAAGTTGAACCACTTGCAACCATCATTGTCGAGCGAGTTAAAAAGTTTGTATGGAAAAATGTGGTGTGTCGCCATGGGCTACCACACACCATCATCACCGATAATGGCACCCACTTCGCACGTGCGGTCTTTCATGATTTTTGCAAAGAACTCGGGATAACTCTCTGGTTCGCCTCGGTGGAACACCCACTGACGAACGGAGAGGTAGAAGCAGCCAATAAAGTAATTTTGTCCGGGATGAAGAAGTCTCTAATCAGGCCAAGGGTATATAAATATGTCGAGGAACTCAATGGAGTACTCTGGGCCCACCACACTACCTCACAGTTAGCAACCAAAGAGACTCCTTTCCAACTCATGTACGGGATGGAAGCTATGATATCGATCGAACTCAGATCCCCTTCACTCAGGCGGGAGATGCACGAGGGGTGTTACAAAATGAAGCTGTTAGGATCGAGCTAGACTTGATCGAAGAAACCAAGGAGCAAGCCCAGCTTAGGGAAATAGCAGCTAAATAGAAAGTTGCCAAGCACTTTAACAAGAGAGTGTTCCTGAGGACTTTCAAGAATGTCCACGACTAGCACCGATTAGCTTGGCACTGAGCTCCCTACGGGACTTAGTAATAATAACTTAACCGACCATTGTCACGACAGACCGGTATAAGGGTGCCTGCAGATTGGATTGGATTAGTTTTGGGTGAAAAATCATCCAATCCAATCCTCGCAGTTTTGTACTTTTATCTTCTAATCAATTTGGTTTGAAAATAAAATCTGATCTGATCTGATTTTACTTCGGTTTCGATTGAATTGGATTTTGGTTTTTTATTCTCTAAAATCACATACAATGCAAAAAAAAATATAAACCTCTTTCATAACATCAAAAAACCATACATCATCAAAGTAGCTAAGTACTCCCTCCGTCCCAAAATATAAGACCCTTTTTTCATTTTTACTTGTCCCAAAATATAAGGCCCTTTACAACTTTTTAGATACATTTACTAGTCTTTTTCCAAACATATTTGTATCAATAGTACTAAATTGTGTTGGTATATGAAAAGTTAACAATGAATGTTAGGGTAATTTAGTAATAGCCATACTAAATTTTAGCATATTAATTACACTGGCCACCAACTTTTCTTAATAACTGTGAAAAGTGAAATGAGGCCTTATATTACGGGACGGAGGGAGTATGTTTTAGAAAAATAGCTAAATCATTACAAAAGTTGTAAATACATAGCTAAAAATACTTCATCAAAGTAGCCAAAATAAAATGTAAATAATAAGGGAAAAATACATTAAATGTGGGTAATATTGTAATTAAATTTATAATATTAATTACATAATTTATATAGATTGAATCGGTTTGGATTGGATCGATTCCATGCGAGGAAATCGAAAACCGATCCAATCCAAAATTCAATTTTTCGCGGTTTTCACTCTTTTTGGTTTGCGGTTTTTCAGTTCGGCCGCTGCGTTTTCAAATGGATTGGATTGGTTATGAACACCCCTAGACCAGGATCCAAGCCTTCATAGTTAGGTCGGCCTTCATAGTTAGAGAAGACCTTCCTCGGGTGCTGAACCCACGCTCGCATCAGAGGTCAGAACTAAACCCTAGTTCCGCCCCTCTCCTTACAAACGTGCCAAATAAGTAATGTCACCGTTAATAGCAAAAATTTCGCAACGATCTTAATAACCGCTAGCAAAGTAACTTTCGCCTAAATCAAGGAAGATCACCAACAACTAGGATTTGTCTTTGGGCTCCTAGGGTTTCTCGGCGGTAACACTATAAATAGGGATCTCCACCCCAAATGCGTGCTATGCTTTTTAGCTTGATTAATGTCTCATATTGCTCTCTCTTACTTTAAGCCTTAATACGAACCTAAGCATCAGAGTGTCTTTGCAGGTACACCTCCCGATGCGGAGACGTAAAGCCATCAACTATCGTACGAGGAGGAGTAATGAAATGATATGAAGTTTGTTAATAAGAGAAATTAAATTTTTTTGACTCATTTATCATAACAAACTTGTATTAAATACCAAAGCTTAAGTCTTTTTTTCTTACGTATAGAGATACAGATATACACACATTATTTTTCTGTCATCCCCAGACAATCATCATAACTTTTTTTTTACTGCAATCGCCATAACTTTTTTTTTTTGCAATTCTTATCTTTCATATACAATCTTTCGCAAATTCCTAAAATAATGACAACCATCCGTGTGACATATATACTCCAAAAGATAAAGGAAGCTCCTTTCTCATATAGGCAACATACTAGAGTCGCCACACAAAACAAAGGCTAACCGATAAGAAAGAACTCCTTAACAGAAATGGAAACCATAGGAGTTTCTATTTTACGACCTGTATAGCTGACGAAAAGAATTAAAAGAACATGAGTCATAAAGACTTGTTTAGAGAAAATAAACAAAATGACAGTAAGGATCGACAAGTTTTTTAACCAAAACAACCTTTAAAATTTACGGTCTCATTATTTAAAAACTCATTCATGCTTGTGCTAAATATTTACGAAATCAATGCTAACACGTTTTTATCAACTCCCAACACGAGTACAAGTTCATTATAAAACAAAACCAGGTTGATGCAGATTGAAGTCTTTAAGCTCTGTTTTCTAATAAATTGGACAATGTTCACATGTTGGTGATTCATTTCTTAAGATTCACAGGCTTGAGATTTTCAATTAGAGGGATGTATACATTATGGCTATTTCACTTGTGTTCAAGGCATTCACTTATGCTAAGCCGTTTGTTTTGTACTTGGTTGTTGAACTCCTGAAACTCATTGTTTTGCTCTCAGGAATTTCATTGCCTTGATGAAGCCTTGTCACGATAATTCAGACCAAGCTTTATATCCATGCAGAATAGGCAACTGTGATAATCGGGTAGCAATTTTAAATTGCCACTACTCTTGATTGTGCTATTGGTCCTTCTGTAGAACCAAATACCGATTATTAGTAGTTAATTAGTTAGGAGAGGGAAACAAATGCTCTGTTTCTAGGATTTGAATCCTAGACCTCTGGTAGGATAAAGGGTTAGTAACATCATTCGTTTCAGCTTCGTCACGGCTGCAATCTGAACTTTTTTGCAGCATAGTCACTGGCATCAAGAATGATTAGAAAATCACAATCGTAAGAACATCCTTTCTGTTATGATCACATATCCATGGAAATTGGCAAATATATGATAAACTATCAACGCGATTTAAAACTCAAATATTTAAATGTTCATCCTAAAACTAAACTATATTAACAAAATCAATAAGAAAAAGGCTATTTATAACCTTGTGATAACATTCCAATTATCAAGATAGATTGGGTCAACTTATGAAATCTAATGGCACAAAAAAGACAGAGATCTCCACTCTCAAGTGCATTAAGTTTTCTTGCAGGAAAAAGGCAAGATAGACTCTACGATTTTGATAGAATAAATCAAATTCAAGGTGTCTGCAGTAACAACTACTACTAGTCTTTAACTTGAAACAATACCCACAGCTTTCAGAGATAAGTGAGAGTATAATTTATTTGTTGCGTTTCGCAGCACGCCTTCCCTGTCCCTTCTTCGGTGGCCCCTTACCGCGCCGCTTCAACATTTCAAGCTTCGATAAGCGCCTACAAGATAATAGATGTATCGAAATTCTTGAATGAGTGGAAATCAATGTAAGAAGATAACTGGTAAACGATGCCAAATATTTTAATTGTAACCCAAAGTACATCCTTCACAAAATTTGGCTGGGTTCTACACCAAAATAAATTAGCATTACTAGAACTTGGTGCAAGACGGCAAAGCCATATCCATATCCAAATCTAAAGGGGAAACCATAAACATACTTCACTGTATTTAAATATGGAAGATGTTTTCAAATTGACAAAGAAGTAACATGCTTTGTAACTTAAACTTCAACTGCAATAATCATTAGCCACCATTTTCTATAGAAGAAAGCTTGTAAATAGCAAAAAGGAAGCTTAAAACAGAATATAATTTGCACTGAGCCTTTATCTCAACCTTTTTATTTTATTTTGAAAGCGATTAGCTAACATAAATGTGGACAGGGATAATATCAATGAACATAAATGGAACCACAATTCAGAGACAAAACTTTACCCTCTCCTACCAAGACAATAATAGACTAAGAATATCCTTGTATGTATTCACATATCAGCATACGTAAATGCCAAAATAGACTAAGAATATCCTTGTATGTATTCACATATCAGCATACGTAAATGCCAACATATTGAGGAATTCATTTCAAAAGCCGAAACATCAATACTTCACTCAACTTACAAATCACATATCAGCATATGTAAATGCCAGCATATCAAGGAATTCATTTCAAAAGCCGAACAAACAATACTTCACTCAACTTACAAATTATTGGAGCCCCTTAACTATGACACGGGTTTTCTATTTTTTACTAACTGCAGCACTTATTTATAAAACTCCATCCCACACCCAAGAAAATAAGAGTGAACTTTATCACGCTACTAATGAGAGATATCCATGATTCACGGTGTACAACACATCCAGGACAAAATGGTTTTGAGTAGGTGAATGACATTTTGCTAAATAGATTCCATCCATGAATCAAAATAAGGAAGGGTAATGACAATCTTAGTCCCTGAATGTGTGTAGCATGGTTGGACTGTTTGGATAACATGCTTAATTAAGCGCTTATAATATACATGCTAATTTCATATAAGCTATTTTCACAAGCTATCATGAAAATCCTATGGAAATAAGTTGTTAACATCTTTTGGACATGTGATAAACTGTTTGAATGAATTATCCCAAACAGTCTCATTCGTGTTTAGGCTAGTAGATAATGCCAATAGATAAGCCGAAATAAGTCAATCCAAACTGGGAGATCGAAACAACTGATAATTCCAGACAACGCAACGTTGTTCCCTAACTCCCTCCCTAACTTGGATGGTGTCAAGAACCAAAAGTGGTTGTTTTAGGGACTAAAGTGACAGAACATTACATTCCTATGGACTAAGTGGTTGTTTACCTAAATAAGAAAACCCCACGTTCAAAACAAAAGAAGCAACGTCACACGGACATAAACACAAACATGTAGAGTGCATTGCAGTGAAGAAGTAGAAAAAAGAGAAAGTGTGAATACTGACTCTTGTTCTTCACGAGCCATGATAAGAGGGTCATCTTTCTTGATATCATAAGGGTACCACTGGGCAACTTTCTCACCGAAGAGCTTCTTGCGGAGAGTCTTGTGGGCAGATCTCATGCCGGTGGGATTCAATTGATGCCCGAATATTCTCGCTCGTGCTTCCGTCACTCCATGACTGATTGCCCTATCTATCAGCCTCTTCAAACCACCACTGGCCATCTTCCCCTTCTCTCTGCGTGGTGTGTCTGTGAAAGGGAGAATAAGTGCTGCTTCCGACGGTCGGCAGTAGTGATTGGTTCACGCAATCGCATTCACAATAGCAGCTTGAGTTACGAAGTCGACGGTGGTTCCAATCGAACGGAGCGATGCAGGTGGTGGCCACTGGTCGGGTGGTTCCACTGATAGTTGGGAGAAGAGTGGCTTCTGCCCCAGCTGGCCCTAGAAGAAAAGATGGAACGAAACAAAAATGCTATTGCACCTCGTTTTTCTAATACACCGAAGTTTTCTTTTTATCATTTTGCTTTTGAGTTATTATTAGCTAAAATTGATATAACTCATTTTACTTTTGAGTTATACCGTTTCAATTTAGTCCTTTTTTTTTGTAAAATAGAAAGCTTAAATTGATATAATGAATTGACTAAATTAAAACACTTTTGTAAAAGCTAGTAACTAAATTGATACATTGTAAATATCAGAAATCAAATTGGCTAATAACACTTTTAATTTTCTCTTAAGGAATTATTAACATGAGGCTTTGCAATACATTCTGTTGACACACTCAGTTGAAATTTATGAAGGTCCTATAATATTTACATAAGACTCATCCTATCTAATAAGCGAGACCCGTAATTCTGCAATGTAATCAATGAATTTGTATACTTGGCAAATATGAGGAAGGGTAAGTGTTTGTTATTGAAAGTAGATTTTGATGAAGCATATGACTTTGTTATTTGGGGTTACTTGGACTAAATGCTTGGTAGACTAGGTTTTTGTGCAGAATGGTGTCGTTGGATGCAGTCTTGTGTGCGCTTAGGTCATGTCTCAATTTTGGTAAATGAGATCCCAATAGAAGAGTTTCAAGTTAAAAAAGGACTGAGGCAGGATGATTCAGTATCACCCTTCCTTCTTATTCATAGCTATTGCAGAGGAGTTGGTTGACCTTATCAGAAGCGCCATTGAAGGGGGGCACTTCAAACCCTATCCAGTTTGTGAGACAATTTCATTTTCAATCCTATAATTTGCTGATGACACTATACTTGTTGTTGGGGAAATCTCGTGGGAAAATCTGTGGAGCATAAAATCGAACCTACAAGCGTTCAAACAAGTATCCGGCCTAGGGGTCAATTTTACTAAAAGCAATATTATTGGGCCACGCCCTTTTGGAATTTTTTTGCAGACAACATCTTGCTTTCTTTCGTGCTGCATTGGTTTACCCCCTTCAAACCCCTAGGGATCCTGCTTGTTGGTGCTAATCCGAGGAGAGCGTCATTGTGGCAACAAGTGGTTGATAAAGTGAGAACTAGGCCTGCTCTTTGGAAGGGACGTTTGCACTAAATAGGCAAACATGTAAGGTTAATAAACTGAGTGCTTTCATCATTGCCCATATACTTCTTCTCTTTCTACAAAGTCCCTAAGAGGGTTATATAGAATTTAACAAAGCTGCAATGTCAGCTTTTTTTTGGAGAGGTATGGAAGGTAAACCAGTTTGATGGGTAAGGTGGGATGATGTGTGCAGGCCCCAAAAGTGTGGAGGCTTGGGTATTAAGAACTTAGAACTCTTCAACGTGGCCCTTTTTACTAAATGGAAGTGGAGGTGCGTTAATGACCTGGAAGCAATTTGGTCCAATCTCCTAAAGGCTAGGTATGATGATCGTGAGAGGTGGTCCACACGCTCGTTGTGGTGGAGAGACTTACGCTCCTTAAGCGACAACTAGGTCTTGAATACATGATGATTCCGATCGTAGTTATGTAGACGGGTGGTTTGTAGCTCCAATACAAGTTTTGGGATCACCGTGGACTTGTAGAGATTCCCTTAAGAGCCTTTTTCCTAGGCTGTTTACTTTGGCAGCCAATAAAGAAGCTATATTGGCTGGAATGGGGGGTTTGGGATGGTGAGCACTAGGTGGGTGTGGAAGTGGTCTTGGATAAGGGTACTTTTCGATTTGTTGGTTGCATTAGTAATTTCAGCGAGATGAAGACATTGACTTTCAAGTTCAAACCTATGTGTGACCGTGTGATAGGGTGTGTAGTATTTATTTGTTAGTTCGTATAAATCGACAAAAAAACCTACACAAAAGAAACCATAAAATGTGGCATATATTATATTATTCCTTATACGTAGGGATAGTTTATTCATTAAATTGGTTGTTTTTTACATCTCTTGAAACATATTGTGACAGTTATAGATTAATTTTAATGGGGACTACTGATTAGTGTCTATAGTATTGTAGGCTTGCAACTAAATTTTGTCCTAAGAACAAAGATGACAGGTCGCCTTAGAAATTTGTGATCGCATGTCATGTGCTTTTTGCAAATTGTGTACCTTTTAAACAACAAAATTAAATAGATCTTTTAGTTTAGACAAAATTAAAAAGATGTGATTGTTGTTAGCAAAAAAATAAGATGTGATTAGTCAACAACCCATGACTAACCTCGACTGATTACAAATTTTCATTCTGTTTGGGCTTGCTCACAATAAAATGAGTATTAAATTTAATTACAAAATGTGAAAAAACCGCAAGGATACCCTTTTTGGTGAGTCAAGTCGATACCCTGTTTCATTGCACTAAGACGGATCTGATACACTTTCTCGGATTATAAAAAACATTTGCTGATTAGAAAACCTTTATGGAGGCATATTCACGGTACTTTGCTCTCTCTTTATATATCAATCAACATGTAACATGAGTTTGATTTGATTTGCATCAACATGTAACATGATTGGACATGTTTTGGGGTTGTTTTGGCGTTGTAGTTAAGTTAGGAATCGAGAGGAACGAGTATCGGAAATTGATCGGAATAGCGGATTTCATGGAAAAGACAATTTTTGCAATGCTGTCAGGAGGGCCCGGTCCGTGCACCCCCTGCTGAAAGTTCACACTAAAAATTAATTTGTGAGCCCAGTCCGTGCGCCCAAGGGCCCGGTCCGGGCCCTGACCTCTGATACCGAATTTTAAAAGCGTCTGAAGCTATTCCTTTTGATTCCAAACCTCTCCCGATCCTTTCCTTAACCCTTCCCATTGATGATTGAATGTTTTTATGTCCCGAATCGCTTATTTATATTGGTACAAAACGAGAAATGATATGTTATGTATAAACGCAAACCGAATAGTTTTGTATCAAGAGAGAATACAACTAAGTATCATCCATTGATTGGTTAAAAAGTTGTTTTGCTTATGTTTGGATGAAATGAATGGTTTTTCAATCATGCAAAGTATATTGATGGTGCAACATACGTAAGTTCATGTTAAGGTTCGTATACAAACCGAGTAATTGTGGTACCGAGTGTGAAAAACAATCAAGTATCAAGAATAGACCTAAAAGGCTAAGTTCATGTAATAATTTAAGAATGCGACTTCGTGTCGAGTAACGGACTTAATGTCCAAGAGGATAAGTATACGACTTCGTGTCGAGTAACAGACTTAATGTCCGAGAGGTTAATAAAAGATATTGAGGGGGATGACGATCCCGAGTTCATGTAGCATACCTAGCAGAGGGGAGTCATGAACCCGATGCTAGGGCCCTAGCATTATTCGGTATAGCTATACGAATTGGGGTTTCCGTTGAAATTGGGTATTCTAGAATACCTAGCATTATTACTCGGATTATGCTAAGCCACAGACAAGATTAAAAGACAGACATGATAATTCACAGACAAGAATGAGGTATGAGCAAGAACAGCTCATAAAACAATGAAAACGCCGAGAGAGGAAATGTGAGTGGATGTGAAAGAACTCACTGAGATTTATAATCTCACTATTTATGTTGTGGTGTTTTCAGATGTGGAGGGAAAGCAAAGCAGATTGAGGAGAAGTGGCGTATGTTGTAGCTGCTTAGTTAGAAGGAAGATCCTTTGGTGATCTTTATGATGTACCTTGCTTATTCCCTCCTCATGTATTATTAGGTTTAAATCCTTAAATTGTAATCAAGGTCATATAGTATGTTATAATCGTGTCTTGTAGATGGACCATAGTTATGTTATTTTATCGAACTTGTACCTATTGTGTACTTATTTCGGAATTGTAATTGAGAAATTCTCATCTCAAAGTTATGTAAGTGGTTTTAATCCGCTTTAGTTTTTATTTGGTCCATTGTTATTAGCAGGTTATACTTTGATGTTTATGATTATGTTAATGCCTTTTTGATCACTATGTAGTGAAATTTAAGGTGTTACAAGTTCTAAACGCCTTCTTTCTCTCCTCCCTCAGATCCCTTAATCTCTCACTTTGCCTCACATTCCTTATCCGTTTCAAAGGTTATGGGGGTTGTGGTTCTGGAGAATTCCAAATTTGCAAGAACCCTAAATTTAATTTTCTTTATTTAAATAAAAATAAAAATAAATATAATGACTCACTCGATGACAATGACAAACACATAAGTTGTTTAATGTCCACGTCATCAAGCTAACAGCCACTTATGTATTTTAAAAGCGGAGGCTAAGGAAAATATTAAAAAAAGTTAATGTGGCTAACGTTTTGTAACTTACAGAACCAAATTGGAGAAAAAAAGAAGATAAAAGACTAAATCATTACCTGAGATGAGGTTAAAGGACCAAAGGAGCAATTCAATCTTATTTATAGTTACGGTGATGAGGTACACATACTTGATCCCAGTAATTTTATACCATTTCGTAGAGGATAAAATTTAGGTAAGCTTATCACAAAAAAATAAATTAGGTAAAGTTCCCTAAGCCATGTTGGTGATGTTCCACTCACAAAATATTATAGAACACGTTTTAGCTGTAAATTTAGATTTTCAAAGAAAAAAACTCAATCAAACACTAGCCCCACAGAAAAAATATTAAATTTTTTTTTATTAGTTGACAAGAACATAAAAATTGTCCATTCATACAGATCGTCATCATCATAACATATAAGGTTATTCAAGTCCCAACAACATTTTTAATTTGTATTTAATACCTAATATTTTTTTAATACCTAATATAATCGTTATAATATCTTTTTTGACAAATAACCGTTATAATATCATTGACTATAAATGCTTAAACAATATAAATCCCAAAAAAAAAAAATATTTCACGTTCTACATGCCATTCGTAAGCAACCTTTTGAATCTCAATAAAATATAAATTTGTTCAAGATCCAAATTTTGAGGTAGTGGTGGCATATACTAGTATTTAGTCTTCTCAATAATAATCTAACATAAGGTGGGTTGGAACTTGGAACTTTTTTTTCTATGGCTAATTGTCAATCATACAGCAAAGCCAAAAGATGGGTTTCAGCTTCAGGCTTATTCTCCTTCGTCTTCCTCTTTTTCTTTGCTTCATGTACTTTCATCATCCATTGGATTGACCTCGTAAGTCTTAGTACTCTCTCTCTTAATCACCCTCTTATGGAAGTTAATAGTTCCTAATTTTGATGCTATGTTATATGGTGTTCTTAGAAGTACTTATTCATACTTTGTTTATCTCTCCTAATTTTGATGGGTAGTCAGGCTCTATGATTATGTAGTTAGACTCATTAAGGAAATACTTATTTATCAAAAAAGAATGTTTGAATTCATTCTTTTGATCAAGGCTAAGAGATCAATTTGATTTTTTTTTTGTATTAAGATTATAAGAAAAGGGTAGTAATTTTAATTCTGAATTTTTGTTTAACTGCCAAGATATTTTTGACTTTGGGAGTCAACATACATAAATTAAGAATCAGTTTGATCTTTTCACACATTTGCATCTTATATTATTTTCTATTTAAGTCTTTATTTGTAATTATACCACTTATCATATTCCTCATCTTGTCTCTTCTACTTTTACCATATTTTAGAAAATGAACGGGGAGAATATTTTTTATTTAAAACTACCTAGCATTTCATTCTTGAAATATAGGAAAAAGTAAAAAGGTCTAATATATATTCAATTAAAATAATATTATTATATTTTACATTAAGAAATGATATAAATTATGAGAAAATAGAAAGATGTTTTTGGTAGTGACCGTCATTTGACCAATAACCCATTCGTTCGATCATTAACTCTTTGTCCCAGTACCTTGACCAAGTCGACAACGGGTTCAAGTTGTTAAACACTATAGAATAATTGTTGTCAAATATATTGTAGTCAACATTTGGGTTAAGAAGGCAATAAAATAAAGAGATGTTCTATATTTAGTGTCTGTCCCTTGAAATTAGTTTTTAACAAAACAAAAGAAAACAGTTGCATCATGCAATGGGCACATATATACATACACACCACTTGCATGTGTAAGGTGCACAATTATTTATATTAAACCTTAATTAGGTTGTAGAATTTTAAGGCTAACCTCTCGCGTTGTTCATTCAATTCATTGAGGGCAATGAATTGTGTTTAACATAATGACGAGATGGATTGCCTTCTCCATCATCATCTTGGTTGTATTTGTTGCAAGTTCTTTCATCTTGGAAATTGACCTTGTAAGTCTCTATTATCCATGACATATATATCTATATATTTGTATCTTTGAATGTGTATTTTTTTTCTTCAAGATATTGCATGTTTTGACCTTGGTTGCATGATTCTCCCTTTATTCATAACACATCTTATTCTTGGTTAGTTTTTCCCTTCCCCAAGAGAGCTGGGGAATTGAAACTTTTACTCCCCGTTTTCATCCCAAGTAATTTTAACATGACAATTTAAAATTGAAAATCGTGTCTCGCATCTTCCTTCATTTTTTATAGGCAAACATTGGTGGTTAAAAAGTTAGAAGATGAGAAACTATTAGTTTTTACTTTAGCATATTCTAAGAACTCATCATAAGAGTAAATTTCATCTTGACATTTCTGCTGGCAGCTATCCTTGTTAAAGGTTTAAAATAATTATTTATCCATTTCGTATTACTAAGACTTTTTCAAGATAGTTAAACTAGAAGGAAAATTTGAAAGAGGGGGAATGAGATAAATATAATATTAGTGATAGGAGATTGATAAACAACCATATGTGATGCATAAGAAAGATGTTTAAACTTCCAATTTAGAAGGAATGTATGGTAGAATAGAATGGATTAGTGCAAGATTAGTATAAGGGTGGTATATTTATTATGATAGAGGGAGCTACATCGTATAAAAAATCACATACAACTAGCAAACATTTTATGTACTATGTGGTACTTTTAATTTGTAAAAATAATGTTGAAAGAATGATATCCTTTTAAGTCAGGAAAATAATGGGTGGACACCCATAAACCTCTCCAACACAATGAGAGAGAAACAAATGGAGGGGAGAAGCGATAGATTTGATGTGTGAATGGTGTCGGCGAAAAGAGAGAGATAAAGAGAAAGAGAAGTGTTAGATGAGTGTTTAAAATTAGTATGTGTCCAATCATCAAAGTCATAAAGTATTTCTATTTTTATTGCGTGTTTGGTTTGATGTTTGGTTATATAGACGTGCGTTATGACATCTCTTGTCACAGAAATTCCGAAGCTACAATACATAGCTTTTACATGGACGTGAAAGTTTCGCCATGGTTTTAGTTAAACGTAGAAAGGCTGCCACCGGTCCAAACACAGGCTTAGATTAACATGAAATCCAGAGTAGAGACTTGCATGTTGTTAGAAAAGTTAGAGTAAATACTCAAATTGGTCTCTGACAAAAAGAACAAAGACTAATTTGGTCCTTGAGAAATAAAGAGTACTCCCTATATTTTCAAATATAAGCAAAACCATCTGCTTAGTCATGTTATCAAATATAAATAAGTCAAAGTTTTTTTAGTTAATCTACTATATTTACCCTTATTAATTGCCATATTTTTCTTTTCTCAATCCAAGTAACATTTGGTGTCTCAACTTTCGCTTCCTTTTTCAGTTTTTAAGAAGAGTTAATAGGGGTAATTTAGGAATCATAGTTCTTTTTTTAAGTGTTTTTAAAGAGTGTGCATAGCCGTTTTTTGTATATATATGAAAACAAATAGAGTACTAATTTGGTCATTAAGAAAATGTGGGTCAAATTAATTCTTAATACATTTTCTTTTGAATAAATTTTTATACACTTTTTCTCTCTGTTTTTTTTTTTATAATCAAGTTAGACCTCATGGCCCATATAAGCTGGCATGCACACATCCCACTAAAATGTGATGTAAATGTAAAGTTAGTCTATGTTTATATTTAAACAAGGTCTTTTTTTTGAGATCTTTTCTTTAGTGTAAGATCATGCTGATACCAGCATTTTTATATATGTTTGTTTGGGTTTAATCTTCAATTTTTAATTAATGTTTACTTTCAACAATTCTTTAATAAGATCCAAAAACTAACTTATTTTTGTAAATCCAGAAACTAACTTATTTTTGTAAACTGATTAATCTAAATATGCATTCAGTAACACTTGAGGTGCTAGCTCAGTCGTAAGAGCTTAACATTGTATCTTCAAGATACTGAATTCGAATCCCCTTGGAGACAGTTGTAAAATGGCTGTTAGTGCCACTTTGATTAATGAAATTTTCTCATTCCTCAAATATGTATTCAGTATGCTTACTGCCGTTGATAAAAAAAAAAGTATGCTTACTGCTTATTACAATTATAACATAACCGTGTTATTTTTTCTTTCAGTCCAAAATAACAAGCACTACAATTTTCAAGACAATTGAAGTCTTCAATAATAGTAAACAACCCCAATTTCCACTGAACTGCACCACTGGACCCTCAGCACCAATCTGTGCAGCATACTATCCAACAACATTTGAGCCTGATGATGAAGACTCATCAGCAACATGTCCAGATTACTTCAAATGGATCCATGAAGATCTTAAACCATGGGAAAGTACAGGAATCACAAGGGAAATGGTGGAAAGAGGCAAAAACATTTCACATTTTAGGCTTGTTGTTGTGAATGGAAAAGCATATGTAGACAATTATGTTAAATCTTTTCAAACAAGAGATGTTTTCACAATATGGGGTATACTACAACTTTTGAGACTATATCCAGGCAAGATACCAGACTTTGATCTAATGTTTTGGTGTGGAGATAAGACTGTGGTGGACAAAAACACTTTCCAAGGTCCAGAGCTTCCACCAGTTTTCCATTATTGTGGAGAGGAAAATTCACATGACATTGTCTTCCCTGATTGGACCTTCTGGGGTTGGTAAAGCTTCTACTCTTCCACTATGTTTTACTGTCTAATCTTAAAATTTGAAGACATAATGTTATTTCATTATTGAACAGATCTTACACAAGCACTTTACAAACACATTTAATTTCAACACAAATTTTTGTTGTGTACTAGTCAAGTTGACCGTCAGATATAATATAAAAGACCATGAGTAGTTGAGATTGTATGAACCAGCATGAAATCTCAACTATTCATAACATTTCATTGTATATCCTATGGTCAGATTGACTGGTACACCGGTGAGGAACTTGGTTGATCCCTCACTCTAGAAGCCACCTTTTAATATATCTTGAATTTTTATCTAATTGTGCTTGTAAGCATAATGCTCATGCAAGCAAGAATAATGTCATTATTGTTTCCTTTAATTAAATGAATCAACGCAAATATCTTATAGTTTTATAATTTTTTTTCATGTTAGGGCTGAGCTTAACATAAGACCATGGGAAACAACATTGCATAATATACAAGAAGGCAACAAGAAGGTCAAATGGAAGAATAGGATACCGTACGCTTTTTGGAAGGGCAACCCTACAGTATCTAACATAAGGAAAGAACTTGGCAAGTGCAATGCCTCAGAAGAACAAGATTGGAATGCCCGAATATATGACGTGGTAAATATGTAATATTAAGCATTTGGCTTTTGTTCAGAGTATTTGCACTTCAAAGATGAGATTCAGATTTTTTGGTTCCTTTTCAGCAATGGCAAGAGGAAAAATCAAAAAACTTTCAGGACACAAAACTAGAAAATCAATGTACTTACAGGTATGTAAATGTGTGACTCAACTACACTACACACCCTTTTCAAACACCGTTTGATTTTACTTACTAAACTATGAAATTTGTGTGCCACTTTCTATGTTAAGGTACAAGATTTATGCAGAAGGGGCAACATGGTCTGTGAGTGAAAAGTACATAATAGCATGTGACTCTATGACTATGTTCATAGAGCCTAAGTACTATGACTTCTTTACAAGAAGCTTGGTACCTTTGCAGCATTACTGGCCAATCAGTATCAAAGACATGTGTGAAGAGATTAAGTTTGCAGTGGATTGGGGCAATTCTCATCTTAACAATGTAATCATCTTATTCCTCTATTGAGCTCTAAATGACTTCTTTACTTATTACAAACTTATGCTAAGCTAAAGTATGCTACTAGTTGCACAGTGAAACATGCACTTCATTTCTGCATACACAAATGACACCTAAGTTTAATTGGACTCAACATTAAACTTTTTGATTGCAGGCACAGGCAATTGGCAAAGGAGGAACAAACTACATCATAGATAATTTAAGGATGAAGTTTGTTTATGATTACATGTTTCATCTATTAAACAGTTATGCAAAGCTATTAAAATACAAACCAACCATACCAGCAGATGCAATTGAGATTTGTCCCGAAAGTATGGCGTGTTCCTTGCGTGGCCTAAGAAAGCATTTCATGGTGGAGTCCATGGTAACGTCACCAAGTAATACACCTCCATGCACAATGCCTCCTCCTTATACAGATAAAACTCTCCAACAATTTCTACATGAAAAGAAGAATTTAATTCAACAAGTGAAGACAAAGAATATTCATAAATAGTAATAAAGGACTTGTGTTGTAGTTTATATGTAGATGTAGTTCACACACATATACCCTTTTTCTCAAGCAAAATGGGTCTGCAATACCCTTCATGCATATCATTCTAATAATCATAGTCATAGTGTAACAAGCTAAGCAGTTCAAAAGTGTAACTGAATTTTTTTTATTGGAAATTTTTAGCCATTTCAGTTACGCATTTTCACAAACAGTTTGAGTGCGGTAACTAAAGATGACACCGTGATCCTCTACAATAGCACGGCATCGGTACCGGAATCGTTTGTCGCATATCAACCGACGCCTTAATCACCGACGATATCAAACGCCCCGTATTGGTTCCCTTCCTCTTGAGAGCGAGGCTCTTCACCCCTAAGATAGTGTTCCTAGTTATTCGCTTCTCGTGCAATGTTGAAAGCGAGGAAACAAGGACCATTGAGCAATTTTTGTAAAATTGGGTATAACCAGTTATTTTAAGGGTGCACCGGTGGACCGCGTATGAAGTATTCCACCTCATAACTCTCCAACTTAAACTTGGGACAAAACTTCTAGTGGGAAGAATTGTCTAACTTTTGAGGTGTATTGGATTAGGATTTTGAACGATTTTAGAAGTTTTTTTTTGTCAAAAAACTTTTGGGTAAAAAAATTGGCTTTTTGTCACTTAAATTCAATTCGCTGGTATTTAATAAGGATTTTTAGGACTTTTTAAAGTGTATATCAAAATTTAGTGGTATTTATTTGAGATTTTCTATCACTTAAAAAACAATCCATGCGTTTAAAAAAAAACATAATGTTATGAATAATTAATAAGGATTTTTAGGACTTTTTAAAGTGTATATCAAAATTTAGTGGTATTTATTTGAGATTTTCTATCACTTAAAAAACAATCCATGGGTTTAAAAAAAAACATAATGTTATGAATAATTGGTGGATGTCCATCTCTCCTTAGTCCTATCATCTTACCTAGGATACTCTATGTTCGGTACCGTGCTACCGATCGTGAGGATCGATATTATGCAGTTGGTAGATATTTTGTCCTTGATTTTATCTTTGTCTTCAGGCTGAGAGGAAAGTCTTGTTCGACCCGGGATGTTCGACCTTGAGGGGCGATGTTGAGGTGTTCGATCTTGAGATGTTCGAACTTGGAGGGCGAGGTTGTACCTGCAATGATACTCCGACGCTCAAGTCAGTATTTGAGAGAATGAGTGTTTGGTTAGAAAGTGCTTCCCATTAATGAGCATTGAATGGGGTATTTATAGAGTTTTGAATGTGTTTGTGTTGTTTATTCTGAGCCGACCGATCTTGAGAAGACATCTGAGCCGTTGATTTGGTTGGGCTGTTAATGGGCCAAATTGTTAATGGGCCCTAAATGAGGGGTGCAATTATTATTTAAGACATATTACCATAACAGTGGCCCCCCAAGTCTGGTCGATTCGAGGAGCGAGCTTGACTTGATGGGCGACGTAGCCTTGTATTTTTGTCTTTGTTTTGAGTAGAAATTTCTTCAGTCTTGAGTTTATGTCGAGCCTGGGATTTTTGGCCGATGTTAAATGGTCGTCGATCTTCCGAGCGATGTAGATAGTTTTTGAATTCAGTGTTGCTTTGGAATCAGTGCCATCTTGGAATCAGTGCCATCTTTATTGTTTCTGACAAAGCGTGATTTCACAGTGGCGGCGCGTGATGGTGACGTTTATTCTTCATCGTGCGAATTTTAATGGGCTAGGGTTTGGATGTGACGCTTCGACTTCCCGGCCCAGGCCCATAAAATTCGCTTTGCTATAAATAAAGGGTCTCACCTTCCCATTTATTGCTTGCTGATCATTTGTCTTCGTTTTATCGATCTTCGAGAGCTCCCGAGCTTCTTTAAAGTAAACGAGTTTGAAAAAGTTTCGAAGTACTTTTAAGGTCGGTTTCTGTGGATCGACAACCGTATTTCTCCAGATATAATCAACTTGCGGCTTAGTTCCGAGGTTAGTCTATTTTTGATTTTTCTTTACTTTTCTTTTCGTTTGTGCCTGGACTTCCCCCAGTCCCCTTTGATCTCAGAATGGGGGTCGTCAGGTCGGGTTCCGACTTGCTCGCGAACCCATTTTCGATCGTTATTCCTGACATTTCGTCCCCCATTCCTGTAGATTCGCTCTGGCGAGGACAAAACAAACTCGGAGAGACGTTACTCAGTACCGGAAAGAGTTTACGAGTGCGATGGCATCTGGTGGTGAAATCCCTGAGGTCCGTGCCGAGCCTTCCGAAGCCGCCGCCCCGGATGTGCAAGAGCACTCTGCTTCCGCCCCTGTGAGTGATAAGGCGGAAGATAATTTTGAGAGCGAAAGTTCTTCTCCTGCGACCGATGCTAATGAACCGAATGACGATACTCCCGAAGATGTGGAGGAGGATTGCTTGGTGGATGTGATGGCTGTTACTTCCGAGTCTGATGAGGAAATCCCAGTGGAGGAATCAGAGGGTTCCGAGGTCGATCTTGGGTCGAGTTCCGACTCTGCTGAAGAGTCCGATAGAGAGGGTGTCGAAGAACAAGTTGAATCTCGCCCTAAGAGCCAACCGGAGTCCAGCCGAGCTTCTGCCGTTTCTCAGGATGAGTACTCTAGTACTGGTTGCGGGGACCTTGACGTGCCGGTGCGAGAGGTCTCCCAATATGATTGGGTTTCCAAAAATATTTTGGAGATCGAATCGTTGTACCAGCATGGGTTTAATTTGGAGAGGGTCGGGAGGAAAGCTTCGGGTCGCTCGAAGCGAATTTGGAGAGTTGAGGGAATGAAGAAGGGAGAGCATGTGGCTTTGTGGCCAGGAGAGCTTAAGTTTACTTTGTATCATATGCTGATAAACGAGATGAATATCAGGCCTCCTTTCACTTGGTTCGAGCAGACGGTCTTGGCGACTTTGGATGTTGCGCCTTCTCAGTTGCATCCAAACGCGTGGGCTTTTGTTCGAGCTTTTGAGCTAATGTGTCTTCATCTGGAGGGCGAGGATCGATATTATGCAGTTGGTAGATATTTTGTCCTTGATTTTATCTTTGTCTTCAGGCTGAGAGGAAAGTCTTGTTCGACCCGGGATGTTCGACCTTGAGGGGCGATGTTGAGGTGTTCGATCTTGAGATGTTCGAACTTGGAGGGCGAGGTTGTACCTGCAATGATACTCCGACGCTCAAGTCAGTATTTGAGAGAATGAGTGTTTGGTTAGAAAGTGCTTACCATTAATGAGCATTGAATGGGGTATTTATAGAGTTTTGAATGTGTTTGTGTTGTTTATTCTGAGCCGACCGATCTTGAGAAGACATCTGAGCCGTTGATTTGGTTGGGCTGTTAATGGGCCAAATTGTTAATGGGCCCTAAATGAGGGGTGCAATTATTATTTAAGACATATTACCATAACAGTGGCCCCCCAAGTCTGGTCGATTCGAGGAGCGAGCTTGACTTGATGGGCGACGTAGCCTTGTATTTTTGTCTTTGTTTTGAGTAGAAATTTCTTCAGTCTTGAGTTTATGTCGAGCCTGGGATTTTTGGCCGATGTTAAATGGTCGTCGATCTTCCGAGCGATGTAGATAGTTTTTGAATTCAGTGTTGCTTTGGAATCAGTGCCATCTTGGAATCAGTGCCATCTTTATTGTTTCTGACAAAGCGTGATTTCACAGTGGCGGCGCGTGATGGTGACGTTTATTCTTCATCGTGCGAATTTTAATGGGCTAGGGTTTGGATGTGACGCTTCGACTTCCCGGCCCAGGCCCATAAAATTCGCTTTGCTATAAATAAAGGGTCTCACCTTCCCATTTATTGCTTGCTGATCATTTGTCTTCGTTTTATCGATCTTCGAGAGCTCCCGAGCTTCTTTAAAGTAAACGAGTTTGAAAAAGTTTCGAAGTACTTTTAAGGTCGGTTTCTGTGGATCGACAACCGTATTTCTCCAGATATAATCAACTTGCGGCTTAGTTCCGAGGTTAGTCTATTTTTGATTTTTCTTTACTTTTCTTTTCGTTTGTGCCTGGACTTCCCCCAGTCCCCTTTGATCTCAGAATGGGGGTCGTCAGGTCGGGTTCCGACTTGCTCGCGAACCCATTTTCGATCGTTATTCCTGACATTTCGTCCCCCATTCCTGTAGATTCGCTCTGGCGAGGACAAAACAAACTCGGAGAGACGTTACTCAGTACCGGAAAGAGTTTACGAGTGCGATGGCATCTGGTGGTGAAATCCCTGAGGTCCGTGCCGAGCCTTCCGAAGCCGCCGCCCCGGATGTGCAAGAGCACTCTGCTTCCGCCCCTGTGAGTGATAAGGCGGAAGATAATTTTGAGAGCGAAAGTTCTTCTCCTGCGACCGATGCTAATGAACCGAATGACGATACTCCCGAAGATGTGGAGGAGGATTGCTTGGTGGATGTGATGGCTGTTACTTCCGAGTCTGATGAGGAAATCCCAGTGGAGGAATCAGAGGGTTCCGAGGTCGATCTTGGGTCGAGTTCCGACTCTGCTGAAGAGTCCGATAGAGAGGGTGTCGAAGAACAAGTTGAATCTCGCCCTAAGAGCCAACCGGAGTCCAGCCGAGCTTCTGCCGTTTCTCAGGATGAGTACTCTAGTACTGGTTGCGGGGACCTTGACGTGCCGGTGCGAGAGGTCTCCCAATATGATTGGGTTTCCAAAAATATTTTGGAGATCGAATCGTTGTACCAGCATGGGTTTAATTTGGAGAGGGTCGGGAGGAAAGCTTCGGGTCGCTCGAAGCGAATTTGGAGAGTTGAGGGAATGAAGAAGGGAGAGCATGTGGCTTTGTGGCCAGGAGAGCTTAAGTTTACTTTGTATCATATGCTGATAAACGAGATGAATATCAGGCCTCCTTTCACTTGGTTCGAGCAGACGGTCTTGGCGACTTTGGATGTTGCGCCTTCTCAGTTGCATCCAAACGCGTGGGCTTTTGTTCGAGCTTTTGAGCTAATGTGTCTTCATCTGGAGAGGCCGGTCTCGCCGTCGCTCTTTTTTCATTTGTTTGAGATCAATCGGAATAGTAGTGAGAATAAGTCCGGCCGTGAACACGTCAGTCTTCGTTCGAGGCGAGGTGCCAAGATTTTTAAGGCCTATGCGGACTCGTTGAAGGGGAATTGGAAGGAGTTATTTTATTGGGTCGAACCGGTGACCGACGAAGCGATTGAGAGAGTGGGAAAGTTTTCAGAGGATGGTCGGACTTTGGTGTCCACCAAGTTTCCCATTGGTTGGAGTCAGGCCCATTTTGAACGATCCACCAATTCCTTTTCGGTTGGTCAGAATCGTTTGAACGCTGCCGATCTTCTTACCAAGAGGATCCTGATGTTTATTTCTGAGAACATTCCGTTTTCAAAACATAAGTATCGGGGTATCCCTGCGGCTAAGATAGTTCAGGCCGGAAAGCGAAGACGAGTGCAAATTGTCTTAGGTAGCTTTGTTTTTCTTGCTATTGATATTTGCATATTTTTGACCGTAGTTTGTATGACCGATTTATGTTTCTTTTCCAGATACCATGGCCCCAAAGAAGCTCGCCGTAATGAAGGCGCTGGCGATGAGAAGCGTCGAGATATCTGGAGATGCTGAGGGGGTTGGTGTACCGCTTCCGACTTCTCCCCAGGCCGAGACTGTTGTTGGGACGGTTACTGCTGCTTCTCCGATAAATATCGTTACCCAGGAGGACCTTGCCTATGAGGCTATGGTCGATCTTGTTTCCAGTTCTCCTCCCCCGACTGCTCCCGAAGTTGGTGCGGGTATCTCGGGAAAAAGGGTGCGCACCGAGGCAAGTGGCGAGCAGAGGCCAGAAAAAAGGAGTAAGACTTCGAGGAGACCGAAGCATAAGAGTAAGACCGTACCCTTGGAGGAGGGTTTTTTGGAGCAGAATTACGCCCAATGGCGGGAGGATCCTGTCGGGGCGTCTGTTAAATTGTTGGCGAATTTGGCCGATGTTCATAGGATCGAGAAAAAAAAATACGAGCAGCGGGCTAAGGGTAAATGACATCACTGCTTTTTATATTCATAAAAACATCTCTTTCTTCATAAACTGATTTCCCTTATTTTTCGATTTTGCAGCTTCGTTGGAGCTTGAGAAGTCAAAAATAGTGAAGCTCGTGGAGGACGTGGCTTTAAAATCGAGAGAGCTTGCTCGATCAAAGCAAGAACTTCTGGTTCTGAAGGAAAGCCAAGAGGAGGTTGTACGTCGGGCGGAGTTTGCGGAGAATCGTGTCAAGGAGCTTGAAGAAAGGGAAAAAGTTTTGGAGGGGGAGCTTGCCGAGGCCAACGAGAAGATCAAAGGTTTGGAGTTTCGTGTAGCTGGTTTGGAAGAGGATTTGAAGAAAGCATCTGAGGCACGGGTCGGTACGAGCGGCGATGCGGAGGCTCGAATTGCAGAGCTTGAGGCAGCCCTTCAGCAAAGCAGAAGAAATGCTAAAGAGGCGACAAAACTTGCAAATGAGGCTAGGAGGGAGGCTCGGGAAGCTGCTAATTCTGCAATTGAGCTGTACAAGGAGGGTTTTGAGTCCGCCCAGGAGCAAATTACTTTGGTCCATCCTTCTATAATTTTGGATCGGTCGATTATTGACGCCGACCATGAGGTAGAAGGGGGTCAGATCTTTAAGATCGATGCTCAGACGCAGACGAAGAGTGTGATATTCCCGACCTCCACTGCCTGATGTTGTAACAGCGTTTCTTTTGCAGAAGTTCCTGGTGTATGCTTTTACTTATGCATTTTTTGTATAGATCCGGAACTTCTGTTTGGTCTTAGCTGGAGATATTTGTAACCTCTTTTTGGAATATGCTTATAAGGCCTTTACGAGCTTTAATGAATGCTTTTCGAATTTCGCATGCCATGTATGTCGTTTTTGCGAGTTTTTAACGAGTGCTTTTTAAATTCTGCACGTCGTGTGTGACGTAAAAACGTCGGTAATCGAGGAACTCGATTTACCAGTTTTGAACCTATAGGACAGTTTACTAGGACTCGGCCCAGATTTAACTCGCCCCATAGGGGTATCGGCAGCTGTGGCCGATGGTCGTTCGTAGGACGTTTCGATCCTTGAAGACCCGGTCTCTTTGAGATAGTTTGCCAAGACTCGGCTCGGATTTAACTGTTTTCTCAAAGAGTTTTTGACCTTTGGGTGGTCGCTTTTGGGAGATCTTTTAAGATCGGTCCCAGTTGATTCCTGTTGGGGGGAATTAAGTCCCTTCATTCTGTTTGATGAAAATCAAGAATGTGTGGCGACTTGAAAAAACTTTTGAGAAGTATTGAAAGCGTTTGAAAGAAATGTCAAGCTTCTTTGTTAATAGCTTATTTCGAGTTTACACAAGATCGGTGTGAGTGACTTCTTTCTAAGGATAATAACTTTTCAGTTTTGTTGCGTTCCAAGTTCTCTCAATCTTTCTTCCTTGGAGGGTCTCCAATTTAAAGGCTCCCGTGCCGGTTTTAGATAAAATTCGGTAGGGGCCTTCCCAGTTTGGGGCGAGCTTTCCTTGGGAGGCGTTTTTCTGACCGACGTCAGCCCTTCTGAGTACCAGATCGCCAGGATTGAAATCTCTGTGAACGACCTTGGTGTTGTATCTGGTTGCCACCTTTTGTTTGATGATCGCTTCTCGGAGCGAGGCTCGACCTCGGATTTCATCGATGAGGTCGAGTTCTTCTCTTAGGGCTTGATCGTTATTGCTTTGTGTTTTGGGATTTGCCGTTCTCCAACTAAGTTCGCCGATTTCGACGGGGATGACCGCCTCGCTGCCGTAGGAGAGCCTAAAAGGTGTTTCCCCAGTGGAGCTTTGGGGGGTCGTCCGGTATCCCCAGAGGACGTAAGGCAATTCTTCTACCCAATTTCCTTTAGCATCGTCCAAACGTCGTTTCAGCCCGTTTAGTATTACTTTGTTTGCAGCCTCTGCTTGACCGTTGGTTTGAGGGTGCTCTACTGAAGTGAAATGGTGTTTAATTTTAAGCTCGAACATTAGTTTGCGGAATCTTGTGTCTGTGAATTGCGTCCCGTTGTCTGTTACTACTACCTCGGGGATCCCGAACCTGCTCATAATGCTTTTTTTGAAGAACTTTATGCAGTTTTTTGCAGTGATGGTTGCCAGGGGTTCCGCTTCTATCCATTTACTGAAATAGTCTACGGCGACGATCAAGAATTTGACTTGTCCTGGTGCTTTTGCGAAAGGTCCGAGCAAGTCCATTCCCCACCATGCGAAGGGCCATGTGGAGGATAAACTCGTGAGGTCTGTGGGGGGAGCTATGTGCACATTGGCGTGGATTTGACATTTCTTGCACTTCTTCACGTGATCACTAGCATCACCGATCATGCTCGGCCAGTAGTAGCCGGCTCGAAGGGTTTTTCGTGCTAAAGATCGAGCTCCCATGTGCTGGCCGCAGATCCCCTCATGAATTTCTGTCAACACATAGGTCGCTTCCTCTCCCTCGATGCATTTAATTAACGGGGAAGAGAGGCTTCGTTTATAGAGCGTCCCGTTGATGGCTGAAAAAGCCGAGGCTCTTCTCCTGATATATTTGGCGTCGTTTCTGTCTGAGGGTTCCGTTCCTGAGACGATGTACTCTAGAATTGGGGTTATCCAGCTGTCTGCCTCTTCAAGTACGTAGATGGTCGGGTTAAACAGCGGCTCGATAGATACACTGGGATTGTGTAGTGTTTCTTGGATGGTCGTCCTTTGGTTACCCGGGGTTTTTGTGCTTGCGAGTTTGGCGAGGATATCAGCTCGTTGGTTTTCCGTTCTTGGGACATGAATTACCTCGCTTGCTTCAAATTTAGCTATTAGCGACCGTACCTGAAGTAGGTATTTTTGTAGGATTGGTTCTTTGGTCTCGTATTTGCTTTCGATCTGGGAGACCACCAAGAGAGAGTCGGTATGGAGTTTAATTTTTTGGACTTGGAGGTCAATTGCCAGGCGAAGTCCGGCAATGCAAGCTTCGTACTCTGCTTGGTTGTTCGAGGTGGGAAAACCGAATGCAAGGGAGACTTCGATGATGACCCCAGTCGGGCTTTCTAGCATAATCCCAGCACCACTCCCTTTTGGATTTGAGGAACCATCGACGTAGAGGATCCATATGTCAGAGCCGGTGTTAGCGGGTGTCATCTCGGCGATGAAGTCGACTAAAACTTGTGCTTTAAGTGTGGTTCGAGCTTCATATTTGATACCGAACTCTGAGAGTTCTACGGCCCATTTGATCATCCTTCCAGCCAGATCGGGTCTGTGGAGTATCTGTCTGATTGGGTAGTTAGTGCGGACGACTACCTGGTGGGCGACGAAATAAGCTCGAAAACGTCGAGCTGCAACAATGAGGGCCAAGGCGATTTTCTCGATTTTCTGATAACGACTTTCAGCCCCGTGCAGAGCCTTGCTTGCGAAGTAGATGGGACTTTGCCCGGTTTCGAGTTCGCGTACTAGAACGGCAGCTAATGCCTCTTCCGAGACTGCTAGATATAGGTATAATGTTTCTCCTTCATTTGGGCGAGTTAAAATTGGAGGCTCGGAGAGAGATTTTTTAAGTTGCTTCAAAGCTTCGTCTTGCTCGGGTGTCCATTTGAAATCTTTTTCTTCTTTTTTGAGGATTTTGAAAAGTGGAAGAGATTTGAATGCTGCATTCGATATGAAACGAGATAGAGCAGCTATCATTCCATTGAGTTTTTGTACTTCTCTTTTGGACGTCGGAGTTCGCATTTCTGTGACGGATCGACATTTGTCTGGGTTTGCCTCGATACCTCGTTCTGTTAAGAAGAAACCTAAGAATTTCCCAGCTCGAACCCCGAAAGTGCATTTCTCTGGGTTTAATCTCATTCTGTTTTTTCGTACCTCAGAGAAAATTGCTTTCAGATCGCTCACATGGTCGGCATCATTTTTGCTTTTGGCGATCATATCGTCGAGGTAAACCTCTACGCTTTTACCGATCTGGTTTTGGAAAACTTTGTTCATCATTCTTTGATAAGTTGCTCCAGCGTTTTTTAAATCAAAGGGCATAACACGGTACGCGAAGTTTCCTCGGTCAGTGATGAAGGCGGTTTTTGCTTGATCTGGTGGAAACATGGCGATTTGGTTGTACCCGGAGTATGCGTCCATGAAAGATAACAACTGGAAACCGGAAGCGCTGTCGACCAAACGATCGATACTGGGGACCGGAAAGGCGTCTTTTGGGCAAGCTTTATTAAGATCGGTGTAGTCGACACACATACGCCATTTTCCGTTAGACTTCTTCACCAGGACAGGGTTTGATAACCAAGTTGTGTATTTAACCTCAGAGATAAAGTTGGCTCGGATGAGGTCGTCTACTGCTAAGGTGGCAGCAATGGCTTTTTCTCTGCTTTGGGCCCGCTTTCTTTGGGCGATCCATTTTGCTTCTGGGTCAATTGCGAGGCGATGGCAGGCAATCTCTGGCGGGATCCCAGGCATGTCTTCGGCCGACCAAGCAAAGATGTCTTTGAAATCTTTAAGACATTGGGTTAATTCGGTCTTGATCTTTTCTGGAAGGTCGATCCCTATTTTGATTTTTTGGGAGGGGTCTGAACCGAGTTGTGTTTCGACGAACTTTCCATCAGGCTCTGGTCTTCTGATTTTGCGTTTGAGCTCTTTTGTTAGCTCGTCGACATCTATCTGTTTTTCGACATCCGGACCGCAGTTGGTTCCTACGTTAGTGGCGGTGTTAACTTCAGTCGATCTCCCTTTTGGCATTTTGGGAGTCGCCAGTTCTTCCGAAGGGGGAACCCCTTCATGCTCCGAAGCTTTTCTTTCGTTCTTAGTCCATAGGAAAAAACACCTGGAGGCCGACTCTAAGTCAGAGTTTAAAGTGATAACTCTGTCGCAAAGAGAGTGGAACTTCATCTTTAAGTGAGTGGTGGATGTAACCGCCCCGAGCCTGCCGAGGGTCGGTCTTCCTATAATGCCGTTGTATATGGATTCACAAGGCAAGACGAGGAATTTGGTTCTGATGGTTCGGACCATTGGTTCGGTTCCGTAGGTAACCATTAGCTCCAGATGTCCAAGGGGTTTCGTTCGAGATCCGTTAAAACCGGACAAAGCCGTCCCTCTATAAGGGGTGAGTTCCTCTTTATCGATCCCCATTTTGCTCAGAAGATCGATAAAGATGATGTCTGATGAGCTCCCCTGATCGACCAGGATTCTACGTACCTCTTTGTTGGCTATGATTGCCGATATCAAGAGAGGTACGTGTTTGTTAGCTTTTCCGTCAATAAGGTCGTTGTCACTAAAAGATAATGGAGGTCGGTTAGTCTTGACCGGGGTCGCTGACGTTGAAGCCACGCACAACAATTCCTTCCATTTTCTCTTCATGGATTTTCCCGATCCTTCATGATCGAATCCCCCAGTTATCATCATGATAACCGAGCGTTTTTTATCCAGCTCTTCGCGGTCTGCGTCGATCACTTCTTTTCCTTTTGCCCTGAGGTTTTCATTTCTTTCTCTTCCGAGGTTGTCAGATCGTTCTCCCTCCCTTTTGACATAAGAAGATAGTTTTCCCCGTTTTATTAAATCTTCTATGTCATCTTTTAGGGCGTTGCAATGGTTTGTGTCATGGCCATTGCTTCTGTGGTATCGGCAGTATTTGTTGGCCTTCTGCCCAGGTCGGCTAGGCAAGGACCTGGGAGGCTTGACGTCCCTGAATTCGACGTTCCAACATTCCCCTAGTAACTGGGCGTTTGGAGACGTTGAGTTCGGTGTATATCTGGTGACGATTTTTCTTACCGATGTTCCACGAGTTTTTACGAGGGTCGATCTCGACGTGGCGTTTTGATGGTTCTGCATGTGACGACGGTTTATCGACCTTGGAATTTTCTTCTTCGTTAATAAAGCACTGGGATAGTTCGAGGAATTCCTGAAGGGTGTTGGGTTCCCATGTGTTGATGTGCTTTCGGAACGAGCTTCCAGGTAGCAGACCTTGGGCCATGAAGAAAATTCGAAAAGCGTCGTCTAACTGCCGAACCTGAAGAGCTTCAACATTGAATCGCTCTATATATTCCCTCAGGGGTTCATTTACTTTCTGGACAATAGACGATAGAACATTTTTGTTTTTGGGTTTGCTCTTGGAATGGGCAAAGTGCACCGAGAAGTGTTTTGCTAACTGGTCCCATGAGGAGATGGTATTCGACCTTAACGTCCGAAACCATTCGGAAGCCATTTTGTCTAGGGTTAAAGGGAATATTCGGCATTTCATTTCCATGGGTACATTTCGATACTGCATGGTCGTGTCAAATTGGTCTAGATGCCTGTCGGGGTCGCCCGTTCCGTCGTAAGTTTTCAAACCTCCAGGGGGTTTCTCGAGATACCGGGGAACCCGGAAGTTGTCAATCGATCTTGTGAAAGGACCTTTTCGCCCCGGTTGATTAGCCCGTGACAGTGGTTGGCGTCGGTGATGGGGTTCAGGATGTCCGTATCGTCGTGTTTGATTGTTTTGAACGCTGTCATGGCTTCTCGATCGTCTCCTTGACGAGGTCGAGCCTTCAATTTGGCGAGCCGGAGGAGAACGGGAACCATTCCCTCGGTGGCGGCGTGGAGGAGAATGAGGATCATCAAGATCGTCATATTGTCGAGCTGATGGAGAACGGGAATCACTCCCTTGGTGGCGGCGTGGCAGAGAATGAGGATCATCAAGATCGTCGTATTGGCGAGCCGGAGGAGAACGGGAACCATTCCCTCGGTGGCGGCGCGGCGGGGAGCGATGAGTGAGCTTTCTCCGAGGGGGTGATCGATGAAAAAGTCTCCTTCGAGTTGGGCGTCGTTCTTCCAGTGAGCTCTGCCCGGATGATTGTTGATCCAGGACGTTTCGATTTTGCAGTCTCGCTACTTCGGATTCGAGGTTGGCGAAACGATTGTTTCTTTCTTCACTTACTGCTTCTTGCCGAGCCAATAGCTGAACGAGCTGTTGAACCGCGTCTGTCAAGGTCGGGAGTAATTGGGGGGGAGGTGGTAAGCTCGTCTCATCTGCGCCCGATTGTGCTCGGGAAGGTCCCGTGTTGGGAAGTCGGCTTGGTGTTTGTGACGAATTTGTGAGTCCCTGGACGTAGCCTTCAGGAGTTTGCTGAGGGCCGAGGTCAGGTTCGGCCATGAGACGAGTCGGTATCGAGCGGCGTGTTGGTGCCATTCAATAAGTTCAAGGAGATGGTGAGAAAAATCGGGTACTGTTCCCTCCCACTGTGGTCGCCAATGTTCGGTACCGTGCTACCGATCGTGAGGATCGATATTATGCAGTTGGTAGATATTTTGTCCTTGATTTTATCTTTGTCTTCAGGCTGAGAGGAAAGTCTTGTTCGACCCGGGATGTTCGACCTTGAGGGGCGATGTTGAGGTGTTCGATCTTGAGATGTTCGAACTTGGAGGGCGAGGTTGTACCTGCAATGATACTCCGACGCTCAAGTCAGTATTTGAGAGAATGAGTGTTTGGTTAGAAAGTGCTTCCCATTAATGAGCATTGAATGGGGTATTTATAGAGTTTTGAATGTGTTTGTGTTGTTTATTCTGAGCCGACCGATCTTGAGAAGACATCTGAGCCGTTGATTTGGTTGGGCTGTTAATGGGCCAAATTGTTAATGGGCCCTAAATGAGGGGTGCAATTATTATTTAAGACATATTACCATAACACTCTATAACTCCCATGAGTAAAGAGCTTTAACTCATTCTTATTGCTCTTAACTTTGTGCTTGTAAGTTACAAGATTTGTATCCTATAAATAGGACTTATATGGCAATGTAAATGACACATTCAAGAGTAGAATGCAAATGCTCTTTTCTTCTCTCATTCTCTTCTTCTATTTCTTCTTCATCTATAGTTTATTATAATGGTTATATCTCACTCTTGTTTGGATCAATTTCATCACACGTTATCAACACGAAGCTCTACCAAAATGACGGCTTAATAAGCTTGGAGGCTATTTGGCAAAGTTATGTTTTCTTCTACTATCTTATAGTTAATCTAACTCATATTATCATGTTTTGTTTCTTATAGCTTTTATTTTATCATGTTAACATTTTATATTTCTTGTATAGAAATTTTGTTGAGAATTTAATTTAGCTACTATGGTTATCATTTTCTATTCTTGATGAATTCCTGAAGAATTCAACATTAAAGCATCCCTGTTGGATTGCATAAAGACAATTAGCATGTTTGTCTATTCTTGATGAATTCTTGAAGAATTCAATATTCAAGCATCCCTATTGGATTGCATAGGGACAACTATCATGTTTTTGTATTCTTGATAAATTCTAGAAGAATTCATCATTTAGGCATCCTAAAAGGATTGCACAAAAAAAAACTTAATATTGAACCATATCGTGTTTGTCTATATTCTTGATGAATTCCAGAAGAATTCATCATTCAAGCGTCCCGGAAGGATTGCACAAATAACTAAATATTGAAGCATCCTATAGGATTGCTCAAAGTATGAAAGTTTGTGATATAGTTCTTGAAGAACTGGAAAAAAATGTTCAAGAATCCCTGTAGGATTGCTTAAAGAATTTTTTGTGATGATTTGTTATATAGTTCTCGAAGAACTGGAAAAAAAAAATATCCGAGTATCCTTGTAGGATTAAAATGTGAAGATTTGTGATAGTTCTTGAAGAACTTAAAAAAAACTTAATATTCAACCATTCTTGGAGGATTGTTCAAAGAATTATGGTAATCATATAAACTCGTGGTCTAATTCTTGGAGAACAAATAGTTAGAAAGTATGATTTTTCTTGATCATCACTAATGAAATATTTGTGGTCAAGTTCTTGAAGAGCTGAATCTTTAGACCATGATTGTAATCTAAATGATCTATTTGATCTTAGTATAATAAAATCAAAGGAATATAAGGGAAATTTTACTTGAATATGCTCCTGGAGTAGCACAAATGAGAAAATATTTTGAATCAAGATTATGTGATATTGTGATTGAATAACCGCAAACCACGCAATGGATTAAACTTCATTCCCAGAAGAGAATGAATCAACTTAAAAGTTTGGGTTACAACAAAAGTTGAGGTTATGATCATTGGTGTAGTAAAGGTTACCATTATCCTTTATGAAAGATTTCTTTGAACTTCTTTGACCACAAAAATATGAAAAATTTGTGGTCAAGTTCCTGAAGAACTAGACTTTTAAACTGTGATTGAAATTTGTAAGATCTACTTGATCTTAGTATACTTTGAAACAAGGAAAAGTGAGAAAAACAAGTAATTTATTTCTATGTCTCACAATTATGCTCTTGAAGTAGTAAAATTGAGAAAATACTTTCAAGAATATTTTGAAAGTTTTTAGACATAATTTGATTGAACAAATGAGTGGTTGTTGATTAAAATGTGAAATGTCACATAACAATTGAACTTTATTCCCAAAATTGAATGGTTTATACTAAAATTTTAGAGTGTGGCAAATATTGTGGTTATGAACATTCATATTGTAGAATAACATCATCATAATTTGTGTTTATATCATTTACTACTCCTAATAATGGTGTTGCGGTTCTCTTTCAAGAATATAATGATGTAGTAACGAATTGACACAAAGTTAATTTCTTTAACATTTTTAATAAATGTGTTGTCGTTTTCTTTTCATTAGTATGATTTGTGGTTATGACCTTTGGTGTTACTAATAATGGTTTACTATTTTGGTATTATGGAATATGTAACTTATTTTCTTTCTCATGCTTGGAATTCCATATAAATATATAGGAAAAAGAAATGTGTGTGCCTAATTCTTTGTTTGTAAATAGTAATTTTGTTATATGGATTAGGTAGTATTTTTATATTTTGTTGTTTGAATGATAAGAGTTTAATACATTATTTTTATTCATTGTCAATTCAAATATATACGAGAGAAATTAAAATTTTATTCATTGTCAATTCAAATATATATGAGAGCGATTAAAAATTTTCTTTTCATTAGTTTGCTATGCACTTATAGAAGGAAAAAAATTAAACCTGAAGTTTAAATAGTCTACATAATTTTACCATTTACAAGCCATATGATAGCATGTGTACTTATTTCCAACTTGCAACCAGAAGTTTGCAAATATAATAGAGGACTCTAGAAAAGCTATTGTATTGTTACTTAAAGGAACAAAATTACACATTGATATTGTATTAGATTCACTCATCAAGTCTCATAGAAACTAATTAAGTTTCAAGGATACTCATCTAAGTGGGTATACCAAATTGAATAATAAATGAAGAAAATATTCAATGTCTGTATATCATGAGACTTACCTTAAACCAGAAGTTTATGGATCATAATAAATTTGTTGTTGGCAAGACGGCTGGGTCATCCCGGGTCTATTATGCTGCGGAAAAAAAACATTTAGATATTTTATTATTTTAATTGATGCATAAACTAATTGTGACTTTGCATCCTTCACAGGTTGCATTGCCTTCAAAGATCATTTAGAATCATTGGTTTATTTCCAAATGATCGTGCATTCACGTGTTTCATGCATTTGCATTTTCATCACGCATATACATGATTATGTGTTCATCCATACATAAAAAAACATGAGCACTGCTTCTTCAAAAAATGGATGAGAGATGAGATGAAATTGTTTATTTTTCTTTGGAAAAGTTTTAGCTGTACAAAACACGGCCAAACTCAGTTGCAAACTCAAGGTGTTTTCGAGACACTCAATTTTCAAAATTTTGGAGCTCGTTCACAAATTTTTACCAGCAAAACGATGCATCTCATCAGTCCCATGATAAACGATCAAAATGGTCCATTTTGTTAACCAATGTGTTATCAAAAAATTCTTCTATCATGTCGCTAACTATGTTAACTCTCTGTGAAGCATTCGTATAGTGAACTTGTATGCAACACACATTTGCTCTTGTTTGAGTCAGTTAGTGTCCGTATCTTTCCCATCATCATCCCTTGTTCATGTCCAGTCCCACCCCGACCATCCCATAAGGTGCATATTCTCCACAAGTACCTAATCAACTATTCGGTTGATTCCCAATGATGAAATTTCATAAAATAACACTTTAGGTTCCCATGCCGGGGCAAATTTGTGATCACTAGATATCTTGTCAACATTGTATTCCCTTGGTGTAAGTCCTTTACAAAAAAAAACAAATAAGCCTGTTAGGTTGAAAACTCGCAAGAGCAGCCTAAGCAAAAATTAGGGCAAATAAAAGAAATAAAGAGAAAAAGAGCGGATATATCAAAATAAATAATTGTTGTCCTTGAATTAATTTTTGAGAAAAACAAGCAATCATGATTTGAAATGAAGTTTGGTCGTCTTCACGTATCCTAAAAAAGGGTTCTTTACTACCCCTTTGAGCAAAAAAAAAAAATCAAAAAATCTTTCAGTCACCCTAGACAAGGATTAATTCCACATCAAAAATGGTGTGTCGCTTTTATCAGCTCACTCTACTCAAAAAAAAAATCACAAAAAGTGAAATTCAAAAAAGAGGATTAAAAAAAATCCTCAAAAAGAAAAAGCAAAAGCAGTAGAAATTGTGAGCTGATACATAATACCACCGAACATAGAAGATATCCTTGTCCGAATAAACCCACAAACACCTCCTTAGGCCGAATTATCATTTCTTCCACAAAACCCAAATCATTGACCTCAAGTTAACACTTCTCTGAACCTACTTATTTTTTAAAAGGTCATTGTATCAATAAACCATCAAACACCTCTCTGAGCCCATTTGAGCCTATGCTCCACAAACCCATAACCATTGACCACATTACCCATAACATGTAACCACATCACAAACCCTTCTTTCATAAACCCCTAACCACTGGCCATGTTACAACCCTAACGAGTCCATGTTGATCAATGATTGGTTGTTTTCGTTTTCTCAAAGATTTAATTTTAGGACAAGTAAGTATATTTATTTACAATATATTTGCAAAAAAAAAATTCTCAAAAAAAAGAAAGCTGAAAAAATTCAAAAAAAATTCAAAAAAAAACTCAAAAGGCTTGCACTCCATGTTCATTCAAATCGCACTGATATCAAGACAAGGTATAGTGATCACCAATTGAAGTTCTCATCATATCAAAAAAAACTCAAGACTATCACAGTCTTTGGGATTCACCTAAAAGAGAACCAAAAGTTCACCTAGATCCCAAAGTGGGGCATACCTTCCACCTTTCATGCTTCTTGAACTTGGAAAATGTCCGGCATCCATCCCATTCATATACCACATCCAATCCATACCACCAATTCCAAAAACCCATGACCCAAACTCAGTCACCTTTCACAACCCCACTAGAAGCAATCATTTTGACATATCATTCCAAAGTGGGGCAATCCCATCACTCTTCACTTCACCTAAAGTTGGGGAAATTCGCTCTGCACCCATCTCATCCCCTTGTCATATCCACATCCACACAACCATGCCGAGGCATCTTCTCAACCCATTATCCTAAATACAGCCCTTCACAATGTCACTCCAATCGGGGCAACCTTGCTCTCGTCAGGATTGGGGCAGCACCAAACGTCATGGGTTGAGACGGAATCTCTTGCTTGCCACCCTTCATTCCAAAGTCATGGCATTCCCAATTCATTATATCCCCTACACCCCTTGTTTTGTCATCACTAGGCAGGGGCAGACTGTTCGATAACCTTCACTGGTAGTCTAAATCGGGGCAGCTCCACATTTCTTGAGCTAGGAAAAACCTACCTTTCATGACTTTGGGGAAAACCTACCATTCATCCCATCACGTGTCATATCTGTCTTACCAAGTCAACTGATTCAGTCATCCGTATTTGCACTGCTCTACATGTCTACTAAACAATGCTTCAAAGAGAGAGAACACAAGTTAATAATGTGACGTTGAACACTCACTCTGTTAACTTTTTGGACCTAAAATTCAATCAATCATGGGACATCGTAAGGGAAGAACAACGTGAACGAATCTGTAAATACAGTCAAGTACGGTTGCACATCAGTGACTGTAAATAACAACCTTGAGATTGACAAAGCTTGAATTCAAATAAAATCCATTTTTTTCCAAGGAACGATAATCGCAAAATATTCACTTCTGCATCAAAAGCCACATCTCTCATCATTACAAAAATCTTTCTGCATCATCAATAAAATCATAGCATAAATCATCCCGCCATACAACCATGCATCCAATAAGTGATGATTCCAAAACATCCACCTCTCAATTTCTCGCATAAAAAAAAAATCTTTTTCTCATCTCAAAAACCGCAAAAATGCATCATCAATAAATCATACCATACATTTTATTCCAACATCAAGCCATGCATCTACCACAACTTTTGCATCTAAGCATTACATTTGCACATTCATGCATTCATATACCTACATCATATATTAAAAAAAAAGTAAAAGAAAGTAAACAGAGGCAAAAATCATCCACATTGCATTCATTATCCCCACCAAAGTATTGATCATTGCATGCGCAAATATTACATGCATTTCATCGCAACACTTACATCTAAGCATTACAATTGCATCTTATCTGCATACGCATACACAGTGTATCAACTTTATTATTCCAGCAACTTCAGCATCCATTATCCACCACATCTCACTCACTACCTTAACAAACATCAATCATTGCATGTGCATACATTACATGCATGTCATATACATAACATCTATTGCTTCAAGTGTCGATCCCTATATACTTCCACTTCTTAAGTAAATACGACAAGCGTTGAATCTTATATCAAACACCAGATCGCAGTGTTAGCACAGAGTCTAGCATAGATCCTTTAGACCAGTTTGGTCCTTCAGTTCAGTTCGAATTAACACGTCAAAACGACGGCTTCGAACTCTACCATCAGATCTTGACGTCGCCATTGAGCGCGGCGGATCCTTCAGACCCCCAGATGGTCCTTCAGATTAGCTGTGTCTGCCTAAGACATAGCGGACATCCTTCGTGGTCAACATATCAGTTCTAGATCTGATCTTGACCCTCACGGCCGCATCGACGTAGGTCACCCTCAGACTGTTTTATTAGTACCATAGCTAGTTGCAGTCCATCAGACCATTTTGGTCCATCAGGCCCAGGCAGCCCTTCAGACCCACCGGTCCTTCAGTTTAATTCAAATCAATGCACCAAGCATCGACTGCGAATTAGACCCTCAGATCATTATGCCGACACTTCAGGGCATCGATCCTCCAGATCCCCAGTGATCCTTCAGAGCCCCAGTGCTCCTTAAGATCCCCAGTGATCCTTCAGAGCCCCAGTGCTCTTTCAGACCCCCAGTGGTCCTTCAGATCCCCAGTGCTCCATCTTTATTCCTTTCTCGTCGATGCGCCAAGTGTTAACCGTTGTCTGTTAATCCTCAAACTCTACACTTTTCTACTAAAAGGACAAAATTAGCATTTGTCTTATCTTTATTTCTATTCCTACTATGAAAACCCTTCAGTTTATCTACGGAATATAAATAAAGAGGGGCAACTGTCATACCCTAATTTTGTTCGACTAATTCAAAACTTGTTAGGAAAAAAGTCAAAATATTACTTGTGCATTTTGAGGTATTAATCGTCGTCATATGTCATTTGGTGCTCGTTAACAGTTTTGCGTAATTTCTATTATTATTAGTAGAACTTATATACTTTTATTTACTTTTTATTGCAAGAAAAAGAATTAAGAAAAATATGTTAGTAGCATTTATTTAGATTTAACTATCATTTTTGCTTCAAATCACTAAGTAAAAATACAAGCAAGTGGATACCAAAGCTAAAAAGAAAATAGATTTATTCTTATTGCTTCTTTTTATATTACAAATTATTACATGAATAATACAAAAATAAAAGCCCAGCAGGGGGCATGCGCCTGTTTCAATCAGGGATGGATTATGTATTTTAGTAGTAGGCCAAAAAACACTTTCATCTTGCTGTGGTTTATTTCCCATTTCCAGCACTCGAATATATCACTGCACACACTGCTCCACTGATGCACCTGCAAACATAAAATAGAAAATAAGCAGAAGTCAAGAATAACTTCAGAACAAACTGAATCATGGTTTGAGAAATGGAGAGAGACAGTTCATATGGTCATAGCTGGCCATAGGATAAAAAAAGCAAAATTGAAAAGCTTATATAGAAAGCTTGAACAGAAGCAAAGGGAGGGGGGAAAACAATAAGGGAAGATCAGCAAAATTGTAGCCTCACTTCATCACCGTCGTGCACCACCAAACGCCGCACCACCAAACGACCACACCAAAAAACCACCATTGAACATCACCAATCCCGCCGCCGTACCTCCACCAAACACCCTCACTGTCTCATCCGCACCACCACCGTCAACCACCAACAGAACCACCGTCAACCACCAAACAGAACCACCGTCTTGGCCACCACCACTCACCCCCTTTTCGCTCCGTTCGCAAAACCGACCTCACCGTCACCTCCCCCCAAACGGCCACACCTCTGTCACCGCCGTACACTAACCACCCCAAGCCTCTCCGTTTCTCTCTCCTCTCCTCGCGCCACCCACCGCCAAAAACCGTAAACCACCCCATCTCTCCTCGCGACTCCGTACACCACTGTACACCAACCACCCACCACCAAAAACTGTACACTGCCCTTCTCTCTCTCGCTCACCGTGAACCTCCACGCCCACAGTCGAACAAACCACCACTCATGGCCATCCACCCCAAAACCTCTCAAACGGCCGATCACCCCCCCCCCCCCCCCCCCCCACCGTCTCTCTCTCACCGTGTCTCTCTCTCTCCCTACTCACTACCGTCGTCCCTCTCTCTCCTCTCTTCCTCCTCACCATCGCCACCCCTCCCTCCTACAACCACCACTCCTCCTCTCTCTCTCTCCAAATCACCACTCTCTCTCTCCTTCCCATTTTCTCTCTCCAGAGTTTTTCTTCCTCCCACTGTATATGGTTGCGGCGCTGGGAGAGTTTGAGAGTAAAAAAGGAAATTAGGGTTATGAATGGTATACATTTTGGGTCTCAATGTTTACTTGTTTTTTTGTTGTTAATTTTTACGGGCCACTAATAGCACCCCCCGGGTTTCGTAATGCACCCCCCTTTTTAAAAAATCAGTTTATTCTTTACACCCCCTATTTTACTATTACAACCCCCCCACGCAAGCCCACTCTTTATCGTAGCCCAGTCTGCAGAAACAAGCTGGGCCTGCTGTTCACACCCCCTCCGTTTCGTTATACAGCCCCCCTGTTATCTACGTCCCCTTTTTTTACAAATGCGCCATGTTTTCATTCTTTTCAATTTTTCCACTATCAAACAATTTATTTCACAAACTACATTTTCCAAAAAACGAATAGGGGATTAATTCGGCCGTACGGCCGGGTTAGTCATCGTTTTAGGATGGATGAACTGTACGGCTCAATAGTCTTAAAATCCCTATTCAAAATAAAAAAACACCTAACAAACAAACATTTTCTACCCTAGAACTACGTAGCCTTTGATTCTCTACCAAGAGATACGTAGGAGCAGGGTCACGCCCCTGTCAAGCGCAAAAATAAATAATTTCCATTACCTTTCTTTCTTAATTCTTTTTTTACAAAAAACCACAAAATATGAATAGGGGACTAAGTCGACTGTACAGTCGGGTTAGTCTGTTTTTTAGGCCACTAATGAACCGTTACGGATCAGGTCCTAAAATCCCTATTTAAAATAAATAATTTCTAAATTAAAAAATACAAACACATCTCTTTCATTTCAAAAATCAAAAGTCTTATTTTCAAAGTAGGGGATTAAGTCGGTCGTACGGCCGGGTTAGTCATCGTTTTAGGATAAGTGAACTGTGGTCCTTCAGAGCCCCAGCGCTCCTTCAGACCCCCAGTGGTCCATCAACACAAATCACACAGTCCTAAAACCCCTATATTAAAAAATACCAACCAACAAACATTTTCTACCCAAGAACTACGTGCGGTTTGATTCTCTACCAGGAGATACGTGGGACCAGAGGGCGGCCGACCTCTGTCAATTGCACTAATAAAAAAACCTTTTTTTTATTCTTTTCCTAAATAATCATTTTCTTAAATAAAATATCAATTTTCTTCTTTCCTTTTAATTCACAATAAAAGGGTAAAATAAATATTTTCAAAATTAATATTCTTTCCTACAACTAGTTAGCAGGTAACCTTCATTAGGAAGGATGTCGTGGGGTGCTAATACCTTCCCCACGCATAATCGACTCCCGAACCCTTATCTGGTCTCAAGGACCCTTATCCATTTCAAAGGGGATTTTCCAATGTTTGCCCTTAAACTAAACTTTGGTGGCGGCTTCATTTTTGAACCTTCGGGGAATCCTCTCCCGGATTTTTCGGTCGCTACAGCTGGAAGTTAGTATTAGTTGAAATAAATTATTATTATCTTATCTTGATCCTCTTATAAACCAATGTGAACCAGAAGTTCAAAGAATAATTCATTTGCAAAATTTAATTTGTAAATTATTCACCAGCTGCAATATGCAAATAAAATTAATGTCCCTGTTGGACACTCAGACGTTGCAAATGAATCTTAACAACGCATGAAGCATGTGGTTTAGTCGGTTCCAAAGAATAAAAACCTTAGAACAAGGAAATGAGCTTAAAAGCAATATGGCCCTAAATAGGATATGGAAACTCCTAACGAGTAATTTGACATAATTAATTTTCAAGTTCCAGAAGAACTGACCAGGTACCTGAAATTTGTGGAAATGAGATCTCAATAAATTATGTCAATAATGAAATATGATGGAACCGAAACAAAGTCAACGTTGACAATTTTGTGTGTGTATAATGTAGCGCTAAATATGATAAATGATGAAGAGGATCATGGACCAAAGTCTATTAAGAATTTAGACAAAGCAATGATTGGCCAAAATAGGAAAATGCAATTGAAGCGGAATTAAACTTGCTTTGGAATGAAAAACGTTTTTCCGAACTATAGTTTATACAACCGAAGATGTGAATCTAGTTAGACTCGATGTTCTAAAGTATTTGCACAAACTTAACATTTGATTTCGAAGATAAATTCACCTGTAGTGAATGCAAGTAATTTTGAAAGGCTTAAATACAACGATGGATGTGTTACAACTTTTTGTATGGCTTATTTGATAGTCATGGTTATATGAGGATCCCAGAAGGATCTAATTTTTCGAGATTAGCTGTTTGGACTCTTGAGATGATTACTCCAATTGAAATAATCCATCCACGGGATAATATTATCTGCACACATGTGGTATAATCATCTCAATGCATATTTTAAATTGCTTAAAGAAAGAGTTTGATATGAAGGACCTCAAATTATATTTGATGGATTTGGAGGTTGAACCTCTCTGGTTGATCTCTAAATAGAAAATTCTAGAAGTATTGAAGATATACAGAAATATCTTAAATAAATATTTCTCCTAAACAAAGTTTTGTCTCGACCTGCAGATCGATCAATTAGCTAATTGAATCATGATAAATTATATCTCTATTGAGTACATGATGTGTGTCTCAAGAAGATATCAAATATCCCAGTCTAGAAGACTTTAAATTAGTGCGCGCATATTACTAGATGTCATATGGATTGATGTGATAATATTATTTGATACATATTAGTGAGATAGAATTTATTACCAACCAAAATGCATTAGAACAAAGTGAGATATATTTATTTTATATTTTTACGATTGAATTGAAGCAATTATTTTATGAATATATGTCCATCAAATTAACCATGCAGATACAAGATATTTTTCTGGTCCAGATCAAGCCAGTTCTGAAGTATATGATTATTTACATATGGCGACATTGAGGCATCATCATGATCTACATAACAATCTATAGTTATCACTTCCTCATATCATGTTCGAATACCAACAATTCAAGGAAGAAACCCCGAAGATAATACCAACTATGAATCTCAATTGAAATGAGGATATATTACGAAGGGTATGGATTGTCTAACTTGAGGGCGGGAAAAGGTAGCTACCTTTAGGCAATTTTAGCCATAAAAGAGGAGAGAGGATGTAGACAAATATGGAGGGAAATCAAGAGTGAGAAAATGAGAGATGAGAGAGATAGAGACAAAGGTAGCTACCTTTTCCCGCCCTCAAGTTAGACAATCCATACCCATATTACGAAGTATATTGCTTCATATGCATTAGGGGGAGAAAATCTAAATGTATATTCTTAAGAGATTCTTCAAACAGAGGGAGAAAACTGTACTCTTTTTTCCTTGTCGTGGTTTTGTCCCATTGGGTTTTCCACGAAAGGTTTTTAACGAGGCAGTTCCCCACATAAAGGATATTGTACTCTTTTTCCTTCACTAAGAATTTTTCCCACTGGGTTTTTTCTTAGTAAGGTTTTAATGATGCATATCCTCAATGGACATCCAAGGGGGAGTGTTATGAATAATTGGTGGATGTCCATCTCTCCTTATTCCTTTCATCTTACCTAGGATACTCTATAACTCCCATGAGTAAAGAGCTTTAACTCATTCTTATTGCTCTTAACTTTGTGCTTGTAAGTTACAAGATTTGTATCCTATAAATAGGACTTATATGGCAATGTAAATGACACCTTCAAGAGTAGAATGCAAATGCTCTTTTCTTCTCTCATTCTCTTCTTCTATTTCTTCTTCATCTATAGTTTATTATAATGGTTATATCTTACTCTTGTTTGGATCAATTTCATAACACATAAAGATTTTAAAGAATTATTTTATTAGATGTATTTTGAGGGACTTTTTAGTGTTATCTACCAACACAACCCCAACAAACTTTTCATGTTTCATTATTCTATTTTTTTTTTGGTTTATTTAAGATAATTTTTTCATTTTGTGTGCTCGTATGTTAAAAATCTTTGAAGTCTTATCGAATCTCAAAAGTTTACAAAGTCCCGTAGAGTCATTATGATACAAATTCATTAGAATCCTAACCGAAAGTTTTGAAATTCCTGCAGAGTCCTAAAAGTCATGAAATTCCTGCAAAGTCTTTTAAAATTCGTTAGACTTTTTTCAGTTAAAAAAATTCTTTAAAATCCTAAACCAATAGCCCCCCCCCCCCCCCACATAATATCATTTTAATCATCATTCTCTCACCTAAAATACACCAAAGCTATCAAATGGTGAAGTTAGAGAATTTATTTCCAAACTTGGGTCCGTTTCAGTCGCTTCTTTTTGTTGATTCAAAGAAGGCTTAAATATCATTTACCCCCTGCAAATATCACGTTTATCCATTTACCCCCTGCAAAAAAAACTTTTAAAACAAACCCTGCAAAATGTAATTGTATCCAGTTACCCCCCGCTGTTAGTTTTGGCTAACAACGTTAATATTTGCAGGGGGGTAACTAGAAACACTTAATATTTGCAGGGGGGTAACTACCCCCCACTTAATATTTGTAGGGGTAACTAGAAACACTTAATATTTGTAGGGGGTTAACTAGATCCCAAATGTTAGCCAAGTCAGCCTAGACTTAACGTTGTTAGCCAAAACTAACAGCAGGGGGTAACTGGATACAATTATATTTTGCAGGGTTTGTTTTAAAAGTTTTTTTTTGCAGGGAGATAAATGGATAAACGTGATATTTACAGAGGGTAAATGATGTTTAAGCCTTCGAAGAAATGATATTTTCATTCACTCATAGGTAAAAGGGTCGAGAAATTACACCAGGTGTAAACATCCAACCTTTATTGAGATACATTACAGAATTCAGGCAATAGTAAAGAGAAACCTTCATAATTGGAATTGTTGTTGATTAATTTGTTAACCACGTCAAAAATAAAGGCAAGCTTCCTAAGCCCAAGATACTTTTTCTAACGAACTAGTATTTTACCCGTGCGTACGCACGGGTGGTACTGTATTTGTTATAATTTGCTATTAGATTATAAATACGTTGAAAGTTGCAAAATGTAATAAAAGAAAAATGAAAAACTCGATAAAAGGCGATATTTCAAATTTATTAAAATAGTTTTGTTGCAAAAAGTTTTAAAAATGTTGGTATCTTCTTAAAATATTAATAATGGAGAAAAAATGAGGAAAAAGGAAAATGAGATTTAATAAAAAATATGCACCCCCGTTGGTAGAGGTGTTCGCGGTGCGGTTTGGTTCGGTTTTGAGTCAAAAAACGAACCGAACCGCAAAGTAAAAATACATGCGGTTTGGTTTGGTTCGGTTGACTTCCCAAAAAAATCAAACCAAACCAAACGAATGTTGTTTGGATGGGTTCGTTTTTTGCGTGACAAAACAAAATTTAAAATATAATTAAAAGTAACTATTTTTTTATCTAAGCAAAAGAAATTTTCCTAATTCTAGAGTGAGAAGTGTGAGATAGTAAAATATGAAATCGGATTTGAGTTAGTAAGTGAGTGAGAGTTGTTGTAAGTTGAAGCCCAAATAAGCGGATTTGAGTTGGTACTTGCGGTTTGGTTTAGTTTGGTTCGATGCTGATGGTGAAGCAAAAATTGCGAGCCAAACCAAGCTGCGTGGTTGACTCAAAAGAAAACCGATTAGATCCGATAAAAAATGGTTTTTTGCGGTTTTCAGTTTGCAGTTTTCTATTAATGGGTTGGTTCAGTTTTGAACACCACTACCGTTGGCGCTCCTGTTGGCGCTCCCGTTGGCGCTCTCGTTGTTGCTCCCGTTGGCGATTCGGTTGGCGCTTTTGTTGGGGCTTCCTTTTGGCGCTCTCGTTGTCGCTCCGTGCGGCTCACGAAAAAGAATGAGATTTAATTATTTATTCTTTTTGAAAAAATAATTTTATAACTTTTGCTAGCGACATCGCTTTTTTTGGACAGTTGATAGTGGTTTTTTTTAATTAATTGATTTTAGTAGTTTGAGCAGACTATAGTAAATAGTAAATTCTACATAATTTAATATTAATTTTATGTAATTACTGATTTTTCTGACTGTGCGCGTCAACGCAACAAGCAACAGGCGGCTTTTGCTTTTTTTTTTTCTGCAACTGTTGCCAGTTTTTTCCCATCTTTTGTGCAGTTTTTTGGTCAGATTTTTCTGCCAAAAGCTGTTTGTTTTTGTTTTTTATGACAAAATATCTAAAATGCCAAAAAAATGGGCACGTTGCGCAAATGCAATATCTAAAAATGTTAATTTGCTAGCAAATTGTTTTATTATATTAGTATTAGATTAGGTAGATTAGATATTAGATAGATTGCATTTTTATTAGGCATGGCAACGAAACCCATACCCACGGGGACCGAACCAAACCCGCCCCGATTTGACGGGTTTTTCCCGCTTTGACTGGGTTTGGGTTTGGGTTTTCCCCGAAATTGAAAAACGGGGATGGTACGGGTAATGGGGATATAGGTCCCGTCCCCGAACCCGTCCCTGAACCCGCCCCGAATGCAGGAAGTTACATTAATACCCTTCTTAAATTAGAAGCCCTCAAAAAAACCCTAGACACTAACAGTGCCTCACGCCCTCACGACGACTCACACACACTGCCTCAGCCCTCACGCCCTCACGAACAACGCCTCTTCTTCACGCCCTTACTGAACAGCGCCTCTTCTTCTCTCTGACTCTCTGTCCTCTGTGTCTTCTTCTCCAATAGTCCAACTCCATCCATCGATCAATTATCACCTATCTTCTTCTCCATCGATCAATTTGTCTCAGAATCTCAGGTAAGAACTCTCTCTATCATTTTCGTTTCTCTCAGGTGAAATATTGACTAGTTGTGTCACTTCCCACTTTGAAGAGTGAAGACGTCAAAAGCATTTAGCGAAGGCAACATTGATGTGCCTGTTGAGAACTTGAGAATCTGAGACAATTTCAAATTGATGATTCAACAGAATGATATACTGAGTTATTTGTTGTTCATTTTAAGATGGTTTATTTAAGATGGTTTATTAAGATGGTTCATTTTAAGATGGTTTATTTGGTTTATTTGGATGGTTTATTTCAGATTGATATCATGTTCAGATTGATGATTTATTTGAATGTTCTGTTTTCGTTTTAATATCATGTTCTGATATCATTTTAATATCATGTTCTGATATCATTTTAATATCATGTTCATTTTAAACATGATATTTGTGTATATTTGTTGTTCAGATTGAAGATTCAACAGAATGTTTTGTTTTCGTTTTATTAGTCAGCTATATAAACCAATAAATGTCAGAGTTCGGGTTTGGGGTGGGTTTGGGTGTGGGTTTGGGTTTGGGGGCGGGTTCGAGTTCGGGTTTGGGTTTGAGACAGGTAAAAACTACTTTTAAATTTTAAAAAATGAATTCCACTGCGGGGACGGGGTTGGGACGGGGATCCCCGAACCTGTTGGGTACGGGGATGGGGATCAATTCTTCATCCCCGTTGGGTTTGGGACGAGGGAACATGGATGAATATGGAAATCGGGGATGGGGATGGGGAATGTTAAACCCGTACCCGCCCCGCCCCATTGCCATGTCTAATTTTTATCATTGGTTTTGGACATTTAACAATTGTATACGTGGACTATTTTTGACATTTTTGTAGCATATAAATTGATTATACTATAGTATTAGATTAATATTAGAGATTAGAATAGATTAGTATTAGATAGATATGTTTGAAGTGAAATAAAATAGAAGTAAATGAGAATAAATAGAGATCGAAGAAGAAAAAGAGAAAGAAATGAGAGAGGAGAGATGGGGTATTATGAGAGAGAGAGAGAAGATAATAAAATAAATAAAAAAATAGAGAGGAGAAAGATGATGGAAAAATGTGTAAGAGAAAAAGTAAAAAGTCGTAAAAAGTTGAGATTTTTTGTTTTTAGTGGCAAAATATCTAAAATGCCAAAAAAAATAGACACATAGTGCGCTAGTAAAATGTCTAAAAATATCAATTTGCTAGCCTATTATTTATTATATTAGTATTAGATATTAGATTACTGCCGAGGACCGACCACCTATTATCATTCTCCACCTCGTTTTGTAAAAAAAGATCCAAATGCCCTTTTGAATTATCCTTACCAAGCGTGGTACCAAATTTGCAACAGTGACGAATCACGTTTAGCTTAATGCTAGAATCGTACCCCCAACCTCAAGCTAGAGGTGAATAATTCAATTGTTGCGCCAACTATTTCGTGTTTAGGATAACTAGCGTGTGTACCCGTGCGTTTGCACAGAACAACAACTTCAGTTAATGCAGAATTCCTGTCTTGTTAATTTTTTTTTTTTAAAATTGCAATACGAAAACCCTCCAAAACACGCTGCTTAAAATTGTCTTTATATATTTGTCACGATTTTTTGTACCAAATCGGTTATTGAGGAATGAACTTTGAGTATTTTAACGGTTAAGTTTTTTTCGAGCACTAAAACACTCTGGTTATTGAGGCACAAATTTCGCATATTTGAATAGTTGATTTTTTTTTTGCAAACACAAAAGCATCCGAAACCACACAACTTAACATCGTACTTTACATATTTTGTTATTAAATTATTTTTATTCACCGAACCGGTTACTGAGGAACAAAACTTGTGTATTTGAACAATTAAGCATTTCACTTTACGTACTTTATTGCGAAATTACTATTTTATTTCAACAAATTGGTTACTGAGAAACACGCTTTGCATATGTGAACAATTAACTTTTTTTTGAACTCTGAAGTATTTCAAAACACGCTGCCTAACATCACACTTTTAATAAAAATATAAAGAAAAAAAGATGATGAATTTTAAAGGGGGAGGAGGGATTAAAAAAAAGAGAGGGTGGGGGTGGGGTAGGTGGTGGGGTGGGGCCCATAGGAGACTTCCATGGGTTTATATTTTTAAGATAAGATAAGTTTAAATGAGGAGGGCTCAAGTTACTTTACGAGGTAACTTTTATTAGGTTACTCTACGTCCTGGTCTTTAATTTAGATCCAATCCAATAAATGAATCAATATAATATATTAAAATCAAGTGTTAGACATCTTGCTTACTTGCCATGTGTACAAACACATGGGCAATTCGGTAAAAATACCACAAAATGCCAAAAAGTTGGCAGATTTTTCACCTTTACATTTTTTACCTTTTTAGCTTTTGCTTTTTTTTATACTTTTTTCTTTTATTTTTTGGCCTATATCCTATAATCTTACTATTAAAAACTACTAAAACTCGTCAATTTAACTACTAACAATTGTTAAAAAAAATTAACCATTAAGAAATTTTTCAATTTTTTTTAATAATTTAATAAATATGTTTAAATTAATATTAAATGATCTAGAATTTACTAATTACTATAATCTATCTATTAAAACTACTAAAACTAATCAATTTAACCACTAACAATTATCAAAAAGAATTTACCCACTATTGATATGTCCAAAATAACTTTTTTAATAATTTAATAATTTAATTAAAATTATTAAATTAATAATAAATGATCTAAAATTAACTATTTACTATAATCTACTTAAACTACTAAAACCAATCAATTTAACCACTAACGATTGCCAAAAAAATTTAACCACTGTCCAAAATTCCAAAATAATTTCTTTTAATAGTTAAATAAATTAATAATTTAATTAACATGATCAAATTAATATTAAATCATCTAGAATAAAAAATATAAAAAAGTGGCAACGGGAGCTGCAAAAAGAGATTGACAATGGGAGGGGCAACAAGAGAGGCAGCGGGGAGCGGACAAGAGCGGCAACGGAAGCGACAACGCTAGTGACAATGAGAGACTGACAATGGGATCGACAACGAGAGTGGCGACAGGAGAGCTGCAACGGAACGAGAGTGGCAACGAGAGCGACAACAATGGTGCATATTGTAACATCCTAAGCTTGTAGTCGACTTTACAAACTCGAGATATTAAATTTGATATAAATTAGAGGTGCACATAACATACAAATCATGGACAATCTGATATGAGGATAAAAACTGAGTTCTCATACGAGTAAAAACCTGATAAGTTTTACAAAACACAAAGATTTTTCTCAGAGTAGGTCCATAAACAAGTTACATAAGCTGATACAAATGTGCACAAGTCCTAAGACAAACTTCGGACTACACGCCGGTGATACAATTGATACTGAAGCATAAACCCTAACAAAATAACTAGTCTCCAAGAAGCTGCTTCTAAACTCAGGGCATGGGCCCTTTAGCCTTAACTGAACTGCTTATATCATTTACCTGTGTATCTAAAAAACAAAAACAATGAGGAGTGAGATTACATAATCTCAGTGAGTTCTCGTTACCCCTATAGCCCTCGTAGTTCAATTTTAATCAATTAGCCTAGGATGCATCCCCCTGATAGCGTGGACTTACATAACTGAAATGCCACTAACGGGGAACCCGACCCCCCGACAAACTAAATCAGGTAACATTCTCAAGGCCTTGGGTTTAGTTCATGACACTCCCTCCAAGTACATCCCTAATTCTTTAATCAATTTATGTTTATAGTCGTTGATTTTATGGGTAAAATACTAGTTCTTCATACAATAAGGTTGATTTTATGTATATAGTCGTTGGTTTTTTTTGAGTATATATATAATTGCCATTAATGATAATGAGCAAGCTTGGCATTAGCCCATTACTTTTAACCAAGGTAATCAAAACCGGATCGGACATTGAACCTGAAGAGGTAGCGGCTCAGGGGTTCTTGGGTTCAACCGGTTGAATCGGGGGTTGAACCGGAATTAATTAAATACATTATTTAATATATATTTTACAATATATAAAGGATAAAAAACAAAAAAAATCATAGTATGACATAATAAAATTATAATATTCAACAATCATAGATAGTTAGATACTAGTATAATGTAAATACTCTCGTAGTAATATTAGTGTACACATTTATTTTTTAATTATTTATTTATTTTATCAATTTAATTATAAAAATGTATAAAAAATATCCCATATACCAAAATTCAACATCATTTATCATTTTTTTTTCCAAAATCAACATGATATACCATTTTTTAAGAAAAATAAAAAAAAACCCGGTTTTCTGTCCGGTTCCCAGTTTTTGGCCGGTTTCTGGTCCGGTTCCCGGTTTTCCGGTTCAATTCCCGGTTCTTCAGCAATCCGGTTTTGGGGTTCAACTGGACCGGATAGGGGTCCGGTTCCCGGTTCAACCGGTCGAACCGCCCGGTCCGGTCCGGTTTTGACAACCTTGCTTTCAACATATATATAATCTGGTCTACACTTGCGTGGAGTATGAAAGAAAGAAAATGATTTTCTTCTAATTATTTTTTCAATATTATTTTGGGCATTGTTTGTGAGGCTCCAACGTGATTCTGGCATCGAGTGCACGAGTCCAGACATGATGCTGTGAAAACATTGGGGAGCAAACCGGAATACCGGATATTGGGTTACACTGAAGGTCCACCGAAATTTGCTTTCAACGCCAAATTTAAACACCAAAAGTGCAAGTGAAGCATACAAAACTTTTTCCTAAATAACTTGTTGTCACTAAATTGTAGTAAAAACAACTCAAGCATATTTGATCACCAACAACTTTGTGTATGTAGAGAGCTGGGACTTTCAAACAGGAATCAATTAAACTTTAAATTCATCAGCTTCCTTAACTTTCAATGGGAACATGGTTTGAAAATCAAATTCAAACTTTCCCCTTTATGTGTAATATACAAATATTTCTCAACTAAATTACAAAAAAATCTCAGTTAAATTAAATACAAAATTCAAGCATTCTAAGTTATTGACACAACACATAAGTGCTCAAGTATACATGTAGGAGGAACTATAAGTGCATAAGTTGTGTGATACATTGATCCATATTTGTACAAAAGTTGCTCAAGTATGTGCTGTTTTGAGACAACGTTAATTGTTCTCTTCATATTAATTAAGATCATAAATTCTTCAACTCAAACTAAAAATATCCATCAAACTCCACACGACATACCCAAATTTCTGGAGCTAAGAAGAGAAGAAAATTATTCCAAACAGGCTCAAAACTTGCAGACACATGGCAATCTTCTAAGACAACATGTTTTGACTCGAATCAAGACCATAAATTTTATTTCATGGACTGGTAATGCTTTCTAACACTCCACACCTGTTAATTTGAATGAAAATTTATATTTAATTTCATTCAATCGTGTATCAAGACATGCATTCCAATATTTGCATATGAACCAATTTGGTCAGTGTTTCACATTTAAAGCAATACTAACACAAAATCAATCAAATATATTTCTGGTCCAGTATGTTTATTTAATTTTCAATTTGGTCTCTCTCTTTTTTTTCTTCAAAATGGTACCTTATTTTGCAAAGTAATACCAATTTGGTCCTTTCCCAGTATAAATTGTTGTACGAAGAGGACTTTTTTTTTGATAAGCTGTACGAAGAGGACTTACATTGACATAAGTTTTGTAAAAAGGAGACTATTTTTAGGACAACTTTTGTAAAATAAAAGACCAATTTGAAACAAAAATAAATAAATGAAGGAACACATGTTGTAACGTAACATAAAAGACCATACAGAACATAACAAAAAAGAATCAAATTGAAACCTAAAAATAAAAGTACCAGACCAAAAGTATATTTTAATCTTTGGTTTGAATACATAATTCAGCAATCTTTGATTTTAATACTTCCCATTTATTTGATACATATTTAGGACATGACACTTGAAAGGATTTCTTATGTTTATTTTTTCAAAAACCACATTTTTCTTAACTCAAAATATTTACTCAATTCATTTAAATAAACGTTAGTATTAACCGGGCTAAATCCACTTTTAGTTCGGTAGCTAACCAAACCGAAAAGCCGATGAGTACACCAGATACATTTTTGGTTTAGTCAACACAAACATTTTTCTTAATGAAATTTAAATCTAAGATATCAATAATGTCTATGTCAGATGCAGTCTTGGTTTAAACACTACGCAAAGCCACAAAAAAACAAGTAAATCATAAATACCAACAAATAAAAGATAGGCTAAAGCGGATGGTCCAAGTGGAAATTCTAAATAAAAAACATAAAGATTTTAACAAAAAAAATGACAAAAAGAAAAAAAAAACAAAGCAAAAGAAAAACAAAAAATGAAAAAAGAAAAAGAAAAATGTAGACTACCTTAGATTTATAATATAGATAGATTAAATTATACTCTCTCTCTCTCTCTCTCTCTCTCTCTCTCTCTCTCTCTCTCTCTCTCTCTCTCTCTCTCTCTATATATATATATATATATATATATATATATATTAGTTAAGAAAATTTCTCTATATTTATACTTTCTAAGAAAATAAGTACTCATTTTTTTACACAAAGAGATAAGAATAAAATCCTATAAAAAAGTATGGCCATTAATTTTTTTTGCCCCTCCTAATATATTCTTGGATCCGTCCTCGCTCAAACTATGACTTGAATCCTTACCAATTAGACCAACCTTTGATGACATAATGGTCCAAATTCTTGGATAGTCTTGTATAGAATTACTATATTTAAGATATCAAAGAGAGTAATTATAGAACATCATTTAACTCATCATTTTTAAAATTGTAGAGATGAGGTTACAAAGCTTTGGAAATATAGCATCAGGTTACGAAGCAACGACACTTGGATGAGATGGTAAAAGTTTCTTCCAACTTAACCAAAGTTTGGGTTCGAATCCAACCTTGGGCATGCAAGAGTGTTAAATCTCTTGAGGGAGAGCTTTGCCATCGATTGTGGTCCTATCCGGCTCGAGGGATTAGTCTCTGCAGTTGCGCACAGAAAATACCCAATTTATACCAAAAATAAGATCAGGTTACATGTTTAGATTAAAGCAGCAGGGCTGGAAGCAATTTTAAATAAATAATACGCTTAAATATATTTAGTTCATGCAAATATACATTTAATCTAGTTTAGTCCCTCTAAAAATAAAACTTTGTATTTAGCCCTTGCAAATACAAGTTTGATCTAGTTTAGTCACTGTAAAAACAAAACTTTGTTTTTTGTCCCTGCAAATATATGTTTTATCCAGTTTGGTCCCTATGATATGTAAAATATTTGATTTTAGTTCTTTTTCTGCTCATATTGGAGGGACTAAAATAAAATATTTTACTTAATAGAGGGACCAAACTGGATAAAATGTATATTTGCAGGGATGAAAAATAAAGTTTTATTTTTATAGGAACTAAACTGGATCAATTTTATATTTGCAAGGGGTAAACACAAAGTTTTATTTTTATAGGACTAAACTAGATAAAACGTATATTTGTAAGGACTAACGTATATTTAAAACTAAATAATATTGAGCATCACTGCACCGGAGCATGTACTCTGCATCAAGTAACGAGCGGAGATTAGTCATTCGTTGAAAGCGTTGGGACACTCCGTAGGTAGCCAGCAATCGTCCTAAATAAAAAAAAATGTAATGTGCATCAAGTCAAGTGTGCTTTGGATGAATGGCTATGTTTTAATTATTACTTTTAAAATCAACACACAGTTACACATAGCAGCAAGCAACAGAACCGACTCAGATGGTAGCTCTTTCATTCATCATTTATATTCTATTCAGTAACAGAACCCACTCACAATTTCTCTGAGTCAAACAAAAAGTTAAGTATGGAACGGTGTTCTTAGTGCTTACCTCAGGCACAGAAATGGATTAGGAAAATGGAGATGCAATATACGACACAAGAGGGAGAGAATAACAGCGGTGTTTTGAGGCGGCGGCACGATAGGCAACAGGCAACGGCGGCGGCTCAGGGTTGGAGGAGTAGTGCGGATGCAGAGTGTGGTCTTTGCTTCGGTGCGGAGAGCGAAAGTGTGGAGTAAGTAACACGGCGTCGTTTTACATTAATCCGATGTATTCAATTTCAAACAAAAAACAAGATAAGTCAATAAATTATTTATGTACAACTAATAATTAATTAATTAATTACTTAATTAAAAAGATGTTTGTCAAAAAAATTAATTATAAAGATGATATGATAAATAGTTATTACCGTAAAAAATAATAAAATAAAATTACATTTTTTGGAACAACATAAAAGAAAATGGGTTAAGGCAAAGATGTGTGGGGTGAAGGTATATTTGAAGAGATTTGATTACTTTTTAATGGTTGTATTTGCAAAAAAATGAGACCGGATAAAACAAAATTAATTGTTTTTATTGGATAGCTAAACATGGTGCTGACAGCCTAGATCATAGTGTTTTTGTTTTTAAGGTTCTGTTTGGCAAGTTCCATCCACTTACGGATAGCGAATTTGACTAGCGGGTGATGAATACAAGTGTTTGGTAAGCATTAGCGTTTAGCATTTTACGAGGAACGTTTAGCGTTTTTTCAAATGCTACTTCAAGTAGCGTTTTTTCAAATGCTACTTCAAGTAGCGTTTGAGCAGATATCGTATGATGTCTCACTTTTTTGGCATTTTCACCCTTATTATTTTTCTTAAATTCCTTTTTTATCCTTATTAAATTAAACCAAACAATTTAATTACGAATTAAATAAATATTTCCTTTTGGATAATTTTACATTTATCAGATAATTTAACCATTAGTTTTACTAAATACATCATTTGCTATCAACTAGCTCATCCGCTTGCTCATTCGCTATTTTCTCATCCAAGGTAGACAAGTTTGTAATCCTACGTAAGAACAATGATGGGTCATAGGTTTGTAACGCACAAGTTCGTAGCATGAAACTTAGATTCTATGAAATTGTCTAACTAGTAAATATATGCATATTAAAGCATATGAATAGTGATAAAAACCATAAATAAGTGAAACAAAATCACAAAAACACCACAAATACTTAGAACTTCAATGTCATACACACATGAGTGACACAAACATAAGTCTTAAGCAACATATAGGTGCCACAAAGGCACAAAAACAACAAAAAAATTGAAAAAAAGAACACAACAAAGGAGCAGATTATTTATAAAGAACACAACACATGACAAAAATTATCTAATCAATATAAAAAAAAGCAAACCAGAATGAAAAAAAAAGAAAAATAAAGGAGCATATTACACTAAACGAAAACAAACAGAATGGAAAAAATGAGGGAAAAAAGGCTATGTTCAAGAACAACGTTTTTAACATAGAAATAGAGAAACGAAAAATGAAACAAAAAAGAAAGAAGAGGAGTTTACGAACCAGGTAAGATGCTATAATCAAAACTGGGAGAATGAAGAAGCAATAGAGGAAGAAGTTGACGTGCGAATCAGAGAGGATTGGAAATAGCGGACCTTCGATAAAATGAAAACCCTAATTTTTAATCCCACTAACTTTCTCTGGAAATACCTAGAACACCCTTAAAAACTCAATGTTGGGGAAATTCCAAAAATACCCTTAATGAAATCTCGATGTTTGAAAAATTAGGGTTTTTTCTCGTAATTTTCAAGTCATCTTTCACAGAAACGCTCCTCATCGCTCCTCACCGCTCCTGAACGCTTCCACCGTGTCTACAGCGCCGAGGCGCCGCTCCTACCAATGCTCTTCATATGCGCTTTAAAGTCGGTGCAGGAGCGCTGAAGGCCCATGGGTTCGTAAGAGCGCCCGCTCCTACTCTCCGGAGTGCGCTAACTTGCGCTCACCCACTAGCTTATTACTATCTGCTACTTTTTACCAAAGATAGTCTTACTCTTTATTCACCTGCTTTGTCTAGTTTTCTCTTGATAGATGCTATGGGCATCTATGTGCTTGTAATATTTTTTTAATTTTTTTTGGTCAAAATTTTTGTTTTGTTTTTTTCCCTACTGTTCAAAAAACTAACAATTACAGTAAAAAAAAAGTTAACTGTTATCAAGAGAACAAAAAATAAATGGCAGGACAAAATCCTAGTTAATAAAAAACTTATCCTCTCTAATTATTGAACATATAAATAATTTAAAAATTGATAATTCAAATTAACATATTCAAATTGATAATTTGACTTTACAAATTTAAATTGATAATTTAAATTTTGATAACAATTTTTATTTGAAAAACTAGTTGATGCAAGTATTAACAGTTAATTGATTCAAATGTTTAATCATCTAAAAAGTAATACATCAAAAAGTTAGTTAATGAAATTGTCCAATTATATATTATTTATAATACATCAAAAAAACAAAAGGGTAGTTTTTTAAAATTATAATTTTTAATGAAAAATGTTTGTCCCGTATTTTTTTATATACCAGTGACAGTTAATTGTCCTTCTTTTAATTATCGGTGGCAAATACTTGTGACATGTTTGTTTTATATTTATCAGTAGTTTTGAAATTATTGTTAGTGGTTAACTGACTCCAGTTTGTTTCATCGCCGAGGATCGAACTCGAGTACTAGCCGTATCTGCCCCTTTAGATGGAGTGCATTAACCACTTGCACCCAAGCTTGGAGTTTTATATATATAGTTGATATATAATAATAAGTTAGGATTCTCTCCATTTCTCTAAAGAAATTGAGGGCTCCATTTGAAAAGAGATAAACGCAAACAATAAAAATTACTCTCTCCGTCCCAAAGTATAAGGTATTGAATGTGGTAATCTAGTAATAATCATACAAAATTTTAACATATTAATTACAAAACCAATTTTTCTTAATAACTGTGCAAAGCAGGATGATACCTTATATTATAGGACAGAGGGAGTATAAGATTATTTTTATTTAAAAAAATAGTTGAATCAAAGTTAAAAGATAGCTTTTGGTATAAACTGGGTATCCTCTGCGCGCAACTGTAGAGACTAATCTCTCGAGCCGGGTATGACCACAATGGGCGACAAAGTTCTCCATCAAGTGATTTAACACTGCTGCATGCCCAAGGCTGGATTCGAACCCAAGGCCTTAGTTAAGCTGAAAAAGACCCCTACCATCTCATGCAAGTGCTCCTAGGTAGTTAAAAGTTAGTTAATTCAAAAGTATATAAAAATTAGTACACCAAAAAATTAATTAATGAAATAGTTTCAATTATATATAGGTATAAATAACGTTCTATATTATTATTATCATTATTGTTATTATTATTATTATTATTATTATTATTATTATTATTATTATCATTATTATTTACAACATAGTAGTATTATGTTTTAAAATAATATATAGTATGTTATCCGTAAGACCTAGCTCAACTGGAAAATGCCAAAATTATTAGGCTAGATATCATGTTTTGGGTTCGAACCCGGGACCTCACACTTGTGTGTGTGAATTTTTAGTGGCACTTGCCACTCTGTCTACAAACCAAGAAAAAAAAGTATGTTAATTGTACTATATTAAATGTTATATATTAATATTGTAAAAATATAATTTAATTTAATATAAAAAGTATTGATAAAGAATAATATGAAAGTTTCGTGAAATTAAGAATATTACCGAATCTTCTAGAAATACCATTAGACGTGGACATAATAACTAGAAAACCTTAAGATCTCTAGATTTTTCTAGCCATATGGACTAGAATATTCATATTCTCTACATTTTTCTTGTAATCAACTACTAGCTCTAAATGCTTCTAGATGTTTCTCTTATGTCACTAGTGGAAAAAATGCCTTTTATAACGGTCATTTATATCGGTTAAAAACGGCCTGATATTAAAAGTGACGCGGTGGCAGTTTTGTAATTAAAATTACATTTTTTATATCGGTTGCCTCTGGAACCGATATAGAAAGTGGAAAAACCATCTTTCATATCGGTTCCCTTGCATAACCGTTATAGAAAGTCCAAAAATTTTGGCTTCCATAACGGGTCACAAAACCACCCGATATTGAAACCAAAAACATTAGGCTTTTACGCATCTCTTCACCATTCACTCCCTATCACTCTCGCGTGTCTTTCTCCCACCGTCCTCACTCTGAATCACTCTGAATCACCTACGCCTTTCTCTTCATGCCTTGGTGCTCACCCCCTCACTCTCATTCGCACGCCTTTCTCTTCAACACCGCCCTCACCTCCGCCGGCCACTCCACTTCATGCCTTGGTGCTCACCCCCTCACTCTCATTCGCACACCCTTCGCTCCCTCTCACTCTCATTCGCAGTCACTGTTTCTCCCTCTCTTTCAGTCACCGATTCTCTCACTCACAGCGCCTTTCCCTCTCTTTCAGTCACTGTTTCTCCCTCTCGTCTCACTCACTCACTCACGAAGCTGCTAGAGAACGAAGTTGACGTCGCGTTTCTCCCTCTCGTTCTCTCTCGGTTCGTTCTCTCTCTCTCTCTGCCTCTCTCTCTCTGTCTCGCTCGATCTCTCTCAAAAAAATTTTTTGACAAATATTTCTCAGTTGATAGGCTTTGTGGATTTGGGTAATTAGGGTTTTGTTACATATGTTGTGGATTTGTTGATTTTGTGTATTTAGGGTTTAGGGTTTGTTGATTTTCTCAGTTGATAGGGTTTTTTTACACATTCACCAAATGTTTGATTATTTGTTTCATCTGTTTATGAATATATGAGGTTTTTTTACTACGTAGTAGCTTACAACTCCACTTCTATTCTACTGTTTCTACAGACTGAGCGACATGGCCGAGATTTCAACTTCAGGGTATAAGGATTTGGTGGCTGGCTTGTTCGCTGGAGTTGCCGTCGTTGCCGTTGGCCACCCCTTTGACACCGTCAAGGTTCAATTTTTTATCACCTCTTGTTTGATGTACTTATGTTGACCTGTTTGGTTGTAATTCTGCATGGGTTTTAGAATTAACCTTTTCAAATAACTTTTAACTAATTTGATTGTTTCTATAGTATTACTGCATTGCAATTGCAATTAACCTTTCCAAATATTTTGAGAATGAACAAGTACAATAACAAGGAATGAAGACAGTGATAGGAAATTTGAGATTTGTTATCTCTTTAATAACAATCACTTTCTCATCTTGTTTTCCTTTATCAAACTGTTTGCATTTGTGATGGAAAAAGTCACCCATTCAAAGGCTCAAGGAATCAAGCTCTTCTAAATGCAATTATGATAAAAGGGGTTTTATCTTTTTCTGGGGTTATAATATAAGTTGGTAAACAGATTGAGCGGAAATTTTAGAGTTCAATGTTATCCAAACCAAGGTTTTGTTTGTGTATATGATGATTAGATCAACAGTACTGTGCTTATGACCTAGATAGAGTAATCTGGATGTCCTGAAATTTACGGTTCCTTAGTAACACTACTCATATAGTGAAAAGGAATGATGAGCTATGTAAAGGCAGAGAAACTTCTGACATTTAAAATTTGTACACCAGAACACACATGCATACAACAACATACATTGTTTTGACCAATTTTCCTAGACCATGGTTCTCTAGTTGTAATGAGATATCATGTGATAAAACTTGATGTAGTAATGTGCCAAATAGTGTCTCCACTGATCATGATCCCTATAATTGTAAATATAATTTTAAATAGCTTATGTGCTCGCAATATTTTCCCTGTTTTTTCAGGTGAAGATGCAAAAGCACAATACATCAGCACATTCAATTCAGTACAGAAATGGATTGCATTGCACTGCTAGGATATTGAAGACTGAAGGAGTATGGCCGTTAATGTTAAAGGGTTAATTGATTTATTCACTAAAAATTCAGCATGATTTTCATCATAATAGACTTTTTTGCTGATTTCTCTGACTTTTCCTTTCAGGATAACGCTGCAATATTGAGCTATGAACGTGGAATTGCTGCACATGAAAGTGGTGCTTTTAAATGGGAAATGGTTCCAGTTGAAGTCCCTGGTGGAAAGGGAAAACCATCCATTATTGTTGATAAGGATGAGAGTCTAGATAAAGTAATCATCCAAATTACTTTCAACCATATATCAATCATTCTTTCTTCTTATTATAGTTCTAGTTGTAAAAAAAAATACATGAATCTGATCTAAATTTAGATTAGAATTGGATAAACTTACTTTTTTACTTATATTTTGTTACGGAAGGAGTACTAGTTAGGAAGATTGTCGATACATAAATTTGAATATAAACTAATACTTTTCCTTTTTCCCTTTTATGTGCAAGTTTGATCCTGAAAAGATGCGTAAACTCCCAACAGCTTTCAAAGAGAATGGAGGTACTATTACTGCTGGAAATGCTTCTAGTATGAGGTTAGTATTTTATCACAAGGAATCTGGAATATGTTCAAACTTCAATGCTTCCAGTAGTTTGTCTAGAAATGAAATTGTTCTTGTTTTTACAGTGATGGTGCAGCTGCACTAGTTCTAGTGAGTGGAGAGATTGCATTGAAGCTTGGCCTTCAAGTCATTGCAAGAATCAGAGGATATGCTGATGCTGCTCAGGTACATTCAAATTTACAAAAATAAAGAAGTCTAATGTAGATTGAAATTAAGAGAAATTAAGTTAATACAAAATTAGTAAAATTAATATAAAATTACTATATATATTTTTTTTATCATTTAGTTATGTACAGGAACCAGAGTATTTTCCAACAGCACCAAGTCTTGCTATTCCTAAAGCTATTTCTAATGCTGGGTTGGATGCTTCACAAATTGATTACTATGATATTAATGAAGCCTTTTCGGTAGGTTTTGTGCCAAACTTTGAATTAGTTGTATCAATTTATTGTGGGATATTAAATTCTTCATATTGCTGTTTGTAGGTTGTGACTCTTTCAAATCAGAAACTTCTTGGACTTAGCTCAGTGAGTTGCTTCTCCTCTTTGGGAACCTTTTTTCTCAATAGACTAAAAAAGAAGCATATAATTTAGTAATTGCAAGGTAATAATATGTAGCACTCTCTGACTAATATTTTTGTTATTCTTCATCTTGTCAGTTAAGAATTTTTAAGTAGGTAAACATTTCTTCGAAATTCTTGTTAATTCCATTTGCCAGTAAGCAGCATACTCCTTAATCGCAGCTTTTCTGAATTCTGACATATATGCACATGAACATCACATGCCAGTAGATTTAATAAAACCCAACTTAGAATTATTGCAGACTGAACTGTCAAAAATATTCTGATTAATGATTAATCCTTCTATTCTAGTTTCTGTTTTGGCTAATGTGTTTGTATGTATTCTCTGTCTTCTTGTTTGAACATGTACAGACTTAAGGTTACCAAGTCTGTTTAGTTCATAAAAAGTATTACCTTGTGGCAGATTCTGCAGCTAGAGAGAAGATTAGAAGACCAATTTGAGGTCAGATGCATGTTAGAAAAGGCACTTGGCTACAGATCTTCATCTCTTAAAAGGAAGGCAAAATTCTTATGATGACTTGTTAATTGCATTGAACCAACACTGGAATCAGGTTATTCTTAGTCATCATCTTCTATTTCTTTGCTTACATTTTTTAAGATTTTTTCCCTTTTCAATCATTCCAGTGGTGCAAACTAAGGATGGAACTGTTGCAGTAGCTTCTGCATTTGCTGGCCATAAGGAAGGTAATGCTACTGGAATCTGAACAATTAATTAGCTTTATTGTTACCCTTGCACTCTTTTCTTTGATTATGCAACAACAATTTATTCTAGACTCTTTACTAATTTATTTTTGGTCTTGCATTGGCCAATTAGCTATACAAGAGAGAGACCACAAGTTTTTAAGAAAAGCAGTTGAAGAGGCATATAAAGGGGTAGATTGTGAAGATGGAGGTCCTTTTGGTGCTGTTATAGTTTGTAATGATGAAGTAGTTGCTACTTCTCACAACATGGTTCTCAGAAACACTGACCCAACTGCTCATGCTGAAGTCACAGCAATAAGAGAGGTTAGATTACAAATACCTAAATTAAATTATTTCCTGAATTGAAATAAAAAAGCATAATTTCTTCTAGTAAATTAATCACTCCATAACAGAGATATCCCCTGCCCCCCTAGAGCAACAAGGGTGGAGATATAATGATTTACAGAATCATGTGCTAATATTTATCATTAGGCAGGTCTTGGCTAGCAAAACCAAAATTTATACGGTACTTGAGTTTGTGAATGGAGGAGAGTTATTTGACAAAATTGTAAGAGAAATTTGCTTTTTATATATATACATGATCCATTATTGGCAGTATTTTAAGAACTGAACCAGAACCGTTGGTTCAATCGGTTGAACTAGGAATCGGCTATGCCTACAGTTTGGTTATTTAGCGGTTTGATCTCTAGTTCATACCAGTTTGAGTGGTTTAAAGTATTCGAACTGTGACCGAAAGGTCTGGCCGGTTCAAACTCCTTGGTTCGGTCTTTAAAACATTGATTATTGCCAATGACAATGAATGATGAGCTTACTTGTGTTAACAGGCAACCAAAGGTAAACTTACAGAAGCTTTTGGTAGGAAGATGTTCCAACAATTGATTGATGGTGTGAGCTACTGCCACAACAAAGGTGTCTTCCATAGAGATCTTAAGGTTCTTTCAAAATCTACTTAAAAACTTATAGCATTGTGAATCTTGATTTGAACACTATGTTCCAGATTACCAATTCTTAGGCTCATATGACTTGCAGTTTTACAAAAAAAAAATGGTGTGTTATTGCAGCTAGAGAATGTACTCGTGGATACGAAAGGCGACATAAAGCTAACCGATTTTAACCTCAGTGCTTTGCCCCAACATTGTAGGGTAAGAAGAATAAGATATTGTTTGAACCATAGTTCAAATTAAATTGCATCATTTTGGTAACTTATATAAGTGTGTGAAAATTTCAGGAAGATGGATTGTTGCATACAACTTGTGGAAGTCCTAACTATGTTGCTCCTGAGATTCTTGCCAATAGAGGCTATGATGGTGCAAAATCAGATATATGGTCATGTGGTGTTATCTTGTATGTGATTCTAACAGGATACCTTCCTTTTGATGACAGAAATCTTGCAGTTCTCTATCAAAAGGTGAATATCCATTTGTTGTGTAGTTTTTGATTTTTGTAAAATAATAAATGTTGATATCTCTGAAACACGAACACTTCTGAGACTTTAATTTTTAGAAAGAAGAAAATTTGCCACTTAAATGTAAGTGAAATTAATTTAACACACAATGTACTTTGAATTTTAGGATGTCTCTGAGAGGAAGATAAGATTTACATCCAATTATTCACCAACAGATTTGACAGAGAAGGTTGAGGATATTGCAAGAGGTGTTTGAAATAGGTCCATCTTTGTATGTAGTAGAACTAAGGAAGTCTAATGGAGTTCATATTATTATTGTATAACTATGTGTTGTGGGACAATCAGGTGTTTGAAATAGGTCCATATTTGTAACTGTCTGCATCCTGTTGAAGTACATATTATTATTGTATAATTGTGTTGTGGGACAAATTTGCTGCTGGATGGACCTCATGTTGAAGTTCTTATATATATATATATATATATATATATATATATATATATATATATATATATATATATATATATATATATATATATATATATATATATATATATTGTATAACTATGTATAAGGATCTAGAGTTGATGGAAGACAACCTCACTTTTTTTTTTTTAAAAAAAGAGACTTTTCATATCGGTTCCCATAGAAAACCGATGTTAAAATTCATTTTTTTTTAAAAAAAAGAGACTTTTCATATCGGTTTTCAATGGGAACCGATATGAAAAGTCTTTTTTTTTAAAAAAAAAGAGATTTTTCATATCGGTTTTCTATGGGAACCGATATGAAAAGTCTCTTTTTTTAAAAAAAAGAGACTTTTCATATCGGTTATAGGGGCAACCGATATAAAAACAACTTTTCATAACGGTTCAGGAACCGATATGAAATGTCCCTATTTTTTATATCTCCTTTTTCGGCATCGGTTCGGGAACCGATATGAAATGTCAATTTTAACCGATATAAAAAGCCTTTTTTCCATTAGTGTGTAAAGCCCTAAGTATAGTATAAATAGGACTCATCACCAATCATTTTGTAATTCATCAATAATCAAGTAATAACAAGTTCTCTTGAGAAATTAGAGAGTTTCTCTCTATCTCTACCTTTCCCTTGTCCCTGAGCCAAGTATTTAAGTAAAGTTTACCCAAGATTATTTGAATGAGATGGTTGGAGTCTCTTCCACCTTAACCAAGTTCTTGGATTGGAATTCAACATTTTCCAAAGACAACATCATTTTATCATCCATCAATATGTTCCACCTTTCCCTCCAATTCTCCACTCCTAATATGAATCACCACCCAAGATTTTTTTTTGACAAACATCTCACCCAAGGAATAATAATAGATAGTAGTGCATTGACCCGTGCGTTGCACGGGGTAAAAACTCTAGCTAGATATTGGGTAAAATTTGTTTCTTAAAATGCAACATGAAAAAGCCTTGTTTAAATTTAAAGTAAGTATGAATTAAAAAAAGTGTGTGATAAAAAAAGGTATCTGCGAACTTAAAAACTAAAATAGAGTGTGTATAGATATAATCCAAGCAAATTGTTCCATACACATAATACATAGTAACTGTATTGGTTTATAAAATATAAAGTCTAATATCTGTGAGTAAAAATTAAATTATAACTATAAATTAAATAAGAAGATTTTAAAATTGCTATCCGTAGATACTAAGAAGAAAGAAATTCAATAAATGAATTGGTATTGACCAAACTAAATGAATTTAATAAATATTTCGAGTTTAAAAACATAAGGAGAATAAGTATAAAAATAAATTATTTTTTTAAAGAGTCAAAAGAATATGGTCCTAAAAAATATAATGATCAGAAGAAGTATAAAAAGAAATTGATTTTTTAAAGTGGTGGAATCACTAAAATGGTGAGTTGCACGGGTTTGTGTCATGAAATTATTAATTTTTCATCAAACCAGTTATTGTGGAATGAACTTTGAGTATTTGAACAGTTAAAAATTTTCTGAACGCTAAATTACTCTAAAACACACTGCTTAGCATCACACTTTACATATTTGTTACGAAATTATTATTTGTTTCAACAAATCATTTATTGAAATGAACATTGAGCATTTGAACGGTTAAAAATTTTTCTGGACCCAAAAGTACAGCATCACACAAAACGTATTTGGACACAAAATTATATTTTTTTCCCACCAAACCGACTATTGAGACACAAACTTTGTATATTTGAATAGTTGAATTTTTTCCGAACACTAAAGCATCCGAAAATACACTACTTAGCATCGCATTTTACATTTTATTGACATGAAATTATTATTTTTTCACCAAACCGGTTATTGAGGAACAAACTTTGCATATTGGAAGAGTTAAAATTTTTTTGACTGATAAAGTACCCCAAAACACACTGCTTAGTATTGAACTTTACGTATTTTATTACAAAATTACTATTTTCTTTAAACAAACCGGTTATTGAGGAGTGAACTTTGCGTATTTGAACAGTTCAAATTTTTTTGAACCCTAAATTACCCGAAAGCACACTGCTTAAAACATGGAAACGAAAAAAAATGAAAGTATCCCAAAATACGCTGTTTAGTGTCACACTTTACGTATTTTGGCACAAAATTAATTTTTAGTTTCAGGAATGAATTTATTGTGTTTGTTCATCTAATTTTTTTAAAAAAAATTGTAAAGTACCCCAAAACCTACTGTTTAGCATTACACTTTACATATTTTGTTACAAAATCAATTATTTTTAACGAAATTGGTTATCGAGAAACAAACTTTGCGTATTTGAACTGTTAATTTTTTTTTCGAACTCTAAACTTCCTCAAAACACACTGGCTAGCATCACACTTTACGTAATTTATCACAAAATTAATTTTCATCATCATTAATTTATAGATCTAATTTTTTTTCTTATTAAAAATATAAAAATAAAAAAATAAAAAATAAAAAAAGAGGGGAAAGTTTTGGAGGGAAAGTGGAGTGGGATACTCCCTAAGATTTATATTCTTAAGATTAAGATACATGATCTTGCTAAAAAGAGAAAAATAATTTTTTTGTTAAATACATAAAAGACCCAACGTAATTGATTAATTAAAGCCATTAATTACAGCATATACTAAAAAATGAGTTTAAATGCAATAAATGCTATTATTTTTTTGTTTGAGTTACTCTCTCAAACAAATTGTAGTAAATGCAATAAAGGAATAAATTGTAGTAAATATTCTCCCGGTCCACAATATAAGACAAAAAACACAATATTACAAAACTAATGAATGACATTGAAATAAACCAATTAATAAACCTAAAAGTTTATCTTATTTTCAAAATTATCATTTTCATTAAATGATATTTACACTCCTAATTAATGACATTATCTTTAACTACACCTAAATTTGGGATTGTTCATTCAATATACCTTAAAATTTGTGTTTGTTTCTTATATTGCAGATCACCAAAGAATGGATTAGTATATTAAAATTATTTAGATTTTTTTAACCAAGTTCCGTTTCTTATACTAAGAGAATGTAGAATGCAAAGGGTCTATACGATTTTTTTTTAGCAAAAAAGGGTCTATACTATTAAATACTATTAATTTAACGTGACAAAGAATGACAATTGTTGGAAAAAAAAAGAATGACAATTAAAAGTGAAAGACTGAATTTATTTTATATTTTTATTTGGTGGCGACTTCCTTACCCAAATTGTGAGCACCAACACCTATCATAGTTGTGAGATGGAGTGTGGCTTAGGAATATGACATATTATTTGGATAAACTCGAGTATCCTCCACGACGACCGTTTTATTCACCCATTTAGGAATATGACATATGCCATGTCAATAATTAGATAATAACTTTTTGTCAAAAAAAATAATTAGATAATAACTTTCAATAATTTCCTTTTAACCTTTACCAGAAAATAATAATTTACTGTTGACCCCAATTTTCATTACAATTTACAACAACTTATTAGGTCTGCTTCTCTCAAAGAATTGCAGCGAAACCATTATCTTCGATCGCGCCCCACAACCATCATCGCCTCACCACTATCATCATTCCAACAGTAATATCAATTCTCTGAAGCTTTTATCTTCCATCTCACCCCAATTGCATTTTCTTCCTGAAAAGCATTTTCCTCCTCCACATTTCTCTCAAATAAGTGAAGAGGAGGAAAAACGATCGCAGAGGTGGAGCAATTGGTGAGAACAGAAATTAGGGCACACTTGAAAATTACTATGAATAATTAATAACATTGGGGTCGATCTGAAATTTCTTAAAACTAATTATTACTAAATGAGTTGGCAAATTTTGGTCCACATAGACTACTATGATTCTGACTAGTCAGATAGATGGTGTTGGCACTAGGGATGTCAAAACGGGCTTGGCCCGCTGGGCCGGCCCGTTGGCCCGCCAAAAAAAGGCGGGCAGGGCTAAGGTATTGGTGCCCGCTGACCCATTTGGCCCGGCCCGTTTAAAGGATGAGCCCGCGGGCAAAACACATTGGCGGGGCGGGCCGCCCGCTAGCCCGTTTTTGTTTTTTAAAAATAAGTCCAGTTTCACATTTTTTTTTTGGCCCATTTCTTTTCTTTTAGTGTACAATTTTAGGTTTTGTTTGACTGAGAACGTGAGAAGTGAAGTGAGAACGTGAGACTGAGAAGTGAGAAGAACGGCAGCTTCTCTTCTACGCCGCTTCTCTTCTACGCTGCTTGACTGCTTCTCTTCAATGGCCGCTTCTTTTCTCCTCTTCTCCGATTGGGTTTCCTCTTCTCCGATTGGGTTTGCGATTTCGTTTCCTCTTCTCTGATTGCGTTTGCTTGCGATTTCGTTTCCTCTCAAGGTTTCCTCTTCTCCGCCATTTCAGTTTCGCCTTTCCTCTCCAGGTATTCTCCTCAACTCGCGTTAGTGCTAAAGTTGGACAAAGTCAGCTTGACATGTATTTGGAAGAGCGGATGTTGGATCTTGATTACACGGAAGATTTGGATGTACTACAATGGTGGAAGAACACTAGACAAAGATATCCTGAACTTTCAATAATGGCTCAAGACTTGTTAAGCATTCCTATTACTACTGTTGCATCAGAATCTTCATTTAGCATTGGCTCTAGAGTGCTTAACAAGTATAGAAATCGCCTATTATCTGAAAATGTAGAAGCATTGCTTTGTGCTCGCAATTGGTTGCATGCCTTTGATGATGGTAATTTATTTAATGTGAATATCATTATCTACTATTTTTTAATATACTTTTTACTAACAACATTGATTTGATTTCATTGTTTTGTAATGTAGATGGAAATGATGATGACAATGATGATGAAAAAGATGGTCCAACTTGTTCTAAGAGCGCATCTAATATTATTGACATTGAAGATTAGAATTTAGATGCTTCAATATTGTTTTGTTAGACACTATTATGTAATTTGAATGACTTTGGTATTGTACTTATTATGGTTTTTTGGGTCTTACAAATACTTATTTTGGTTGCTTGATGGTTAATCCTAGTCATCAAGCAAACAAAATACTTATTTTTGGTTGCTTGAACTTGAAGGTTAAGACTTGAATTATGATTTTGGAACTTTTGATTATTGTTTCTAGGTGATATTTCTTGATGGTTACAGTTATGGTTGATCACCAATTAAGCAATGTGTTGATCATTTTATCATGGTTTTAATTCTTGATGGTTACACTTACGGTTACAGTCTAGTTGAAATAAGAGAAAATTCTTGATGGTTATAAAAACTGTTTTACAAAAAACTGTTTTAAAATCACATAACTGAAAATTCTAGTTGAATTTTTTAAAAAAAATAGGTGAAAAAATTTGTTAAAAAAAGCAAAAAACAATAACCGGCCCGCCACTTCGCGGGCAGGGCATTAAATTTGCGCCCGCGTTCTGTTAACGGGCCGGGCCGGGCCGCCCGTTTTTTCGCGGGCATATGGCTTAGCGGGCCGGGCCGGGCCGCCCGTTTTGACATCCTAGTTGGCACCCCACTCTTTATAATGGGTACATAAGAATTTACCTTTTTATTTATTTATTTATTTATTTATTTACGAAGGAAAGAGAGTGTGGTGTAGTATTATTATTGGCTGGGTTCGAAGTTGTAAACCACTAAACATTACAACAACTACTGAACATTCTGAAACCACATTCTCAGAGAGAGAGACAGAGAGGAGAGAGAGGGAGAGGGAGAGGGAGAGAGAAAGTCTCTTTCAAGTTTCAACGTCAATGTATGTGTTCCACTTGACTCTCTTCAACTTTCTCATAAACTAACTCCCTTTTCCATTCTCTTCATTTTCTTTCTATTTCTCTTTTTAATTTTAACGTTATTTCTTTTCTTATTCAGCTCAATTTCTGAAGGTGCTCAATCCACAAAGCTCAAAATCTCAGGTTTGCTTCTTCTTCTTCTTCCTCCTCCTTCTTGTATCACTATTTTGTTGTTGTTTTTTTCTGAAAATATTTTGGAATATTTTGATGATTTTCAGTTGGATTTGTTCAACAAGGGTTTTGTTTTTTTGTGGGTTTTCTAAATTGGAGGTTCACAATTGATTTTTTTCCTTTTGGTATTGGATTTTGGCCACTCAGATTCAGAAAATTAATCACTCTGATTGTGTTTGTGTGTTTTCCAGAGTGATTAATTTTCCAGAAAAAGTTCACTTTCCCCCCCTTTTCCATTACCCCTTAATTAGCTCATCTGCCTTTTACTTCAGTGAAAAAAAAAATACTAACATAAGAGGAATAAGAATGTGAGTAATGAATCAATAGTGGGTTTCACGATTCAAGGATTCTATTTCCTGCTTTTTATATTTTTATTTTATTTTATTTTATTTTATTTTATTCTGAGTGTTTGAAGATTCTTATCACAGCACCAGACCTTATGTACTTTATTACAAGGAGCTGATGCATATTTTTATCTCAGTTTTGTGATTTTGTATTCTTCTGTTAAATAGTTTTATTTTGTTTTATTGGCGTATAATAGAAGCAAGGTTCTTTTTGATTTGTTTTCTACTTTTTTGAACGAAGAAGACAATTGTGGGTGGGAGTGGTAGGTTTTAACTTTTGGAATATTCCTCTTTTTTACTTGAGTTTTAAGAATTACTTACTTTCTTTTCTATCATAAATGTCCATCTCCTTTCCCCCCTTGTTTCTGTTCAGTTTAGCTGTTAAATTATGGTATACCTCTATGTAGTCAATAGGGCTAGGATAGCGTGCATATTGCATTTTAGTGAAGCGGTTTAAAGGGCTGCTATGATGCGTAATAAGGAGCGGAACAGATTCGAATTTCTGTTTCAGCAGCCGCATTTCACGATGTTTCGCAGCGTATTCGCCCCTGCCGGCTGCAAGAGGGCTGTCTCTCATTTATGAAAAGAAACAACTGATTATTAGTTTGGAGCACGTAGAAAGATCTCATTTTATATTGATCTCCTTGGTCTATTTTTACCATTGGATAGAAAAGAAAATAAATAATTTGAGCATTTTTTCATGTCTTAATAAATCAATCAGCGAGAATATCTCTAGCTAAGTAATGTTTATATGCTGGGGAGCTTCAAAAGTTATTTACTTGGACACCATGGTTAACTCAAAGGTTTTTAAGAGAAGTGTTTGGTCAGTGTGGTAATGTTTTATTAGTTATGCCTCCATTTAGTGTGTTGCCTTTTCTTTGTTAAAGAAAATTTCTCTGCCAATAAATTAAGAATTTGAAGCTTAAATGTGTTCCCAGAGTTGCTATACTATTACTGGAATGTAATGCTTCTCGAAATATCATTGAAAAACATGAACAAATTTTTGGATTGAAGATATGCTTTTCTCTACAAATTCAGAGCAAAACTCTCACTATTTAAGGATTTGATTTTTATCCACTGTAAACTGTATAGAGTTCTGCACTCATTTAAGCATAGTATTGACTGCAACTGAAAATCTTTGCTTAGTATAATAATGCTGTGCTATTTTTCTATCATTTATATTTGAAGTTTGTATCTGAGACTAAAGATGATACTAAATACTATCTTTTTATTTCTTTTCAGGTATAACATCACTCTGAGTTTTCCTGGAAGCTGATCATTGGCAATGAGCAATATAAAGCTAGGTGTGGAAGTTGTGGATGCTCACGACCTTATGCCCAAAGATGGACAGGGCTCGTCTAGTGCTTTTGTCGAACTTCATTTTGACAATCAAAAGTTTCGGACAACTACTAAAGAAAAAGATCTGAATCCTGTTTGGAATGAGAAATTTTACTTCATCATTACTGATCCAAGCAAATTACCGAGCCTCACGCTTGATGCCTGTGTCTACCATTATAATAACAAAAGCAATAATTCCAAGGTCTTCCTTGGAAAGATCCGTCTTACGGAAACCTCATTTGTCCCATATTCTGATGCTGTTGTTATGCGCTACCCTCTGGAAAAGAAATTCACTTTTTCCCGTGTAAAAGGAGAGCTTGGTTTGAAGGTATTTGTTACTGATGACCCTTCTATAAGATCCCCCAATATTCTTCCTTCTGTGGAACCCTCTACAGATACAGACCAGCACTCAACCAAAGATCAACCACCGGTATCATTCACTGATTCATTCCTGAACATCTTTTCTCGTAAGAAAAATGCCTCAAGGCACACATTTCATGCTGTCCCTGGTTCAAATGAAGAAAAAGAACATCATCAGTCTTCACCTCCAGCAGCTGGAAAGATGACTGTGGACCATGGGATGCATGGGATGAAATCTGGACCTCATCCAAAAGCCATCCATGCATATGCTGGTTCTTTTCCTCCAATTGATTATGCACTGAAAGAGACAAACCCTTCTCTTGGTGGGCGAGTGATACATGGAAACAAGCCAGCCAGCACCTATGACCTTGTTGAACCAATGCGTTACCTTTTTGTACGAGTTGTAAGAGCTCGTGATCTTCCATCAAAGGGTGTGAGTGGGAGCCTTGATCCATATGTGGAGGTAAGGATTGGAAATTTCAAAGGAATTACAAAGCACTATGAGAAAAATGAGGAACCTGAGTGGAATCAAGTGTTTGCCTTTGGAAGGGACAATCTACAGTCAACTATTCTTGAAGTTGAGGTCAAAGACAAAGGTACGATGCTAGATGAAACAGTTGGTACTACAAGGTTTAATCTCCATGATGTTCCTACACGGGTTCCACCTGATAGTCCATTGGCTCCGGAATGGTATCGGATTGAAAAGAGCAAAAACAAGAAAAAAGGGGAGGTGATGCTTGCTGTATGGTTTGGCACACAAGCTGATGAAGCTTTTCCTGATGCTTGGCATTCTGATACACTCTTTCTTGGTGAAATCTCTTCATCTTCTTATGCTCAGCTTCGGTCAAAAGTTTACCATTCACCAAGATTATGGTATGTGCGGGTTGGAGTGATTGAGGCACAGGACTTAATTCTGTCAAAGAAATCGCAAATGTCGGATGCCTATGTTAAGGTACAGATTGGTACCCAGATCATGAAGACAAAACCAGTTCAATCAAGGACCACAAACTTGCGTTGGGATCAGGAGCTGATGTTTGTTGCTGCTGAACCCTTTGATGATCCTTTGATACTTTCAATTGAAAATCGTATTGGTCCTAACAAGGATGAGACAATTGGGGTGGCTGTTATTCCTTTGGCTACAGTTGACAAGCGTGCTGATGATAGAATTATCCGTTCTAGGTGGTTCAACCTTGAAGAATCCATGTCGTCCGCGATGGAGGGAGAAGAGGGAAAAATAAAGGAGAATGGTGTGTTTGCTAGTAGACTTCACCTCAGTATCTGTCTTGATGGTGGGTACCATGTTTTTGATGAGTCAACTCATCATAGTAGTGATCTTAGACCGACATCAAGGCAGCTATGGAAGAAGCCAATTGGCATATTGGAACTTGGCATTCTAAGTGTTGATGGGCTTCATCCAACAAAAACTAGGGAGGGAAGGGGGACATCAGACACATACTGTGTGGCAAAATATGGGCGAAAATGGATTCGCACTCGAACCATTAGTGATAGTCTAAACCCAAAATACAATGAGCAATACACATGGGACGTTTTTGATCCATCTACAGTTCTCACTGTGGGGGTGTTTGATAATGCTCAGCTTAATAGTACAGATGGCAACAAAGATGTACAAATAGGTAAAGTTCGGATCCGAATCTCAACCCTTGAAACCGGTCGTGTTTACACACACGCTTACCCATTACTAGTGCTTCATCCTTCAGGCGTCAAAAAGATGGGTGAACTGCACATGGCTATTAGATTTTCCTGTTACTCAATGGTTGACTTGATGCAATTGTATTTTAAGCCTCACTTGCCAAAAATGCACTACAAAAGGCCACTTAACATAATGGAACAGGATAGTCTGCGACACCAGGCTGTCAATGTTGTTGCTGCTCGCCTTAGTAGGGCGGAACCTCCACTTAGAAAGGAGGTAGTTGAGTGCATGTCTGACACAAATTCTCATCTTTGGAGCATGAGACGTAGCAAGGCGAATTTCTACCGTCTGATGACAGTTTTTTCAGGATTTCTTTCAGTAGGGAGATGGCTGGGGGAAGTTTCCAGATGGAAGCATCCTATCACAACAGTGTTGGTGCATGTTCTTTTTGTGATGCTTGTGTGTTTCCCTGAACTTATTATGCCAACCATGTTTTTATACATATTTGTTATCGGTATGTGGAATTGGAGGTTTCGCCCAAGATACCCTCCTCACATGAACACTAGACTCTCTTATACAGATGGAGTGACCCCAGATGAGCTTGATGAGGAATTCGACACATTTCCAACCACAAAGAACCCTGATGTTGTGCGTTGGAGGTATGACCGGTTAAGAAGTGTGGCTGGAAGGGTTCAAAGTGTTGTTGGAGATTTAGCAACTCAAGGAGAGAGGATGCAAGCACTTGTCAGCTGGCGCGATCCACGTGCAAGCACCATGTTCATGGTATTTTGCCTTGTGGCTGCTATTGTGTTGTATGTGACACCCTTCCAAATGCCTATTCTTCTATCTGGATTTTACTTCATGAGGCACCCTATGTTCCGGAGTAAGGTACCGTCCGCACCAGTTAATTTCTATCGCAGGTTGCCCGCCCTCACAGATAGCATGCTGTAAATGGACTATGTTGTGTGTGTTCTAGAAATTTTCCTGCTGCCAATGTTTGAACCTAGCATTGAGTTTTTGGCTGAGCTTGTAAAATCTTTGGAGCTATCTTATGATGTCTATGTCTTTGTTTATTACTTTATTTAGTGTTGTCCTTTGGTGCTGATGTATACATGCTGTGGAAAACTCTAGTGTAGGTGCCTTTTTTTTATTACTTTACTAATGAATTGTCCCAAGGGATCAAGTCTCCAGGGGATATGTTAATTGTCCCTTGTTTTATCAGTTTTTAGAGGGGTAATAACGTGATTTTTGGAGTCAATTTGTTATACCTTCGAAATGATGGTATCAAATTTAGAGATGAGCACCTTCGAAATGATGGTATAAAATTTAGAGATGGGTACTTTATAAAAAAATTGATATGATAGTTACACCTAAAAATTATTTCTTCATACTTGTAAACAACAAAACCAGGACACAAACATTTCTTCATACTTGTAACAATTTCGGCTTGGAATTTTATTTATAACTTGGTCGTTAACACAAAATCATATAAGAGTATATAGTAATACAGAAAAATGCTTGAAGCACTGAACACTGGAAAACTTCAAATCTTAGATCATGGTAGTGTTGATATGTGACTTCACACCTCTTTCTTATTTCCTGCATAAAATCATAGACAAATTAATGATTCCAAGCACATAAAAATAATCAAATACATATATGCAAGAAATAGAAGCACTACTTTAAAATTTAAATGAAGTGCAGAAGACTTACTTTTCTTAAAAAAAGTAAATTAACAACTAAGTTTTAATGTGCAACAAGAACATTACCGTGAATTCTTTATTTAACATAAATATATAAACATGGCATTAAGCATCAGACCAATGAATGTCTAATTGACCAACATTCTCAAAGTTTTTCACACCAAGAGCTTTCCAAACAGCTTTAGAAGCATCAACAACATTATTTGGACAAGGAGGCTGAAAATCATGGTCAGCGTCACAACCTGCTGTAGAGTCACACTCATCAACAACCTTAGCATTGACCCTTCTTCCATTTCCAAAGATAGTGATACTTTTCAAACACCTCTTGATTTTGAAACCATCCAGTTGATAGTGCTACAACAAGAGTATTGTCTGAGTGGAACTTTTTGTCACATTCTGATGGTGAACCTCCATCTCCACCTTTCTCAAAGCTATTCAGTGTTAAGATTGCCTTTGTATGGTTAGACACATGTGGAGAACATTTGAATGTGGTGTAAAACTTGCCTTTTTTGCAACATTCTGAGTTATTCTCTCTGTTGCATTGTCCTTTAGGAGGTTTTTTACCCTTTAACAAGCCACTAGGTTTGCATGTTTCAGCTAGTATACACTTAGACAATTTATTGATAGAAGAAGAAAGAAAAGTATACATAATTTAGAACATTTTTGGATTTTCATTTTTACTTTTTTCTTCTATCTTTCATTGGTATCTCTTGTCCAAGTTTGCTAGCAGGTATATATAGAAAAATAAATAATATACACTATAGGTGTAAAAATATTATACACATATATTTATTGATTGATGTGTTGCCATACCATTCGACAAAGTGATTCGTTTTTAAACTCATTGGATGATCGTCTAAAATATTTGTGCACTAAATGTGGGATATACAAGTTAAACTAATACTTTGATCACATAGCACACTAGATTCTTTTCTCATTTCGTTTGTTTTCCTCTTACAAAATTGTAATTTCGTAGCTCGCAAGGAAAAAAAATGATATATAATCTTGCCAACTAAGCACTAAGCTTGGAAGGGAGCCAAACTCTTTAGAATGAAGAGAGAGAGGCTCTGCCTTCTCTCTAGAATTCCCATCTCTCCACCCAACCCTTGGGTTAGTGGCGGCTTGCCCCTCCACTTTGGAGGTTTTCTCCTCCACCATGGAGGTCTTCTCCTCTCTCATGGAGGCTTTTCCCTTTCCTTTCCTCCCCATCGATTGGGGTTCTCTACTGGCCACAAAACTCTTCCCCACCGCCCTTTCCCCAGCTCCACCTCCGTAACCCACCCGACCCAGATCCCCAAACCTCTCTGTGTTGCAACACCACCATTTGTGATGTTGCAACCCCTTCCATCGTTCTCTGTTGATTGGAGCCACCGTCGTCACTCCGATCTTCCGACCCAACCCCTTCACTGGCTCATGACGACGGCGTTTGTATCACGCCCCCCATCCGAACCACCTCCATCGAAGAAGAACAATGGGCTGTTTGTTAGATTCCTTCCAGATCTGCGGCTTTTGTTCATCGCCAACACCTCTTCGCAGCCCAAGCTCCAGCGAACCTCACTCTCCATTTCGGTAGGAACCAAAGGTAAGCCTCCATCTCCCCTACCTTCCACCCACGGCCCACCCTCCTGCCCAAAGAACCGCCCTTCCCCTGAACCCCCACCGTGCCGTCTACCACCAAAACCAAACTGGGTAACCCCTTCACCATCAGTACTTGTTAATGTCTATGATGCTGTTGTTTTCCCTTTTGCCGGTGTTTTCCCTTTTCCAGTTGTTGTGTTGCTTAAGAAAGATGCCGGAAATGCAATGCGTTTTTGGATTATTGTTGTGTCCTTGGTAGCTTTTACTTTGGTCCTAGATCCTCTGGTTTCTAGGAATTGCAGATTTTTGGCAGGAACAGGGGTATACACCAACAACCGGCTCATCTACCCCCTGACCGTCAAGTTGTTAACGTTAATGTGGTAAGTCTGGACCACCGTGAGACCACGCATAATCGATCTGCGCATATCCCAGCCAAAAAAATGACCCGTAACTGGATAGAATCAAAGACTGTGGATTTTCCTCGTTTGCTAGCCATTTACCATATGCGGAAGCTGTTTGCTTGGTTGATTGGATTAGTTGATAAGTTTGTTGTGGAACCAATGTTCTCTGTGCTTTATTTGTGTATTGATGCCGATGATTTGTATTGTCTAATAGCTAGGAGTAACTTTAATTTGTGGCTGGGGCATGTCCCATTGCTGACCGATCATCTAGTTGTAATGTTCTGATTTTCATCTAATGAATGAATGCATGTATTTGCCGTAAAAAAAAAGCACTAAGCTTGGAGTATTGGTTAGTTTATATCACCGAGTATATGTACGTGTTACAAGTTTGAAAGGCCTTGTAACCAGCTCAATAACTTGTGGTGAAATTATGTGGTGAAAAATGTTATTTCAACACCCATTTGAGACACCTAAAGTCGATTTTTTTAAATAGTTGATGCATTTTACACCTTTTGTTAATGAAATGTTGGATTTGTTTTTTTTTTTGAAAGCAAATGTTGAATTTGGTTAATATTATATCATGTGTCGCAATTCATTAAATATCAAATCAATTTCATTAACAATGAATTTACATTTATGTTAACCATAATTTTTTGTTTGAACACATTGAAGCTGTGGTTAATCACATTTATAGTCGTAGTTAATTGTTCTGGACTGGATCATGAGACCCACTCCAGTAATTAGACATGACTAAGCCCAATAAACTTTGGCCCATATCCATGATAAATCAGCCCATTTATGGCTATCATGTCTCAATGGCTCAGATCCACCTGACCAATCCGACGGCTCAAAGATGGCACAGATCCCTATAAATACTGACATGCTTTGCCATTAAGAGGTAGATTCTCCTTCCTTGCTATCCTACTCTATTGTCCTCAATATTGACTTGAGCGTCGGAGTGGCTTCGCAGGTACCCCACCTGGGAATGTTTTGACATCTACTCATCATCAGCAGTCCTGCTCGCCCCAGGCCCGGTCACAAGCAGGCCAGGTCACAAGCAGGCCCGGTCACAAGCAGGCCAGGTCACAAGCAACATTCCCTGGTCCTAGCCTTCCAAGCTCGATTGGTCCTCTATCTCCTGGTGTTATCAGAAGTTCAATCAAGTAAAGCAACCACCTTACCAACTACCTGCTCGGTACAATCCGTGGTGAAGTAAAGGTACAGAACATTGGCGACCACAGTGGGAGGGGGTACCTGCGAAGCCACTCCGACGCTCAAGTCAGTATTGAGAATAGATGAGTGATTTAGCTAGGAATGAGAATCTACCTCATTATGGCAATGTGAGCTAGTACCTGCTGTGCAACCGCACCCAGACTATGTTGCAGCAAGAGGCACGCCTCAGGCAGATAGAGAGGCGAATGGTAGCCATGCCGGAGCAACCCCATCCTCGCTGGAACACTCCTTCCCCAAGGACAATGAGCTCCAAGCGCCGCAAATCTCCACCCATGCGTCATCACAATCATCGCTCTCCACCTAGACGGAAGCAAGCTCGCCACTCTCCTCCTCGACACGACAGGCACAAAGGATCAGATTCACCTCCAAGTATCCCTCCAACCACGCCTGACGGTACATACTGGCCTGGGGAGTCTCCCCCCAAGACCTCATCGCTCGCAACCTCCAATTCACGCGAGAGGTCGTGGAGCCGAGCCAAGACCCATAAGAGGCATCGCCTAGATCTACCTCGAGGAGATCTCCAGCCCGACGTGACCATCGAGACATAGATCTCGGGGACTGGTCACCTCACAACTCCCGATGGACCTCCAATGAAGGACCCTTCACTAGGAAGGTTGACGACTGCCCAATTCTGAGGACCTTAGAGAAGCTCCCAGCCCTCAAAACGTATGATGGGACTGGGGACCCTGACAGGCATCTGACCTACTTCTCAATCATGATGCGTTACCGGGGGGGCAAAAGAACCTATCCACTGCAAGATCTTTCTCCTCACTCTCACGGATTCAACACTAGCTTGGTTCTAGGAGTTGAAACCAAACTCGGTCTCATCCTGGGGGCAACTAGCTACCATGTTCACGACCAGGTTTGCCACCTCCCACTTAAAGCCAAAATCTGAAGAGTTTCTTAAGGCAATCAGGCAGGGAGAGAAAGAAACACTTAGAGAATATTTGGAAAGGTTCAACAAGGAGGCTTCCAACGTCAGGAACCTTGAAGACAAGAGGAGACTCTTTTGGATGAAGGATGGCCGCAAGAAGGGAAGCCTGTTTCAAAGGGACGTGGGGGTTAACAAACCCCAAAGCTCGGATGAGTTCCTTCGGAAGACACAAAAGTACATGGACTATGAAGAAGACAACATAGCGTACCAAGAGGAAGCCAAGGTTGGCAACAAGGAGGACAAGCTGGCCTACAAAGCCATTGAAGAACCATGGCAGAAGGGAGCCCAAGATGAGAGAACTCCTCGGGAGTCCCGACCCCGACAAGGTCGCTACTCAGAGTACACCCTGTTGAACACATCCCAGGCTGAGATCCTTGCCGAATGCGCCGACGCGGAGTTTCGGGGCACTCTCGTGCAAAGGAAATGCCGAAACTCTAAGAAGTACTGCCGTTATCACAAAAGTTATGGGCATAGTACCAACAAATGCAACACCCTCAAGGATGACATTGAAGAGCTGATCTGTGAAGGGAAGCTTGCCCAGTACGTGAATGAAGAAGAGGATAAGACTTGAATAGAGAGCATGACATCAGGACCTGAACCTAGAGCTAGGCCTAGTTAAGAATTTTGTTGTTTGGGCGCAAATGCAGAATGTAAAGCTCGATATGAATGATTAACAAAGCTCATTTTGTAATTATAGTTTTTACTCTAATTCACTAGCATTAACACTTGTTCCAAAGAAAATTCCTTAAGAGTAAGAAAGAAAAAGGGTCCAATTCCATAGTTAGGGGCGGAGCGAGACAAGTTTGAGACCTGACATACCCTACAGGGAAGGACTGCCTGGATCGCAGGGGCGACCTCAACATTAGCACAAAGCCAATACCATCTTCCCAAGGCAGTGTTTTTAAATACACCTCTTGGAATCCTAGTAATGGAGTCAAGAATGCCGTGGCACACCAAAACAAATAAGTGACCTTGGTGGTCACAACCCCTTGGGCAAGTTCTATCTGGGCCGAGTCCCGGTAAACTGTGCCAAGGGTATACTTCAAGCTGACATTGGTGGTCATAACCCCTTGGGCGAGTTCTATCCGGGCCGAGTCCCGGTAAACTGTGCCAATGGTATACTTCAAGCTGACCTTGGTGGTCACAACCCCTTGGGCGAGTTCTATCTGGGTCGAGTCCTGGTAAACTGTGCCAAGGGTATACTTCAATATTGACCTTGGTGGTCGCAACCACTTTGGACGAGTTCTATCCGAGCCGAGTCTCGGTCGACTGCACTAAGGGTATGCTTCATTACAAATTGTCCCGGTGGGCGTCGGCAACTCAACTGCCTAAAGCAAGCCAAACTTAGCGACTATCTACTTGAAAAAAATCCTAAGTCCAATGAAAAGGCGTACACACGCGAAATCACCAGAAAAGCATGAGACTCTGAGGTCTTGGGTGTCAAGCGCCAAGAAAGGCGCGAAAATCGAGCAGGCGTGAGACCATGAGGTCACGGACACCAAAGATACCCACACCTACAAGGGTGCTGTCTAGTCTGCAGACCATAACTTCGTCTGTGTTTATCCGATGGAGGCGTGCGAGCATGCGTTGGAAAGCTAAGAAGCAGAGCTACAATTCTTCTGTTACGCTCAAAACCCAATTCTGATTTCTTGAAGGCCTAAACGGCGAAATACATGCCTGGGCGGGGGGGATACTTATCCTTGTCCTCCCTCTCACTAAGGTGACCGGGGATCCCTCTCACCAACGTGACCGGGCCTCACTAAGATTTTGACCCTGAAAAGTAGGCAAAATAAAAGATTTAGCATAAAGGTAGCACACTTCCTTTGTACAAAAGGAGATATCACAAAAAGTAGCATGTGAGGGAATAAAATGATGGACTTAGCATAAAAAGAGATTATGTGATGCATGAGTGGTCCTCCCTTCGACAGGGGCGATCACGCCTCCTGATCACCCTCCTCACTCCCTCAAAAGTCACAAGTTGTGACCGCCCCTCACTCTCTCAGAAATCACAAAGCTGTGATCGCCCTCTCCCTCTCAAAGATCTCACTACTGTGATCGCCCTCTACCCTCTCATAGATGTTCAAGTTGTGATCACCCTCCACCCTCTCACAAATGTTCAATGGTCAATGGCCACAAGGTGAAGCAAAAGGATTGCATGTGAAGCAACAAAAGTTGAATGGTCAATGGCCACAAGGTGATGGCTTGGTCCCACCACTCATTATCTATTTTACAAGATTCCCTCACACATGGCATCTGTACTCATTAACCCCACGCAAGTTGAGTGATGAGATTTGCCCGACCACAAAAACAACGACTTTGCTCGCACCTCCATGTGATCGCCCATCCATCTGCAACGTGATCGGCCACCTCCATGTGCTCGCCCCACCATCTGCAATGTGATCGGCCATCTCACTCTCTCAAAGCTTCTCCATGTGATCGGCCTTCACTTTCAAATCAGCAGGGAGGATCACGCCTCATCCTCATGATCGCCCTCTCATAAAACAAGTTGTGACCACCCTCACTTTTGATCGGGCCTCCCTCTCAAACGCCTCATTCTGATCGGCCCTCATCTCTCAAAAACACCTCGCACACAGCCTGATCGGGCCTTACCCGCACACAGCCTGATCGTCCTTCACCTCGCAAACTACCAGGGGAGGTCAATCACTCACATACTTGTTGTACTCGTCCCTCTCCCTCAAAATATAGCTCTTGATCGGCCCTCGCACTATGACCAGTCTCTCACTGCGATCGGGCCTGACACTCAAAGCCACCATGGGCGGTCACGAGAAATTTGATCGGCACTCCCCTTCTCAAACGCATCACCCCTGATCGGTTCCCTCTCTCTAAATAGCAGGGCCGGTCATGCATCACCCAGCCTACAAAGTTCTAAGTCGCCCTACGAAGAGTGCATCCTACCCTCTGCTCGCCCTCTCTCTGCTCGCCCTTGCGCGCCTAACCTCCATGAACTAATCAAATCTAACTCTCTCACGCACACAACGTGGCAAGGCCTAGGTGGCCGGATCTCTCTCCCTCGAGCGTGCGAGGTGACCGGGCATGAGTGGCAGGTACCTCCTCTCTCAAACGCCCAAAGGGGCGAGGACAAAGTGGACGGTTCTCTCCTTTTCAGCTCCTCGGTCCGAATTCCCCAAAAGGCGAGTACATCAAGATTAAACAAGAAAGAAAGAAAGGTACCTCGAAATTTCTGTTTGTGAAAACGTGATCGGTCCAAGGTAAATCAGTGAAAAATATCAAGAGACGGACAGGATAATTGATGTGATCAGTTGTAAAACTTAACAGGCCCGACGACGGCACGAGCCGTGAGGGCGAGCTAGCCTACGAGGGCATTCTTAACGACAATGTCAAGTCAAGACCTTCCCCCAGGATAATCACATTGAAGTTGTGGTTAATCAAATTAATAGTCGTAGTTAATTGTTCTGGACTGGATCATGAGACCCACTCCAGCAATTGGACATGACTAAGCCCAATAAAATTTGGCCCATATCCATGATAAATCAGCCTATTTATGGCTATCATGTCTCAATGGCTCAGATCCACCTAACCAATCCGACGGCTCAAAGCTGGCACAGATCCCTATAGATACTGACATGCTTTGCCATTAAGAGGTAGATTATCATTCCTTGCTATCCTACTCTATTGTCCTCAATACTGACTTGAGCGTCAGAGTGGCTTCGCAGGTACCCCACCTGAGAATGTTTTGACATCTACTCATAATCAGCAGTCCTGCTCGCCCCAGGCCCGGTCATAAGCAGGCCCGGTCACAAGCAGGCCAGGTCACAAGCAGGCCCGGTCACAAGCAGGCCAGGTCACAAGCAGAATTCCCTGGTCCTACCCTTCCAAGCTCGATTGGTCCTCTATCTCCTGGTGCTATCAGAAGTTCAATCAAGTAAAGCAACCACCCAACCAACTACCTGCTCAGTACAATCCGCGGTGAGGTAAAGGTATAGAACATTAATGTAGACACTTTGATCTACTAACAAAGACCAATACGTCAATAACCATATATATGAATTAGGGATGTTAACGAGCATCCACGGACACAAATAATACACATCATCTACTCACCCAGTTGAATAAAAATGATATCTCTACCTGCCCCATATCCGCGCGGGTTTCCGCTATGCGTTCTCGTATCCACAAGTGTTTGTAGATATCCACGAATATCATAAATATATTTTAAAAAATCAATGTGTAACAAAATTGTATTTTTAATTATATTGAATTTCCTCATTTTCTTTTGACAAAAAATTTTATTCGATGAATTAATATAATAGGCTGAACAAACAACGATAAAAAAAAACGAGTTCAACTCCCGAAAGGAGTGCACCAAATGAGTGCAAGAAGGAGGTCCCGGGTTCAACTCCCGGAAACTAACATTCCCCCACCCCCACTAACATTGCTTATAAATAAAAAACGATCAAACATAGAACTTCTTACTTATACAACAAAATAGTCTCCATAAACAAAACAAATAGTGTTTCTTTCTTTTGTTATGACATCATAGTCTTTTTTTGGGTAAACCAAGGTTTCCCTGTGTGCAACTGCAGAGACTAATCCCACGAGGTACTGAGATTCATTAAAGTGGTTGACCTCTCCTACCAGATGTTTTTCCATACTTACCAGCCAGGGATCGAACCCTTGACTAGATGGTTAAAGAGCCCAAGTATCTAACACTAGTGGTACACCATGTTGGTATTTTTGGTATAAACTGGGTATCCTCTACGCGCAACTGCAGAGACTAATCCCTCGAGCCGAGTAGGACCACAATGGGCGGCAAAGCTCTCCCTCAAGAAATTTAACACAACTGCATGCCCAAGGCTAGATTCGAACCCAGGACCTTGGTTAAGCTGAAAATAAAATTAATTCAACTTGAAAAGTAGGATAGAGTTTCCTTGATGTGGGGAATGTGAGAAGTTTTGTATTTAAGTAATGGAATATTTTAGTAATTTACTAACGTGTCCACATATCATTACATTTGCTTCCACATTCATTAACTAGCGAGTAGTTAAAATATTCGTTTATTTTATCAATGATATCCGTTTATTTTAACCATGAATTTTATCTACGAGTATCGACCGGTATGGAATTTTTTGCCATCACGGAATTGCGTTAATCCTTTAAAAAGTTGTCCATTTAGGAGGCATAATTTGTCTATATTAGAATTTAATAATATTAGCCGGGCAACGTTTTTTTCCTAGGAGAATCTTTTCACTCCAACAATAAAACTTCACAATACTACGAGAATCCAAGGATTTACAACATTGAATCAATAGGGATAACTTTTTTTGACAAACCAATAGCTAGGGATAACTTAAGGGCAGCTAATTTAATTTTTGCCAAGAAACCTTTTATTTTAATCAACTTAAACCAAGAAACCTAATATCATATAGAAACACCACAATTTTTTTTTGATTTTATATTATCTAGCTTGTTAATTTTATTTAGAGTTTTTTTACGTGAATCTTGCTTTAACCATGTAGATTGTAACACCCTAAAGTAATTAATTTAATTACTTTGATGATAGAGTGATTTAATTGCTTGAGTAAAAATAATATGGCCCCCCTCTTTGACCGTGTACTCCCATAATACTTTTATCTCCAAAATGCCCCTCACTTTTTACCAAAATTTAAATTGAAACTAATTTTTTTTAAAATTTCCGGAATTATCTATCAACAGGTGTTTCCGGAAGTCAGTTTTTTGATTTTTTCTGGAAATACCTTTGATACATATTTCCGGAAGCATTTTTTTTGTATTCTGGAATTATGTACCACGGGATAATTCCGGAACGTATTTTTATTGATTTTTCCGGAAGCATTTTTTTGTATTCCGGAATTATGTACTACGCGATAATTCCGGAACATATTTTTATTGATTTTTTCGGAATTAGCTCAAACAACATAATTTCGGAATTATGTGTTTAGACGTAATTCCAGAAAAATCAAGAAAATGCATTCCGGATTTATGTATAAACATGTAATTTCGGAAACTTTTTTGAGAAATCAGGGCTAAAATGGTCAGTTTGGTCAATATGGGGGGGGGGGGGTACAAGGTCTATGAGGGGGGGGGGGGGGGGGTAAAAAAAGCCAAATAATATTGATGTGTATTGTGTGCTATATGCCAAATAAATGATTTGATTTACTTGGGGGTCACTAGGAGAATTAAGACAAGAGTCAGGGTATATTGGGAAGTTCCCAAACCAAACACACACTCCCACAAAGGACCAGCTGAACTTCACAATAAAACACTCCCTCACAAATTTAATTACCTCAGCTGAAAACTTACCCACACCATCATTTTTCCCTCTCTTTCACAAAGAAGCAAGAAACCCTATCACATCTCAACCCACAACTGAAGAACCACTCACCATTTCTCCTCCTCTTGACCATTCTATCACATTTGAAAGAATGAGAGCTCAGGAACTCAGCTAGTTCATCTCCTTCCACTCCCTTACTCTCCATTTTCGAAACACCCTTTTGAAATTGGAGTGAATTGAGTTGAAATTTCTGAGTTGCATGTCATCTTAGAAGGTTCCTAATGGTGATTCAGTAGCTACATTGCCATTTTGAAGGATCAAGAAGTGGGTTTAGTGATTGGGGTTCGAATTTGGGCATTTTGGAAGCTTGGGGTGTACCTAGGACTTCTATTTTGTTTGCTTTTGGGTCAACTTCAGCTCTAAGGTGAGTTCCTCACTTTGTTTTAGTGTTTTTCGAAATTGCATGTTGATAATATATGTGTATTCTGGTTTGATGAGATTGCATGTGCCAAAGGTTCAGTTTACAACCTATGAAATTCTGTTTGGGAGAAACAAATAACGGTTTTTGTGAATTGTGCATGTTCATAATGTTGTTGTGTAAATCCATGTTGTAATTGATGCTTTAAGTGTGTTGTATTATGAATTGAGACTGTTTTTGGACATGTTTTGAGTTAAGGATAGTTCGGTGTGAGTATTGGAACAAACAGAATGGGCATTTTCGAAGAAAAATTTGATTTTTGTGTGTTGTAAAAAGTGCACGGACCGGGCCATGTTGCACGGACCGTGCGCCTAGTGGCAAGGACCGAACGAGACCTTCTGCCACCCCACTTCAAACTAAGTCAAAACCATTCCGATTTGATGCCAATGTTTCCCCAATCCTATCCTTACCCTAATATATGATAATATCCATTGGAATTATTTAATTTGACCTACCTTTAGTGTTATACCAAGGTTTAATTGTCTACGGTTTATCGTATGTTGTTGAATGTGTGTGAACCGAGTGAGAATGAGTCAAGAGGTTAAATAAATTAATAAAATTCGAGGGGAATGACGATCCCAAGAGGTTAATGGCACACTTGACGGAGGGAAGTCATGAGCCCGAAAACCAAGGCTCCCGCATTACTCAGCAGTGATTGCTGGGTTGGAGTTCTCCGTTGAGGTTGAAGAAATAATCTCTCGGGTTGTGCTACGAGGAAAGAGGAGAGATAATTAACAAAAACACCGAGAGGTTGAGGTAAGGGGTCACGATGGAACTCATTGAGACTGTAGTCTCATTGTTTATTTATGTGGTGTTTTTCAGATATACAGGGCCAGAGTAAACAAGACCAAGAGAAGTAGCCGTTGGTTTATTTCATTGTATTCATGTAGGATCCTTAGGGATTTAGTCATGTTATGCCCTGTTCAGTTGAGACTGTTATGTATTTTGAGTTATATTTTGATAATTGTATCAAAAGACTAAGTTCTATGACAACCGTTTTATGTATTTGAGTCATGTTCATGTAAAATTTGAGGTTTCGTCAAGTTGTACTTGATGTTCATGTATATTATGGTACTTGTACCCCAGTAAACTAAGTTTAAGTTTAATTCTAATTCAAAGTTCAAGAAAAATCTCAAATCCATATCGGTTAATAATCTCTGAATTATTATCAATTGTCGATTACCATATATTTATTAGTTAGTGGAATAATGGGATGTTACATTTTGGTATCAGAGCAGTTCGACCTTGTCGGGTTTAGTGATTTTACGGTTAATAGATTAGATAGATCGAGTTAGCCAGGGACTGTGACAAGTAATTGTTAGAACCTCTCAGGACGTTGTGTGAAGCATTGAGCTTGATCAACTCAATATTTCATACAATGTACTAAGAATAATGACAGTTGGTTGCCTTAGCCCCGAAAAAAATTCCCAAAATCCCTGGACCATAGGATTCCTGGCTTTCTTCTTTTATCAGAGCGCGCAGCTGAGGGCTACTGATGACTTGGCGAAACATGGGAATGGGCATCCGTGTTGATTTGAAGGATAGTGGGCAGCCGTCTATTCATTGGAGCCAGTTCGACTGCAGCACCATCGTAGAATTCTTATTCAGTCACCCAAAAAGGTGTTTGATTGAAAAATTTTCCGTTAGAAAATGTCAGTCTAATAGCGTTGTTTCTTTAACCAGTAATACTTTGTGTAGTTGCGTTGTTGCCATCTTCTCAAAGATGTCTCACCTTCAATTCCATGTTCTTTCTTTAGTCAAATTTACCTCGTGCCTTGTGTTGGCCGAGATCCATGTTATCTCTTAATGCCCTTCTTGTTGGTAGAACAATCTTTTACCCCTTTTGAAACGGCGAGTCTTCTTACCATTGTATACACTTGATGTGTCTATGGCTGAAAGTTCAAGGATTGTGGTTGGGAAGGACTTCTTGCATTATTAATTTGAAATTCATACTAAATGCGCATGGAATGATATTGTATTGTCTTACTTGAGTGAACTAGCCGTGCATGTTGAAGTTATAAATACCTTTGTTGTCTTGTAGTGATTATGGGTCTTATAAGTGAAATTTTTTATTGCATACTAATTTGCTAAATGCAACCTTGGTTGTGATTGTTTAAATTTTACCAAAAATGGTGTGTGCATAGGTTTAGTATTTTGTTCATTGTTTTCTACCTATGACTCCTTTTTGACGGATTTATGCTTTTTAGGAAGCTATATCTGTTCTCCTCAACTAAGCTTTCATGTCTCAAAATCTTTTATCAGTTACTAATGTAAACTGTCCCATTTTTGAAATTGGTTGCATCGTTTTAATAGTTGTGTTTATCGGGCGCCAGGAAAATGACAAATAAAATTTTTATTCAGGAACTAGGCACCCTAAGTTTTCTAAAACTGGTCAATTATACGATTTCAACATCTATTTCGTCTTCTATTTCAATTCTTAGAAACTAACATTTGAGATGCTGGGAAATTCAGCACAAGAAGAATCTGGATCATTTCAATTGGTTTTGCTTTCGATTATAAAGTTATCTATCTAATTGTTTTGAGTTTCGTTGATCCTTAATTTTCTTTGTTCAAAATTTGTTGTTTTGTTTTCCTTCAAGAGGACAAGTTGGTATTCAAGTGAGTCCTTTACCTATTTCTTTTATTTTTAGTCTATGCATGTGGTTTTCAAATGATAAATCGTAGTTTTATGTTGCCGAGGATATGAATAAATGCATGCATGTGGTCTGGATTGCTTGTTTCCGAAATTGTGTCCATGAACAAGTGATTTGCATGTGTGTGATCTATGAAATGTTTAAATGAATTGATTGATATTGTAGATGTTGTTGTGCACATGTTCAGTTTGAATTTGAGTGTGACACTGCTTTTGTAAGTTGAAAATGTATTTTGGGCCGAGTTGGTGCTCAACGGATGCTTAGACAACCTTTAACAAGGGTTTTCTGGTGCTGCATAGGAAGCACGGGTCGTGCGTATGTAAGCCCGGTCCGTGCGTGTCCTTCTGGTTGACAGTTTTTCTCGTTATCCTTCCGACTGTTTTCTTCGTATCTTTTGACCCAGAACTTCGATTTGAGTGTTCTTGGACGCGTTGGAAAGCTAATGAGAAGAACTACAACTCTAATTAAACATTGAAAGGTATTTTCAACTTAATCAAAGAGCCACCCTAAATTACCTTAGCTTTTCACATTTGATGCATTGAATTTATCATGTTCTCCATTGATCTTGTCGTACAATTAATTAAAGTTGAATTGGACGGTGATATGCTTAATTTCTTGTGATTGGCTCAATGTTGATGTGTTGTAGAGTTGAGTATTCATTGATATTGCGAATGTTGTTTGGTAATTGTGTTGGCCTGAAATTAAAGTGAGTTATTGTTGCTTTGTAAGTTAGGATAGTCAATGGAAGAATGGTAAGGCACTAAAACAGTAAAAAGGTGAACTCTGATAGTTCACCATGGAACTACATTTGTAAATCGTTATGATCTGGTATTCTCATTCATTTTCAATGACTTGAAGATTTTCCTGAACTCTATTGTGAGTCTCTTTTCACCTCATGTGTGGTTATTAGTGTTTGTATAATTTGACATGTTTGAAACTTTAATGTTTCTACAATTGAATACTTGTTGAAGTGTGAGTGCTCGAGGAATTAGATTAAGGTTGATCGGATTGAAGCTTGTGTAAATTGATGATATTTGAATTGCATTGGGTGTTTTGAATGTGTTCTTGACTGATTATTGGGAGGGTAAGGTAGTATATCGGAATAGAGAAGGATTGAATACGAAATTGGTATCAAAGAATAACAAAAACCCTTAGAACAACTTTGTTTTCACTGTTGCTAGAAAATGGGCCCGGACCGTACGTCCCTTCTGTCCCCAAAACCCTAACTCCTAATTTTCATTCTTTGGATACCGATTCTATTCTGATTCCATTTCTAATCTAAAAGTTAATGATTTACGCTTGCTAAGGCTATAAGATGGGATATTAAAGATGTGTTTGAATGATTCCCAAACAGAATGAGAGCATATTTAACATGTGCTAGGGAAGAGATTGATATTTGCTTAAAATTGATGATTGTTTTATAATGTGTGATCTAATTGTTTTGAATTGGATGACTGAATTGCAACTGAGTGAACCAAAGTGCAATTTTTATTGTTGAATCATATGTGTGTTAAGTTTTAATACTTTTGTGAGCTAGTTAGGTTGACGCATGAACTTCATGTTAAGAAACCTTATTGTGTTTGCACTTGTATAAGATATGGACTTTCTAAGTTTGGTAGATTTTGAATATGTCAAATGTGAATTTCTATGTGACTCATTTTAAAGTTTGAATTCAAATTCAAGTGTTTCTATATGACTAGAGGAAACATTGAATCTTTTGATTATGACTTGGTTTTGATTTCATTCTTATGAGTCTTTTGATGTAAATTGTGTGCTCCAAATCCGAGAATACTCTCATTCTGATTGTCCTTCTTTCGTGATAGTGAAAACTCGTAAATCCCGTTTTAACCATGTCTCGGACCAAGACCATCCCATTGGTTAAGTTCCCTTAGTGTACGTTTACCCTTGATTATGGTAGGACAAATTGTTTATATATAGTCTATTTTTCTTCCATGTTGGTCCAGCCTGTACACCGTGTTCCGTGTGTTTCAGCTTTAAGGGTATTCTTCTGGTCCTCATCAACCACTAAGCTATGTAGCGGTTGAGATCTGTTCTGATCTTACATTCCAGTCATATCCGGTTCGTGTCAGAGGTCGTAATGCGAACACAGTTAGACCGAAAGTTATCCCAATGGATAAAGTTCTTAGGAGCTGTTAAAGGAGTTGATATCTTGTTATGCGTGTTAGTTTCAGTGAGGTATAAGTTGAACAATTTTTAAGGACAAAAATTTTCAAGTTGGGGTGAAATGTAACACCCTAAAGTAATTAATTTAATTACTTTGATGATAGAGTGGTTTAGTTATTTTTGAATTAATACTTGGTTGATAATTGAGTTAATTGCTTGAGCAAAAATAATATTGATGTGTATTGTGTGCTATATGCCAAATAAATGATTTGATTTACTTGGGGGTCATTAGGAGAATTAAGACAAGAGTAAGGGTATATTGGGAAGTTCCCAAACCAAACACACACACTCCCACAAAGGACTAGCTGAACTTCACAATAAAACACTCCTTCACAAATTTAATTACCTCAGCTGAAAACTTACCCACACCATAATTTTTTCCTCACTTTCACAAAGAAGCAAGAAACCCTCACTTTGAGAGAGAGAGTTCGAACAAGAGAAAAAGAAAGGAGAGGAGACTTAAAGCCCTCATCTCACCTCAACCCACAACTGAAGAACCACTCACCATTTCTCCTCCTCTTGACCATTCTACCACATTTGAAAGAATGAGATCTCAAGAACTCAACTAGTTCATCTCCTTCCACTCCCTTACTCTCCATTTTCGAAACACACCCTTTTGAACTTGGAATAGATTGAGTTGAAATTTCCGAGTTGCATGTTAACTTAGAAGGTTCCTAAGGGTAATTCAGTAGCTACATTGCCATTTTGAAGGATCAAGAAGTGGGTTTAGTGATTGGGGTTCAAATTTGGGCATTTTGGAAACTTGGGATGTACCTAGGACTTCTATTTTGTTTGCTTTTGGGTCAATTTCAGCTCTAAGGTGAGCTCCTCACTTTGTTTTAGTGTTTTTTTTGAAATTGCATGTTGATAATATATGTGAATTCTGGTTTGATCAGATTGCAAGTGCCAAAGGTTCAATTTACAACCTATGAAATTATGTTTTGGACAAACAAATGACGGTTTTTGTGAATTGTGCATGTTCATAATGTTGTTGTGTAAATCCAAGTTGTAATTGATGCTTTAAGTGTGTTGTACTGTGAATTGAGGCACGGATCGGGCCATGTGGCACGGACCGTGCGCCTGGTGGCACGGACCGTGCGCCTGGTGGCACGTACCGGGCGAGACCTTCTGCCACCCCACTTCAAACTAAGTCAAAACCATTCCGATTTGATGCCAATGCTTCCCCAATCCTATCCTTACCCTAATATGATAATATCCATTGGAGTTAATTAATTTGACCTACGTTTAGTGTTATACCAAGGTTTAATTGTCTATGGTTTATCGTATGTTGTTGAATGTGTGTGGACCGAATGAGAATGAGTCAAGAGGTTAAATAAATTAATAAAATTCGAGGGGGATGCCGATCCCAAGAGGTTAATGGCACACTTGGCAGAGGGAAGTCATGAGCCCGAAAACCAAGGCTCCCGCATTACTCAGCAGTGATTGGTGGGTTGGAGTTCTCCGTTGAGGTTGAAGAAATAATCCCCCGGGTTGTGCTACGAGGAAAGAGGAAAGATAATTAACGAAAACACCGAGAGGTTGAGGTAAGGGGTCACGAAGGAACTCATTGAGACTATAGTCTCATTGTTTATTTATGTGGTGTTTTTCAGATATATAGGGTCAGAGTAAACAAGACCAAGAGAAGTAGTCGCTGGTGTATTTCATTGTATTCATGTAGGATCCTTAGGGATTTAGTCATGTTATGCCCTGTTCAATTGAGACCGTTATGTATTTTGGGTTGTATTTTGATAATTGTATCAATAGACTAAGTTCTACGACAACTGTTTTATGGATTTGAGTCATGTTCATGTAAAATTCGAGGTTTCGTCAAGTCGTACTTGATGTTCATGTATATTATGGTACTTGTGCCCGGTAAACTAAGTTTAAGTTTAATTCTAATTCAAAGTTCAAGAAAAATCTCAAATCCATATCGATTAATAATCTCTGAATTATTATCAATTGTCGACTACCATATATTTTAGTTAGTGGAATAATGGGATGTTACATAGATAATTTAAAATTTCTAAACAATTTTTATTCTTTGTTTAAATTAAAATTAATTAAATTGAAATTGAAATTAATGAAATTTAAACAAAGACCTATGTAACATCCCAATCAAAGCAAGACCTTAGCTTGTTTTTGTTAGGACATAAGGCCAAAAGAACACAACAAAAGATAAAGCTGAAAAAAATTATGTGGCGCATCACAAGTTCCTACCCCAACCACCTAACAACATCATACCACATAGAAGGAAAAGCCACATGAAATGAATAGATGTAAGTCCAACTCCATACGATTATCACTAAAGGTACAAATATGAAGTAATTGTAATATAACCCTTCTTCAAAATAGTTTATTCTTAGTAAAGATCATATCCAAAAGCAATTGTCAAGACAAGACAATTACTTTTGAAGACACTTTAGATCTTACCCAAGACAAGTATATATCGTCCAGGCCGATTAGTCAAGAGGAGTCCGCAGATATAAGTGCATAAGTCAAGAGGAGTCTTTCTCAAGCATTTCCTGCCTATCCTCCAAATGTGTCAAAGTAAATTAATGCAAGAAGACTCATCCTCATCAACCTCCAAAACAAAGTAACTTTCGAATTTTCATATTAATCATGTAACTAATACTTCAGGAATGATATCTTGACACTAAAGAGTGATATAAAAATTCGACAATAAAGTAGTTGGTCATTACAATTAAAATACGTGATTAATTAAGTTCAGTGAACTGTTTTTTTTCTTCGATACTTAGAATTTAGTTAATAGGGTCTAACCTCAGAATCATCATGAGCGCAAATCTGTCCACCTTCAAGAAAGGGTCAGAACTCATTAACCTTCTACTTAGTGCAACTACCCACAAATATGAACATGATTAATTAACTATGTTTTCCTGATATTCAAATGATCAAATCTATATGTAATTGAACACTTGAGAATTATACTTAACCACCTTTAAATTCATGGCTAATCACATCAACTACATGGTTAATGAGTTTCGTCACCTATATAGCCATTAACCATCTACTATATGTGATTAAGAATATTGATTCAACGACCGAATTGGTATTAATTGTGAATGGAAAGAAGACGAAAGCTAAAAAGAAAAAAGGAAAGGAATTGTGTGGAATATTAGCTCTTAAGAGGACTCAGATGTCAATATTCAAGATGCATGGAAAACGTGGGAGCTCGGTAGCAACTAGGCTTATATACAGAGATAGAGGAGTAAGGGATACAAAACCTCTCAAACCTCTGTAGAAGTTCTAGGAAGAAAACCACACGAAGATGCTATAAATAAAGCTTTTCCGCGTCAACTAGTTTTAGTGTTATTCCCAAGAGATAGTCTAGCAGTGGGGTGTTCACGTGTACAGATCAACCATGAACTCGCTCATCTAAACCAACCGAACCTGCATATTAACCCAACCCAACCAATTTCGGGCCCAACCCGAACTAACCCATTCAAACCCAATTAGTGTGTTTGGTTTAGGTAGGAGATTTGATTCAGAACCCATGAACCAACCATTGACGTGACATATGAGACGACCCTTCGTCTTCATCATATAACCCTTAAATATTCTTAGTGTATTTTTCAAAAACATGGATAAATTTAAAACTTAAAACATCCATTTTGAAAACATATATTATACATGTAGATGGTACAACATAACCAGTATTTACAAAATAAGTGACCCACCTGACACCACTAAATTTACATATATATATGTATGTGGTCCAACTGGGTACCACTACTATTTTGTCTAAGTGGTCTATCTGAGTTCTATTAAAATACTACATATTAGAGTACACATAAAGGAGAAAGAAAGAAAACATGACATGTTCGAAAGATAATTTTTCTGACCAAGACTTTAAAAAAGCCCGACACACTGTCCTACAACACACAGGTTCTCTTAATGAGATGCTTGACTTCACCATACTAGATCGACGATCGTGATATTTTCTGTGTCGGTTGTGAAGGGAAATGCATCATTCTCCGCTACGTACAATTGGCTCCCTGATTGGGTCTAAGTGACATGAGCAAATATAAAAAGAAAAGAAACACATATCAGCAAAGATACATGTATAAGTCAGAAAAATTGGAAGATAAAGTAAAATATAACTTAAACATATCACAAACACATATAATTAGTTTATTCTTTAACTTGTGTTTCAAACTCAATCTAATCATGAGTATGTATCAATACTATGTGCTGACTCTCGCCATATCCTATTGCCAAGACGTCCTTATATATATATATATATATATATATATATATATATATATATATATATATATATATATATATATATATATATATATATATACACACCAGGTGTCAAACTTAGCGACTTACACCAATTGATAACTTCATATTGAAACTGAAATTTATCGATCCAACCGTTGAATAACGTGATATTATCCTCTTGATCATGTATACCAAATTTCTTTCAAATCAAAAATTAATTGACACTCCATCGCACTAGTTTATTTCAATGGCTAATATGTTATTTAAAAGAGAAGTAAATGTGTGTTGTTAGATAACTAACCTATGCGTATCCGATTATTTTAAAATTTGATATACATGATCACAAGGATAGTGTCACGCTATTCAACGGTCGGATCAATAAATTTCATTTTAAATATGAAGTTATTAATTGGTGTAAGTCGCTAAGTTTGACACCAGATGTCAATATATCCTGACTCATATATATATATATATATATATATATATATATATATATATATATATATATATATATATAGTGGCGGATCTTCTTGAGAGCAGGGGAATGCCACGGTACCCTCCAACTTTTTAAAAATTTACTATTTATACACATATTTATACATAATATTAGGTTATATATAATTAAACGAACACTAGTCACTAAAGATCTTGAATGGCACAGTGGTTTGGCATGTTGCTCGTTAGATCCAGTAACCTGGTTCAAATCCCGTGGCTTGCATTTCGTGTATTTTCGGTCATTTTGTATATTTTTGTCAAAATTAAAACAAAAAATTGCTCTTAGGTGTTGAACCGCGGACAATATTGTTGACATACTTAAAATTTACCACTGAAACAAATTAAAATATATGGTAAAACATATTCTATATATTCATTACTAATGTGGTACCCCCCAATTTATTTTCCAAAATCTGCCACTGTGTGTATACATATATATATATATATATATATATATATATATATATATATATATATATATATATATCATAATCATAACTATATTAAATCATGATATATATATATATATATATATATATATATATATATATATATATATATATCATAATCATAACTATATTAAATCATGAACTGTCCACATCGACAGTCCATGTCAGCCGCCACGCATATCTATTAAAAAAGCCACGCAATCAGTTTGAAAGTACGTGTACAACAACTCAGCAAATGTTATTTAAGGGAATACACGTATGTGTGCACAACACGGTAATCATTGATGAGCCACAACAAAATCATAGGAAGAAAACGCATTAATGGCATTTATTTTTGGTTCCAAGAATGAAATTCACATCAACTTTAGCAGTACAAAATGTCCACAGAAGTGAGCATGCACGCAAACCGAAAGTAAGGAAAATAACACACATATTATTCATCTATTTCAATGGAATTTTCAGCTACTAATTACGAAGATTTTCTCCTAACTAACAACAATGTTAACCTTCAATCCTTACATCATCTTCCTCTTCCCCATGTAATTGTTATTTCTTAAATCTCAACAATTTTGCTTTGTTATAAGCACTATGTTTAATATTATTAGTTCATCTTAAGGTGTGTTTCAATTAAGCATCATTTGATTTTTAAGGAGTCCTCTTACGTTGTGCTGCTGGCCCATATAGCTGGTATCATTTCAAGTCAATCCAATATTTTAGTGATCCATGATAACTCACTATAACTGAATTACACCTTTTATTTCATTTGTCAAACTATTTGGTAAATACGTTTTTTTTACAAGGTCCGGTGCTCATGTTCGAGTTGCAGACCATACAGGTACTGCTTTCTTCGCCCTCAAAGCAGATGCGGCTTTCCATTTTTATGAAGAACACCTACGATATACTGCAAACAATTTTTGGGAACCAGTTAGTACAATTTTTTATTATGCATGTGTAACACCCCGGTATTTTTATCGACTAAAAATGCCCGAGTGCACATTAGTAACACATCAGAGATATACAAGTCCTACATAATTACTGAACACTGCAACATAGTTTTTCACTGAATAACAACCAAGCAGTCTTATTACACATAAGACCATAAAAAGGTTCTCAGACCATAATATTCAGCAACTATTGTATTCAGTATCATACAAGAAAGCGGAATCTAAAAACATCACACTAAAGCCATAGTGTTGTGATACACAGACAACAGAAGGAAAATAAACTTAAACATAAAGCTAAGTCATCATCCATCTCCCGGGGCCACCTACTCGTGCCTCTGTGGTTTCTTCTGTCCCTGTTTCTCTGTAAAACAACAACATATAAACAATGAGATACAATCTCAGTGAGTTCTACCGAGACCCCTACTAACACTCTCGGTCAAATTATAACTTATGATTAATTTAACAGGTCACCGACTGCAACTTTGCTATATCCCCGGTGAACCTATTATGACACCGTACGACACCGACTGCAACTTTGCTATATCCCCGGTATCGCACGACAAACAAAGTACGGCACCGACTGCAACTTTGCTATATCTCCGGTGTATCGCACAACAAACAAAGTACGACACCGACTGCAACTTTGCTATATCCCCGGTGAACCCCCTTACCAATGGTGTTTCCCAATTGGCATGGAGAAAGTGCAGATTTTGCGGTTTCTCGCGAAATCCGCTATTCTGCTCAATTCCGATTGAAAACAGTCCAAACAACCAGAAAGACAGATTCAATCAATATCACACAATCAACCAAATCAATCAAAAACTCAATCTAAACGAATGTTATCAAATTACGATATATTTCGAAATAACGGTTTTCGACTCAAAATCTTTCGAGATCAAATCACGTAAAATTCATTGTAAAGCGAAAACATCCTAAGCGTGAGTAAAACTCACCCTCGAAGAGAGAGCCGACACCGAGCCGAAATCACTGAGACTTCAAAATCTCCACATAACCACACGAACAATCCCCGCATAAACTTCCACGCTCTGACGACGCCCAAATCCGCTTCCGAAGCTTTGAATTCCCAATCAACCATCAAGCTTCCATGAATTCACTATTCATCATCTTCAACCTCATGAAGCACTATTCACACATAAACCAAGCCTTGATTCTCAAACCCTAACTCTCCCAACTAGCTCCTAACCTTCCAATCGAACTTCAATCATCAATTAAACAACCTTGAGTTTGCTCCTAAGTACCATCCTAAGCTTTCCTTTGAGCTTCAACCATCAAAACCTCCTATTTCCTCTAAAATCCGAAAATGGTGTAGAGTGAGGGGATGGTTTGTTGGTGATGATTCTTGTATCAAAATGAAGAGGATGATGAGTGGATTCTAATGGAACCAAGGAGAAGAAATTTGGTGAAGATTTCATACCTTCTCTTCTCTTCTCCCTCTACGTTTCCTTCTTTCTTTTCTCTTCCTTTTTCTTTTCTTTTCCTTCTTTTCTCCTCTCTGTTTCTTTCTCTCGTGAGCTTCCTTTCTTTCTTTTCTTTCTTTTTAATTCTCTTCTTTTCTTATAAATATATATATATATATATATTTAATATATAAGTGGTAACGTGGTTAAATTACCATATTGTCTTTAATCTCTTATTTCGATTCTATATCGTCCTTGACCCGTATTATCCGGTTAACGATCCTATGTCAGTCTAATAATTATATTTAGCACTCAATAATTTTACCAATTAAGTACTAAATTAATTCAATTGGGTTAACATCCAAATAATTCGGTTAATTATTTTGAGGATGTTACATTCTCCCCAACTTGAAAGAATTTTGTCCTCAAATTTTCGTCAAGTCTTTCATTTGACTCTCCGAGAATCGACATCCTCGGAAGGGTCTTAATTTGCTGGAAAACAATTTTGAATTAACGAAATGAGTGTAGAAAATCTTCCCAAGCTGACACATCAATCTTCAAGTATGACCCACTACTACCCTAGAACGCTTCTAAGGTTATAGTCCAAACTCTCTTGTTACGAATTAACAGGAGAAACTCATCATTCGCCTACATAGGCTTGACACCGCGTTTGAAAACACTTCCGAAGCTTCATTCCACTTATCCTCGTTTACACCCCAACTTTGATTAATCTAAATCAACGGGTTTAAAACAAGACACTTGATAGAAATACAGATTGGAAAATGAGGTCCACATATCGGTACTCCTCGATCGAGATAAGGACAAACACGATTTCCTCGAAGGGTGTAAATACGTTCTCAACAAATTTTCTAAAATCTATAACAGTTCTCATACACTTTGAAAAATGTGTCGAAAAAGTCATATGTGAAACATCTTGACTCCCCCCCCAAGATTTCGAGATAAAACTTTCAAAAGATGGAATGAGGTTTTTACTAAAAACTTTGACCATAATGTAGAAATAAACCGCGGGGACAACAAATAAATTTGAACGTAATGAAAATCACCTCTGTTGTTCTAAAAACAACTATCAAACAGAACTCAGAGCTCTTTTTCCTCTATTGCAACTTCATCACGAGGTTTTTACCAACGACGCACCCGATTCCTTTCCAAATTAGTCAATAGCGTTGAGGGCTTCCCCTCAATCTAAGTAATCCTCCTAGGATTTTCTTCCTCAATCAGATTTTATTAGCCTCATGATTCGTTCCCAAAATTAACTTTAGCATGCGGGTTTTCACAAAATGATTTTTCAAAACTACCATACCGCACGCCGAGCTTCACTTCGGAAATTTTAGACTCTTGCAAGCAGATCCATCAATTAATCCTTTGGTGGTTATTCGCAATGTGAAAAACAGTCAACAGTCACCTCACTTTCATATTCGTATTCACGTTTGACTTGTCAAACGGAATCACATAATACTATCTGATTGTTACCCTTCGCAAGCGAAAGGTTAACACCAAAACCTTGCCACTAAAGTGGAAACTTATGGATGTACCCCAACTTAGATCTAAAAGACTCTAATAATTCCTTTTCTTGCATCATTAACTCTGCCATGTGAAGCGATTTTCTACTCAGCGCATCAGCTACAACATTGGCCTCTCTTGGATGATACTTCAACTCGAAGCCATAATCCATCAGAAACTCTACCCATCTTCTTTGCCTGTTATTCAGTTCTTTCTGATCTAACAGATACTTTAAACTTTTTTGATCACTAAAGACTTCGAAATGAGACCCATACAGGTTATGTCTCCAAATCTTCAGTGCATACACAATAGCTGCCCACTCTCAATCATGAGTCGGATAATTCTCTTCATGAGGCTTTAATTGCCTGGATGCATAAGCTACCACTTGTTGATTCTGCATGAGAACACATCCTAAACCCTTCCCGGAAGCATCGCTGTAAGTTTGGAATCCCAAAGGCGGATCCGAAAGAATCAGGATCAGAGCAGACGTCAACCGAATTTTCAATTCATGAAAACATTTTTCACGATCGGCATCCCACCTAGACGGCGGACCCTTACGAGTTAACCGAGTAAGTGGAAGAACTAACTGTGAGAACCCTTGAATAAATTTCCTATAGTAACCGGCTAGACCCAAGAAACTTCTGATCTCTGTGACTGATGTCGGTCGTTCCCGGTTTAACACAACCTCCGCTTTATTGGGATCTACAGAAAATCTTGATTGGGAATCACATGTTCCAAATACTTTACCTCTGGCATCCAGAAATCACACTTCGAAGGTTTCACGTACTACTTCTTTTCTCGGAGTACATTCAGAACAATGCGGAGATGTTGAACATTCTCCTCAATGGTCTTCGAGTACACCACGACATCATCAATGAAAACAACTACGAATTGATCCAGGTACGTGTGGAAAACTCGGTTCATGTATCCACGAATACCGCTGGAGCATTAGTCAAACCGAAGGGCATCACTACGAACTCGTAATGTCCATACCTAGTACGGAAAGCTGTCTTCGGAATATCTAAGGCTCTAACTTTTATAGGATGATAACCGACCCTAGATCAATTTTAGAAAACACCGCAGTACCTCGAGGTTGTTCAAGCAATTCGTGTATCCTTGGCAAAGGATATTTGTTCTTGATCGTCACCTTATTGAGTTGTCGGAAGTCAATACACAATCTCATACTTCCATCTTTCTTCTTGTCAAGTAACACCGGAGCACCCCATGGAGAAGCACTCGGTCGGATAAACTTCTTTGATATCAACTCCTCAAGTCGGGATTTCAATTCCTTTAATTCTAAAGGAGACATTCTATAGGGAGCAATAGATATTGATCCTATGCCAGGAACCAATTCTATAGAAAACTCTACCTCTCGGTCTGGAGGTACAGAAGAAACTTCATCCGGAAAAACATCTAGAAATTCTTTCACAACTAGAACAGATGACAAATCTAAACCAGTTTCAATGGATGTAGATAACATAATAACATAAGCTTCTGCACCTTGGAATAATGGCTGGCTTGCTGAGGTGAAAGAGATAACTGCTTCAGAATTTGTCTTTGTCAATTCAACAGATTCAGAGGCAAGACTGATGGTCCGATTGGCACATCGATTGTAACGTGATTTGCAGTCATCCAATTCATACCCAAGACGATGTCCATACTTCTCATAGGCAAACAAATAAATTCTACAACAAAGTTTCTGTCTCCTATGACAAGTAGACAATTTTCACACAATGATTGGGTCTGGACACGACCCTTAGCCGCAGTTAAGATAGTTATGGACTCGGATAGCGGAGACAATGCTAATCCCAACCAATCCACACATGCTTGTGCTATAAAACAATGGGTTGCACCCGAATCGTATAATATACTGACAGAGTTATTGAAAACTAATCCCATACCCCTCAGTAACTTGTCAGCAGTTGTAACTGTTTGAGCATCCAAAGTGATGACGCATCCTTGCCTTGGAGCTTCTTGTAACTCCTTGGAACTCTTCCTTGCAGGGCACTTATTTGTATAGTGACCCTCTTCATTACAATAATAGCACCGATTAATCTGTGCTGACGATCACCCTGGTGATGTCTTCCATAGTTAGAACATCTTTTGACCTTTGAAGAATCGAAGAATTGCACCTGTTTTTCCTTTGATGAAAATATCTTAGGACTTTTCATTCGAAGTTGATAATTCAACTACCTTCTTTCCTTTCCAGTACTGTTGTGCGAAAAGTAAATGTGCAAGTATACACAATCGCAACAAGTAATATAATGATATGTAAAGTTCATTCCCACAGGGATTGGAATTAATCTAAGAAGTTTAAGTGATTAGAAGCTTAGTGAAAAGAATTAGGTAACAAGTAAAGGTAAGGAGTTGTAAACATTATAAGTTGTGATAAAACAGTATTAAGTTGAAGTAATTAAAGGTGAGTTGGACAGCTCAATAGTTGTGTAAATTCCCAAGAGTAATGTTCAAATAATATTTAGACGCTGTAGCGCTTTGGTAGCGTGCCTTTCAGTCACTTTCGTCAGGGTTATGTTACAAGACTCCTATGTCTAGGCTCTAAATAAGTTTTACCTCTGTATATTAAGCTCTTACAACATTTGCCTTATGAACTACTACTCCCCTATGTCTAGAGTTAAGTAGTACTTCCTTTAAATGTCTTTAAAGGGTTTTCATTCATATCATTCCTTGAGTTCTCTTTGTGAACCATGTATGTACCCACAAAGTTACCTTGTTTTAGTTGATCATTCCCAAACCAAGATTGAAAGCATTATGACACAAGGAATAAAACACAAACATCATAATATTATACAAAAGTTACTCAAGGTTCATTACACACCAAGAACAATCCAACTACAACAAAGTTAGCTCATCACAAGTTCCATCAACATAATACAACTAAAGAGTATGTATTACCGTATGAAAACAAGAGAAGAGTGGTTGCAAAAAATACACTCCAATAATCCCAAGTAGCATACAAAGGATGAAGTTGAGGCGTGAGCAAAACCTTGGATGAAGACTAGAAAACTATGCTAAAAATAAAAGCTTAAAGGTAGTATATCAATGGAGAGAAGCTACTATGTCATAAGAAGTTCTTCTTCCAAGTTACAACTACTTGTTGTCTACGTATGTTACTTACTAATGAAGCAATCTTAATTAATCTAAAACTAACTAAGTCTTAATAGAATAATAATATATCATGATGATCATAAGACTTAGATATTATCCTTAAAGTACTTTTCAAAAAGTGCTAATGATGGAATACACCAACTATCACATGGGTTCCATTTAGGAGGTGCCAAGTGTAATTTAGCATCCACTTGAAAGTCAAAATATCCAGCTGAGAGGAAGAGATAAGGGTGGTGACTCATCATGTCCTCAATTGGTCACACAAATATCTCAATGGTCAGCCGTCATATAACGCTGTAGCGTCTCCTTGATAGCATACCGCTGCAGCGCTAAAGCAAAACATCAAACATATTCACAAAGGCATTTGATTATGCCCAAGGTTTAAGGAATTGACTTATAACCTATATTTATTCTAATATTCATATATTCACATATTTAAGTACTAAAATTACTTGAGAAGTAAGCTTGGCTTAAGTATTAGGAGCATAAATAACCTATATAAAATAGGGTTATCACACCCCCAAACTTAAACCATTGCTTGTCCCCAAGTAATCACACTTGAACAAGACAAAATGCTCATATAACTAGCTGCAGCTTTAAAATTAAACAGAATTTATACATAAGCTAATTCTTATCATTTTCACACATCATTATGGTCCACAATTCAAATAGAATCATTACTGCTCAGTTGTGAGTGTGTGATAACAAAGCTTAACTTAGTTCCCAGTTAATTTCAGAATTTCTCCAAGTTTTTGGGAAGAATGGATTTCTTTTGGGTTAGGCAAAGAATGTTTTCAAAAAGAAGAGTGGAATAACAATTTCACACAAGATCTGAGGGGCTTCAAAGCACAGCAAAGGGCTTTAATTAGGCATTTTTCAGAATATTGGTCAGTGCATAAACTTTTGGTCTGGTGATCAAACGCTGTAGCGCTTCAAAGTCCGTAGACGTTGTAGCGCTGAATTTGATGATCAAAACTAGATGCTATCTTCATTACTGAGCTCCTTATTTGTATTTTCTTTTCATGCTTTTTGGAACAGCTCAGCAATTTATTTAAGATATTTTGCAACTTTTTACAAGACCACATTCATTTTTATTTTATTTTGCAAAGACCAATTTATTATCTTTTGTTCCTAGCCTTAACATAACCGATGCACCCTCAAACTTAGCTTTAAAACAACTCTCAATTTTTAATGAAGACTTGACTAACCCTTGGTTATCCTAGACTAACTTTATCCTTAGATTACCCCTTAGCTAACTAGGTTCTTCACTAAGCTTGGATTTTGTGTAAAAGCAGCAATAAAACCATTTCATTGTTTACACAAGGCTGCTTTACTCAAAAATTCTTATTTACTTTAGCTTTTGCTTACTAAAAAAATTTAAAACATGCAGCTAATCATATTTCCTATTCAAGTATACAAAATATACAAAACATGCAACACATGCAAAACATGGCATAATTATAATTAATTATACTTAATATTTAAAAACATAATTGTACTTAATTTAAAACATTATTAACCATAAGGTCCTCCCCCAGAAATTAAATTCGGCAGTGTCCTCACTGCTTGATGGACAACAAAAGGGAGAGGCCTTAGAACAACAAAAAACAAAGTTCAAAGAACATAACCGGCATGAGAAGCCAACAAGTCTTGCCTTATTTAGGCCTTCTTGAGCCTCTTACTGGCTCTTGAAGGGGCTGGGGCTCCTTTGGTTGCCTTTTTCTTCTTTGGCTGAGGTGGAGTAGTCTTTTCTGCCGCTACAGCGGTTGGTGGCACTGTAGCGCTTACTTCCTGCACTGCTGCCGCTCCAGCGTCTGATTCCTGCACTTCTTCTTCCTCTTCTGTTTGCTCTTGCTCCTGCTCTTTTTCTTCCAGCACTGGCCCTGTTTCATCCTGCAAGTTCACTAGCTCCTCAGCAGCCTCCTTCTCACTTTCCTCTTCGGTCAGAATTGCCTCAGGCATTGTGTCACTAGGTACTGCAGACATAGTTGCTGCAGCATCTACTGGCTGAACACCTTCTTCTGGGTGCTTAGCCAGTTTGACACCTGGGTTTCTTCTTGCCTTGGTGTATGCCTGATAAACTTTCTTAGGCTGCTCAGTTGGGTTTTCTTTGGTGATTGGATGTTTTTTGTTCAGGCTTCTTTGGTGTGGCTTGTTTGGCAGGTGTTTTCTTGGGTGTTAGTTTGGTTGGATCAGGGATGGGGGTGGGGGTTGATGGTGGATTGGATGATTTGGCAGGGGGGTTTTTGGTTTCTTTGGGCTTGGGGTTGGATCACACTGTATTTCTTCTGCTTCCTCATCTTCTTCACTCTCAGATTCTTCTTCAGTATCACTCTCCTCACCTGATGATTCCTCATCCTCCTGCTTCTCCATCTCTTTCATGACTGCAATGGTTTCTTCTTCATCTTCCTCACTTATGTTTTCAATGTCATCAGAATCCAAACTTTCCTCCTCTACTACAGCTTTTTGCACTTTCTTTGCCGGGCTAGGCTTTGCTTTCTTTGCTGGACTAGTCACAACTTTTTTCTTTTCTGTTCTAACTCCCTTTTTCTCTTGTTTTTCAACTGGCTCTTCCTGCAGTAGCCAATCAGGGAATTGAGGAGGGGAAATGAATGTCTTTCCTTTGGATATCTGGGCATACATTGCTTTTTTCCAATCAAATTTTTCCTTTACAAATTTGCAGAGAACCTGCTGCTTCAGCTCTAAGCGCTGTAGCGCTACAGAGTCAGAAGACGCTGCAGCGGCAGGTTTCTGCTTAACTTTAAAAATACAAGGAAATGCCCCAAGAGGGGATCTTCTTTCTTCTTTCATTTCAACCTCTACATCAGCTTCCAAACATAGCTCAGTAATTAAACAAGGAAAATACAATTTAGCTCCCTTTTTAACTCTGCACTTCTCTATCTCCCTTGCTATCAATCTACCCACGTCTATCTTTTCTCCAGCCATTATTGCATCAATAACGATGAGCCTCTCTTTTTCCACAAATGTTGTGTGAGATGTAGGCAGCAGAGAGTGTTTGATGAAACTACACCACAGATTGGCTTCCTCACACAAATAGGCTTTTTTAATTTTGTATTCAGCCCCAAATTTATCCCATGTTGCTCCTTCCACACAAATCCTTCTTCTAACAGCCTCCATCTCTTCATCTCCCCAGTTCAGAACTTTTATTTCCAACGCCTTTCCATGATAGCCCAGATGGAAAATATCGTTGATTGTTCTGGAGTTGAAATTTACAGTTTCACCTCTTACTAGTGAGTGTGTTTGAGGCTTTCCTTCCTTAGGCTCTTCAATGCCAGTGTAGAACTCCCTTACCAAAGACGTCATGTATTCCTTACGATGTTTAATGAAGTTCTCCCATCCGAGCGCTGTGACAGCGGTTGAGAAAGCTTCAGGAGCGCTGTCTGTCTTGAACCCCCTTTCAGCTATGAAGTCCATTTTCCAAAACCTCTGAGGATCTGGAGTTGCTTTGGCCATGGTGGTTTTGACAGGATTGGAAGGTTCTGGTTTCGTAGTAGCTCCCTTGCCAGATCGTTTTAGGGCAGCTTGCTTTTTGGTCATGCTTGGTTAAGAGCTTGCGTATTTGTTTCTGGTTGTTGGGAAATGTTGGTGTGCGTTGGGACGAAGGAAGAAGAAAGGATGCAGGGTATGAGTGGTGAGTGGTAACGGTTGAGATGAGTTTCAGAGAGCAAGGAAAGAGAAAGAAAAAGAAAATGGTGGCGTGGGGAGTTGTAGATATTAAAGTGACGGTTTGTGAGTGAAGTGGGAGAGAGAAAAAGAAACTGTTGATTTGACAAGTGCAGGTGAGTAGGTGCACGTGCAGCTCAGGCTAAGGATAAGGGTGCAGTGCCAGCTCATGCTAAGCAAGATTTTTATTTTTTTGTTTGACCACACCTATTTCTGATGTAACAACAACCGCTACAGCGCTTTTGATACAAATAACCGCTACAGCGTTTATCCAATTTTCCTGAAAAGAAGAATAAACATACAAACAGAAATTTTTTTAAAATACTTGGGGTGCCTCCCAAGAGCGCTTGCTTTAAAGTCTGCAGCCAGACTTTCTCTTTCAAATTAGAGATCTTTAAGCTCAATTGTGGTTTTGTCTCTTACCACATTTTCACCAAAATATTGTTTAATCCTTTGGCCATTCACTTTGAAGGTGGTATTGGTTGCTGTATCGTAGAGGTCCACAGCTCCATGGCTGTATATTTTTATCAATTGAAAAGGGCCTGACCACCTAGATTTTAACTTTCCAGGAAACAATCTTAGCCTGGAGTTGTAAAGCAATACCTGTCCTCCTTCAGTGAGAACCCTTTTTATCAATTTTTGATCATGCCACATTTTGGTTTTTTCTTTATAAATTGCTGCATTCTCATAGGCAAAATGCCTAAGTTCTTCCAATTCATTTAGTTGCAGCAATCTAGCATCTCCTGCTTTCTTGTAGTCAAAATTGAGTTTTTTTAGAGTCCAATGGGCCTTGTGCTGAAGTTCAATTGGTAGGTGACAGGATTTCCCATAAACCAACCTATAGGGAGACATCCCTAAAGGTGTTTTATAAGCTGTTCTGTAGGCCCATAAAGCATCATCTAGATGTATTGACCATTCTTTCCTTGAAGGCCCTACCATCTTTTCCAACATCCTTTTTATTTCTCTGTTTGACAATTCAGTTTGACCACTAGTTTGTGGATGATAAGCAGTTGCTATTTTATGTTTGACTCCATATTTAGCCAATAGAGTCTCAATTAATTTATTACAAAAATGAGATCCCTCATCACTTATGATGGCTCTACACTACAAGAAAATCGACGATTTTCGACAGCAAAATCCGTCGGAAACGCACTGATTTTCGTCGCAAATTAACGTTTCCGACGGACAAATTTTCGTCGCAAAATCGCTCCTCGCAAATCGTTTCCGACGGATATGTTCGTCGCAAATGAGTCCGTCGCAAAGTCGTCGGAAACCCGTCGCAAATTTCCGTGGCAAAGTCGTCGCAAACATTGACACCTTTTCGTCGGAAATCCGTCGCAAATCCGTCGGAAATTTTAAAAAAAAATTAAAAAAAAAATAAATTATACATCCAAAATAATATTTAATAATTATATCTATACATACTAATTTCATATACAAATGAACATATACTGGATCCAATCCATCTGATTCCTACTATATTTCAACATGGAATGAATCCATCAAATTTTGATCATCCACACAGCATACATAACAAGCACCATTTTCTAGCTTAATAAATCTCCCTAGTACAACATCTACCTATGTGAAATGCGTAGCTACTATATCCCTATCCACATCTGACATAGTTATAATTGTCCAGCACTAAACTGAATATCCTTCTGTTGATGTTGGTGAATATCCTTCTGACATTGGTGAACATCCTTCTGTTGATGTTTCTTCGCGATCTCTAAGTGTCCTCAATATCAAAGTCTTTAGTAAATTCATCACTTGGACCGCATGCATCAGTGCAGTTAGTGGATCAGACATCTGTTTCAACTTTTAATACAAGGAAAAAGTACAAGAACAGAGGATAAGATACCCTCCATGGAAACCAGCAGGAATATGTTTATTTTTATTAAATGAGCTAACAAAGTATTCCGTGTGTGTGTTTGTGTATGTAAAGTGCAGCATGTATAGAGGACCAAAAATTGAAAATTTAATTTTTCCAAAATAGATGAATATGCAGACACCTGATGACAGATATATAACCAACGAAAGGATACATGCATACAGACATATATATATATATGGTCTCAGATTTCTTACAAGACATCATTTTGAATGATTTAGAGAATAGTTCAATATAAAACCAGAATCATACATTTGAATTGCATTTAATTATCTTCATTCATGCAAAAATAAAGCCAAACTGACAAACTCACATTACTGAAACTCCTGTTTTCATTACAACCTTTAAAACTGAAGAAAACTAACAGCCAATCAACGATGTAGAATGTATCAAAATTGTTAACACAAAGATACCCTCTAAACTAAAGTGTAGTTTCAAAAAGTACTGCTAGTTTCAAAGATACAAAAAATCTACTTAGAAACTGTCTAAAATATTCATTTCGATTCAGTCTAGCAACATCTATCAAAGATATCTAGAAACAAAATATTAAATATTAAATATTAAAAACAATTTATAACCCGCAGCATTGGTGGCCGCAATGATACTCTTTCTTCTGTAGTAGACTGGGGACCTTCTACTGTAATTAGTGCCAACTCTCCATGCTCTGCGACTGCTCTTGCCTGTGCCTCTTTCATTTTCTGCTCTTCTTTCATCTTCTTAGTATCAATGTCAATTTGTGTAACCCCAGCATCCACAAAAACAACTCTGAAATCAAAACATTTAAGGTAAAATAAATTATGAATTTTGGCTGTCAGAGATACTAATCAAAGATCATTTACGAATGCTCACTAGACAACTTTTAAGTTAGGGGCAGTAGGTTCATTTACTATGACTATCTCGTTGGTCATTACAAAAAAACTTTGAATATCACAATAAAAATTTAGAAATGATGAAAGCATCGTACCCTCATACCAAAGTAAGTCATAGTTTGTCATTTCTACTTTCTAAACAACTAAAGCAAATCTACAAAATGCAGTGGACCTATAAACCCAAAAATACAAAACAAACTGAAAAATATCGTAGACAATGGCCATAGCTTACTCTATAGTAGTTGGTGTTGCCACAAACAGTTGCCTCCGATGCCAAACAGCACTAGTAGCATATGGAATTGAAACATCTCCCAGGTATCTATATTGTGGGCGCAAAGAAGATATGACTATGTATTGTTGGTATGCAAATGCACAGTACTCAACAGTTTGGTCCCAAGCAGTCCATTCTGGCTGAGGAAGTAGACCCCCAACAGGCTGGAATGTCTCCCAACTGAATCACAAACAAAATGATACCGCTGAACAATTTGGACAGGCTGGCCATTTCCCCTGAAATTTGATGACTAATCAGGATAAAACAAAGAAGACATAAAAAGAGCTGTAAAAATAAAAGAGGTGGGCCTAATATCCAGGTGAAATCCGTCATGCCACCACGCGCAAGGGCCGCTATTTGATAACAGTGAACCACAAAGATGATATAACTTATACATATATAATAGCATGCCCTAGAAGTTCTATATTTCTTGCTTTCTTATTATATTTGCTTACTATGTTTCCTTGCTCTAGCAACAGGAGGACTGGAATTTAAACCAGTTTGTCTGATCCAAAACTGAATAATAGTCATCTGCGGTTAAGGTAGAAGCATAAAAGGGCCAACAACATGGTTGTAAAATGATCTTAAGGTATTAAGTAAAATGACTTCTTTAAGTTAATAAAATCATGCTTGTATCAAAGCAGCTCTTAAAATGAAAGAAATATAGAAAGAAAAAGGGAAACAAGAGTTTCAACCAATCAATTTTAAACAGAAATCAAAGAACATTATAGCATACGTCAAAATGGATTAGATACATACACATCAATCAAAGAAGAAAGCATTAGAAAGCACCCAACAATACATTAGGGCCAGAAAGCAACCTCATTAGAAGAATAGACTATCAAATACATACCCCACTCCTCCAATAGAAAGTTACAAATATGAAAATTGAATCAAAATATTCTTACCTCAGCTCCATAGTAACCTCCAATCAGCCTTTGAAGAAATTCACAACATCTCATACACAACATCTTAGCATTGACTTCAACAACTGCACATAAAAAACAGCAAAACAGATCCATGAGCTTACAGGACAAAAATGTTTGTAGTACAAACAACATTAAATGTATATAAATAGCATCAAAGTATACGAAATAATACATTGAAGTACAACAATTTGAACCATTAAAGTCCCTGAAATAATACATAAACTCAATATTTACCACAAAATGTATATAAATAGTACAAACAACATAAAATGGCAGTTTTGTTATGCCAATAAATTCAAAAACATAAATTTTTATTTTCCTTTTCATAAATGTCAATATTTTTTACTCTCACAAAGGAGTCTCTGTCGAATCTGGATCAAGAGCTGGTTGAGATATCTCCAACGTCCCTTTCCTTTGACCAACGGGTCCTCGAACCAACCTTCTCGTTTACTGCTTTCTTTTAAACAGAATCAAAACCAAACCCACAGAAACATAAGAAAATTGACAATTGTGAAATTGAAAAGCAAAGGGGTTAGCACATTGCTGAGTAAATGCATAGGCAAACCAAGGAAAACTATCGGTCAAATCATTATTGTTTAATCAGAATTTAAATGGTTTGTCACTAACAATGACTCATTCTAGGAGATTATGGCATTGTTTGTTCCATGAGGGTAACCCCATGTAGTGGAAAAATGCTAAGGTTGGTAGGTAGTTGTTTTCTATTTCGTTCTTATCTATTTCTTGTCCTGCCTTCTATTTATAATATTTTTCTCAGTCATAAGTAAATTTCTGCATTATCAAAAAAATGCATAGCCTACATATTAAAAAAAAACAAGAGTTTGGTTGGATGCACCTCAATTTTCTCTCAGGTACTAAATTCCTTTCAATCACATTTTAAGCAATCTATATAATATATGCTTTCAAAGTGGTAAAACTAGAGGAAATAATAATGCTGATGCAAGTACATGGAGAAACAAAAAAGAGTAACATTTGAGTTTGATTGCAATACCTGGAAGAGAACCTTAATAAATATACGAGAAGAAGAAGTCGTGTCCTCTTCAGTCAAGCGGATATATGCTAAAACATGCCAAGGCAGAGCAAATGTGCCAAGCAAGTGAGCAAAAAATTTTGCAACATTTCGTAGTTTATTCGTTTCAAGCCGGTGAATCATCGAGTATTGCTGCACAAAGCACTTCTCAAAATTTTCCTGATGAATTTTGTTGATCATGCAGAACCGCTGCCCGAGAAGACCATAATATCTGAGGTAAGTTCTTTCTTGGCTGCAACATTCCAAAAGCATAATGCACAATTACATCTGCCATAAATGACACAATTTTCATTAACTTTTGTTTTTGCAAGTAGATAGTTTTAGTAATTTCAAGAAGAGATTCTAAGCTCACCTCTTGACCTGGCTCCAGATGAATTTTCAGAAGCTTATGACCAGCTTCCTCAAAATCTACACTAGACATAATTGTTAAATAAATTGTCCTTCAAAGATTGACAAGATTTGTCTCGGTTTCATCTTTTATCTGCATACTTTCTTCATCTTCTTCATCAGATTCATCATCTTCGTCTGATTCCGCATCAGAGCCTTCCTCGCCCAAGAATGTTTTCTTCAACTCTTCATAGCGCTTTTCATTCTCCATATAATTGGGGTTTGGTTTGAATATATCTGAGAAAAGTAAAACGAAAAAAAGTAATCACAATCACATATTACTATTAATTTGGTCTCTGAATCAACATGCAGAAGACACACTCAGAGACTAACTTGAAATTTTGATATAATAAGGGCCTGAAGTGATAGCCTCTTGTACATTCAAAGACCAAATAGCTGTTTACTTTTCTTTTAGTGACATGCAAACAATATTTTTTGAGCATTATAACCTGTTAGAAAAACATACCTCCATGCTCAGAACTATCAAAAATTAAGATACAGATGCTGACATGTAGTTTCTAGTAACAATTAATGATAATAGTACGGTTTTGATATATCAAAAGAGAGTTACAAGCCTCAACCCGGAACCCAATTAATAAGGGACTCAGGCACCTACTTTAACTAGACAGAGCACCTAAACAGAGTAATACATCCTATTTTCTTGCAAGCCACACATATCTAACACGCCTTCAATTCAGCTTGGTTTCTTTGAGCCAGTCCTCCCTCAAACTATGTCTATAACACAATTTCATGCACCTGAGATCTTAAAACCCTTGACTCCACCCTCTCCTTCACTAGCTGAAGAGGTAACTTCCAACCAAATAATGTTTACCAAGCTTACCATGCATTCATAAAGTGGGTAATACCATGAAACAAAAATGAATAAATAACAATATAACATGAAATACAACCGATATTTGGAAAACGAAAGAGTAGTGATGATCATATCTACCAAAGGCAAGCACACTATCACCATATTAGTTAGGTTTAACAGATTGCCATTCAAAAATAAGGAAAACAAAACTATCACCATATTAGTCAAGGGAATACTCACCATGAATGCCTTTAGGTGAGAGATCCTGCAGTATCGAACCACATTCTGACAAAACCAACAGCTACTTCAACACTGTCATCGGTAGGATTTTCAAGCAAAATCGTGAGTAACTCTAGAGCAATGATCTCATGAGCCACTTGCTGAATCACCAGATGTGCTACAAACTTAACAGCAGCCAGTAATTGAGGCTACAAGGGATAAAAAAAATTAACTGTTAGACGCAAAACAAAAAGTGAATAGAAGTAAATTGGAATGGTAACATTGATCTCTGCCAAGGACAGCACATCAGGGTGCTCAATTACACACACACACACACCTTGTCATTCCGCTTATAAGCTCTCTTAAGCTGCAAAACAATCCTTCTGAGCAAAAGATCCCCTACTTCAGGAAACTTGGTATTCACAACAGCAACTAATGCAGCAAACACATCGGTAAACCCCGGTGACGCCATCTGCGACTTCATACACGATCTACAAAAGAGACCTCTTCTTTCATCACCATTAATGCCAAGTTAATCTCTGATACCCAGGACTACTCTTGTCCTCAACTTCTTTCATCATTCTAGCCAACTTAAAAGGAGGAATATAAACACCTCCACTCTTCCCCAAGTTAGATGCATCACCATTAATGCCACCATGCCTTAGAAATGTTTTTACTATAGGACCTCCAATTCAAACTTCAAAGACTTTAAAATTTCAGCTTCCATAGCCACAACCTTTTAACAAAAATAGTATCTAAAATTAGCATCTACCCAAAACAAAACAAACAAGCCACAGACACAAAACATCTGAACACAAGAATCACCTCTTCCTTAGAATATGTATTATCAGTAATGTAACAAAATTCCTCAATCTCAGGTGGCTTAATCTCCTCATATTTCCTATTTGCATGATAATAAAAAACAAGAACGTTAAAATTATTAAACTTTAAACAAAAACAAGAAACAAGAACATAAAAAGAATTTGAAATATGAAAATGGAAGAAACTCACGAAGCAATGAGCATGGAAGAAACACCAAGCAATTGAAGCTTCTGTCTACTTGGGTCATTCAACGAAAGATTGGAAGAAACTCACGAAGCAATGAGCATGGAAGAACACCCCTCATACTAGCGTTAATATCCTTCTGAACTTTCTGAATGTAATCATGTAATGGTCTTTTACTAGGATCCACCTGAATCATAAACACAAAAATTAAAAACCCTAATTATAATGCAAATCCCCAAATTGAAAAATAGAACCCTAGTAATGAAATTAAATTGAAATGAACTATTGCAGTACCTCCGAGGTAATTGTAAATATCAGAAACATAGGGGAAGAGAAACGGAGGAGAAACAGAGGAGAAACGGAGGAGAAATGGTTGCCAGAGAAACGGAGGAGAAATGGTGCGAGCGCGAGCGAGACTACCTTCGTCTCTATGGAGCACGTTGAGCGGCGGCGACGGAGGGAGGAGGAGGGTAGAGGGCGAGGGAGGTCGTGGGAGGAGAGACCGAGGGAAAGAATGAGAGTGAGGAGAGTGTGATTCTGATTTCTGAGGGAGAGAACGAGAGTAAGGTTAAGTTTTAATTTTGGACTATTGGTTTGCGACGGATTTTAAGGGGTTTGCGTCCAACAATTTCGTCGGAAATTTGCGACGACTCTGATTCCGTCGGAAACTTCAGCGTGAATTTGTCCGCCTTTTTATTTTATCAGTTGCGACAGTGGTTTTGGTTGCAAATCCGTCGCAATTTGCGACGGAATGTTTTTCGTCGGAAATGTTCGCAGGAAACAAGCCTTATTCTTGTAGTGCTAGGAGTTCCAAAACGAGTGAAAATGTTTTTCAATAAAAATTTGCTCACATACCTTGCATCATTGTTGGGTAGAGCAACTGCTTCTACCCATTTTGAAACATAGTCTACAGCTACTAAAATGTATAGGTTTCCATGAGAAGGGGGAAAATGTCCCATGAAATCCATTCCCCAAACATCAAAGAGTTCAACCTCTAGAATGTTTGTTAAAGGCATTTCATGTTTGTTTGAAATATTCCCTGTTGTTTGGCACCTATCACATTTTTTTACAAAGTCTTGAGCATCTTTAAAAAGTGAAGGCCAATAGTAGCCAGATTGCAATACCTTTGCAGCAGTTCTAATACCACCAAAATGCCCACCACATGGTGCAGAATGGCAGTGCTGTAGCACTTGAATTTGTTCTTCCTCTGCTAGGCATCTCCTCATTAACTGGTCTTGACACTTCTTGTATAGAAAAGGTTCATCCCAGTAATATTGTTTCATTGTGTGGAAGAACCTTTTCCTTTGCTAATAAGTCATCTCAGTAGGTAACACATTGCTAACAAAATTCACTATGTCAGCATACCAATGTGTTGCAGGTTCAGCCGCTACAGCGTCAAGTGTTGTTACACTGCCCACTACAGCGGTTGATGATCCAGCAGTTATTGTCAATAGCTGCTCATCTGGAAAGTATTCTTTGATCTCCCCACCTGCTGTACCTGCAATGTCTCTTTCCAATCTAGACAGATGATCAGCAACTTGGTTCTCCACTCCTTTTTTATCCCTTATTTCTAAATCAAATTCTTGGAGTAGGAGAGCCCACCTAATTAGTGTTGCGTTAAAAACACACTTAGAGCAAGTGTACTCTATCGCAGAAGTAGGATAAAAGATTATCGTGTCCACAGGGATTAATTAGCAAGTACCAAACTAATCGAGATTATTTATTATTTAGACGAACAAATATTTGAATTGTAATGGAACAAATAAAAAAAAGAAATAAATAACAATAACAAAATGCAAGAATTAATTCAATGGAGAGAGGCCTAGGATCACGGTTTCACTTGCAAGCTTCGATTCCCCCTATGTCTAAACCTACCTGAATTCCCTTATTTTACTTAATTACCAATCCCTTTACTAAAACTATTAATCCGTTTGTTCATTCGCGATTAATATTCTTTTTCCTAAATTAACCCTCGTTTGGTCATGCAAGAATTTAAATTAAGGAAAAGCCTAAAGAGCAAAAAGGTTGAATGATTGGAAGACTAAATTATGGTTTGGTCATGCCCTAATTATAGCCCCAATTATCCTATAGGTCCACCAACTAATTTCAGTACGGTCGCTGATCAACTAATTGATTATAAACATGCAAAGGGTAGCTAATCCTAATCATGTGATAAAAACAATAGGACAATATTAATTAAAATAAAAACAGGAATTCAAACCAGAAATTAGAACATAAAAAGGTCTCTAAACATGCAAGATCCACCTAAGACCCTAGAAGAGGATTTAACTATCCATAGTGTTCGAGAACAATAAAATAGAAATTAGAGTCATGGATTACAGAGATAAAAATAACCCGGAAGTTAGAGAAATTCTTATTCTGAAATCTTCAGTCTCCTTTTCCTGCTCCAAAGCTCTCTCACGGTGTCGAGAACGGTACCCAAAACTCTCTCCTCTATTTGCCGGCACTACTGTTAGTGCGTTCTTTGTGTTTGTGTGTGCGGCACTTTTTTATCCTCCAATTGCCGCGGCTACTGTTCTCGCGTATGTGCAGCCATCATCATTCAAGTGCAATACCTTTTTTTATATATGAAGAAGCCTAGGTTTATGTGACTTTTTCTCCAAGTTGCAATGTTGGGCTTCTCTTCTAATCCCTTTTGGGCTTCAATTTAGTTTCATCTTTCAAAACCAAACACACATACATGTATATATATATATATATATATATATATATATTTGATATATGTATATAATATTTTAAATTTGTTCTATTTTTTGTAGGAAAGAATGAAAATGAAAATGCATAATATATAGAGTGGAAAATTTTATCATACCTTTGCCCAAGCACAGCTCCAATGGCAAAGTCACTAGCATCACACATAAGCTCAAAAGGCTTACTCTAGTCAGGAGCTATAATAACTGGTGCTGTTATTAAAGCTCTCTTCAATTTATCAAAGGCTAACATGCATGGCTCATCAAATGTGAAGGGGTTATCATGCTGTAATAGTTGACACAGAGGTTTGGAGATTTTTGAAAAATCTTTTATGAATCTCCTATAGAATCCAGCATGCCCCAAAAAGCTTCTTATACCTTTGATGTTGGTTGGAGGAGATAGCTTCTCAATGACCTCTATTTTAGCCTTATCCACTTCCAATCCTTTTTTGGATATCTTATGCCCCAAAACTATACCTTCTTGCACCATAAAATGGCATTTCTCCCAGTTTAGCACAAGGTTAGTTTCTTCACACCTAATCAAGATTTCTTCCAAGTTGGATAGGCATAGATGGAACGTTTCTCCAAATACAGAGAAATCATCCATGAAGACCTCCATGGACCTTTCTATGTAATCAGAGAAAATTGCCATCATACACCTTCTAAAAGCAAAGGTGCCATATGGACAAGTGAATGTAGTCTTTTGCTGATCTTCAGGCAATATTGCAATCTGGTTATAACCTGAATAACCATCAAGAAAGCAATAGAATTCTTTACCTGCTAGCCTGTCCAGCATCTGGTCAATGAAAGGTAATGGAAAATGGTCCTTTCTTGTTGCTTTATTCAACCTCCTGTAATCCATGCATATTCTCCAGCCTGTTATTTTTCTGGTAGGGAGCAGCTCATTCATCTCATTAGTTATTACTGTTACCCCTCCTTTCTTTGGCACACACTGCACAGGACTAACCCATGCACTGTCAGATATGGGGTATACAATACCTGCATCCAACCACTTAATGATTTCCTTCTTCACCACCTCTTTCATAATTGGATTCAACCTCCTCTGCCCTTCAATGCAATTTTTAGAATCTTCTTCTAATACTATTCTGTGCATACAAATGGTTGGGCTGATACCTTTAATATCTGACATCTGCCAACCAATTGCTTTTTTATGCCGCTGCAGCGTCTGAATCAGATCCTGTTCCTGCTTTTCAGAAAGGTCAGAAGCAATTATAACAGGCAAAGTACTATTGTTACCTAGATAAGCATATTTGAGGTGTGAAGGCAACTCCTTAAGTTCCAGAGTTGGTGGTTTTTCAGTGGAGGGGAGATCCTTTCTCATGTCTGAATTCTCCTGCTCCAAAGATTCATATTTCTTAGCCCAAATTTCTTTGACTGTCTGCTCCTCCTCTTCTGCAGCTTCTGCATCAAACCCTGTATCTTCACTGCTATCCAGTAGTTGCCTCAGATGATCTGTGCTTTTCTGGAAGTGATCCTGAACTACTTTGTCAATAGCAGATACAAAGGAGCACTCTTCAATGTTGGGACCTGGAAATTTCATAGCATTGAGGATGTTGAACTTGACTTCTTGTTCATTGACCCTCATGATCAATTCTCCTCTCTGCACATCTATCAAAGTTCTTCCAGTGGCCAAGAATGGCGTTCCCAGTATGATGGGTACTTCTTTATCTGCATCAAAATCCAAGATTACAAAATCAACAGGAAATACAAATTTGTCTACCTTTATTAGAACATCTTCTAATATTCCTTCTGGATATGCAAGAGTTCTATCAGCTAGCTGCAGTGTAAGTGAGGTAGGTCTGGCAGTTACCACTCCTAGCTGTGTGTATATGGACTTGGGCATAAGATTTATGCTGGCTCCCAAATCACATAGAGCACGACCAGAGTAAAAATTTTCAATTGAGCATGGTATAGTAAAACTGCCAGGATCCTTTGATTTGGGTGGGAGCTTGTTTTGCATCAACATGCTGCACTCCCCAGTCATTGCTACTGTTTCAAACTCCCCAAGTCTCCTCCTCTTAGTAAGCACATCCTTCATAAACTTTGCATAGTTGGGCATTTGTTGGAGAGCCTCCACCAAAGGGACATTAATGTGCAACTGTTTAAGGACTTCTAGGAATTTATTAAATTGCTTGTCTTCATGAGCCTTTCGAAGTCTCTGAGGATATGGAGGATCTGGGTATGTTGGGATAATTTTGGGTGGTGGTGGTGTTTTTTCAACAACAGGCGCTGCAGCGTTAGGTTCAGGCGCTGTAGCGGCTGTTACAGGTTCTTTTTGTTTTTCAGAATTTTTGTTTTTTTCATCATCTGAAACAGTTGATGATCCTATCAAATCTCTCTCACTCCTTAAAGTTATAGCTTTTACATGCTCCTTCCCTGTAGTACTTGAAGTTGAAGCTTCTGTAGTGGATGGTAATGATCCACTAATTCTTTGGGAAAAGACATTAGCCATCTGCCCCATCTGTACTTCTAGATTTTTAATGGAAGCTTCATGAGTTTTCAGAGTTTTCTTGCAATACTCATAAAGCTTTTCATCAATCCTTCCAATGAATTATCTATGACAGGGGCATTCTGTCTTTGGTAGTTCTGAGCAGGGAATCCTGGTTGATTTGCTGGAGCACTATAATTAGGTGCTTTTGCATTGTTGGCTCCCCATCTGAAATTGGGGTGGTTTTTCCAACCAGGATTATATGTATTTGAATAGGGATTATTGTTTTTATTGAAACCCACAAAGTTCACAGAGACAGGATTACCAGGACATTCTTCATACAAATGCTCTCCTCCACAATATACACAGCTTACTGACCCTGGAGAGGCTTGCTCAATAAGAGCTACTGTAGGTTCACGTACCGCTGCAGCGGTAACCGCTACAGCGTTTGATGTATTCATAGATTTTATCATGTTAGTGAGAGAGGCAACCTGTGCAGATAGAGCAGAAACTTCACTTATTTCATGCACACCAGCTACCTTCTTCTGCTGAGCTAACCTTTCTATAGGCCATTGATAACTATTTGTGGCAATATCATCAATCAGCTCACATGCCTCATTATAGGAGATTTTCAACAACACACCCTGTAACACCCCGGTATTTTTATCAAGTAAAAATACCCAAGTGTACCAAACCTAAATCATCAGAGATATATTTCCTGTTTAAATACTGAACACCACTATAAAATTTTCACTGAATAACAACAGGACAGTCTTAAACATAAATAAGACCATAAACCATCAGTGAAATACAGTGTTCAATATCGCACAAGAAAGCGGAAAATAAATACATAACTAACAAGGGAAAACATAACTTAAGCATAAAAGCTAAGTCTTCGGCAACCATCCGAGTACCACCTACTCGTGCCTCTTGGATCTCCACTTTCCCTGTTTATCTGAAAAACAACAACATATAAACAATGAGATACAATCTCAGTGAGTTCTACCGAGACCCCTAACTCCGCTCTCGGTTCATTTATGAATTCTCATACATTCGTTGTTTACTTTATAAAGTACATTCTTTTAATTTAGCACGACACCGACCCCAGCTTTGGTAATCCCGGTGACTCGTACTAGACAACATAGTATGATACCAGCCCCAGCTTTGGTAATCCCGGTAACCATACTATTGATATCTTTAGAATGACACCGACCCCAGCTTTGGTAATCCCGGTGACCATTCTTTCTAACTTTAACACGGTACCGGCCCCAGCTTTGGTAATCCCGGTAACCCGCTTCATAACTTTATTACAGCACCGACCCCAGCTTTGGTAATCCCGGTGAACTGTTTTATAACTGTGACATAACACCGACCCCAACTTTGGTAATCCCGGTGAACCCCCTTACCAATAGTACTTTCCCTAATGGCATACGGGCCTAGGGTAAGGGATCATGACTTCCCCGCCTAGTATGTCAACCTCATGGGTCGTCACCCAAACTCGATCTAGTATATATATATATATATATATATCCACCCACATTTGGGCTAACTCCTATATTCGATATAATTTATATATCGTGAATCATAGACCGTTTTATTATTAATAAAACATATCCGCACACGTGTACTATTGTTCGGCTTTTCAAAAAAATTTCAACTTCAAAAACAGTTCATTTTACCTTAAAAATAGAATATTCAGTTAGGCCTCTGAATAAGCTTTCCAACGCATCTTAGAACACCTCGATCGGGTTCCCGGATCAAAAGTTATCGCGAAAACAAAACAGTGTTTAGTTGCTGAAAAATCTGTAAACCGTCGCGACGCGATGGGATTCCGTCGCGACGCGAAAATATGCAGAATGGCCAAAAAACAGGTTTTTTGAACTCAATTTTACCCCGTTTCGCTCCCTAACCGATACCGAGACATTCCGTGACCTCCGAGACTTAAAAACAGATATAAAAACCAGTAATTCCAGTCCAAAACAATCATTAAAACATCAATCAAATCGAAGTTTATCACAACGCGACGTATTTTCCAAATATTGGTTTTTGACCCAAATTCTCTCAAACTCAATCACCAAACAATATTCCAGTCCAGCGAAAGCGATAAAGCAGTTAATCAATAAATTCGAAACGTAAAATCCTAAACGTGAGGAGAACTCACCCTTGACGCGTGATTCACGATCGAGCCGAAATCACCGAGTAGCCACACGAACGTTCCCCGCTCCGGCGACACCCAATCCGCTTCCAAAGCTTCCCACTCGATCACGAAACCTCTTTTGACCGCAAAACCGAATTCTCCGAAATTCTCCATGGGTACTATTCATCATCTTCCTCCTCTTGAAGCACTATTCACACAAAATCCTCAATTTGATTTTCAACCCCAAATCACCCAACTAGCTTCCAAATCAACGATCCATCATCCTTGGGTTCGCGTCAACCACCATCCCAAGCTATCCTTGAGCTTCAATCATCAAAACCTCAATTTTTTCCTCTCAAATTCGAAAATGGCAAAGTGAGAGAGAGTGAGTTGATGATGAAGATCTTGGTACCAAATCGAAGAGGAAGTAACGCTGAGCATTTTTCGTGTTGGAAGGAAGTCGTTTTGATGAGCCTAACTTTCCCCTTTTTCCTCTTCTTCCTCCTCACCCTTTCTTCCTCTTTTCTTTTCTTTTCTCCCATTCTCTCTGTTTCTCCCTCTGTCTCGTACGCTTCCTTTTCTTCTTTTTCTTTCTTAATTCTTTCCTTTCTTTCTTTTTAACACACACACACACACACACTTATATTTATTTATTTAATATATAACTTGTAACGCGGTCAAATTACCATATTGATCGAAATCTCTTATTTCGATTCCAAAACTTTCTTGACCCGTATTGTCCGGTTAACGATCCGATGGCAACCAATAAATAATTTTAGCACTCATTAAATTTACAAGTCAAGTACTAAATTAATTTAATTGGGTTAACACTCAAATAATTCTACTAATTATTTTGAGGATGTTACACACCCCCTGAAGAAGCATCTAACATTTGTCTGGTTGTTGGATCTAGTCCATTGTAGAAGGTTTCCATTTGGATAATCACAGGTATACCATGATGAGGGCACTCTCTTAACAGCTCCTTCCATCTCTCCCATGCTTCAAACAGTGTTTCAGCATCTTTTTGTCTGAATGCAGTAACCTCATTCCTCATTCTTGCATTCTTACTTGGAGGAAAATATTTTGCTAAGAATTTCTCAGCCATTTCATTCCAAGTATGGATAGAGTTAGGCTCTAGAGAAGTTAACCAGGCCTTTGCTCTATCCTTCAAGGAATAAGGAAAAAGTTTTAATCTGAATGCATCATCACTTACCCCTGGAATGATGAAGTTACTGCAGACTTCCAAAAATTGCTTCAAGTGTAAATACGGGTCCTCTTGAGGAGCACCACCAAACTGTCCCACTGTTTGCAACATTTGGAACATCATAGGTTTGAATTCAAACTGAGCTGTATGGAGAGTAGGTCTTGCTATGCTTGTCTCCATGGTTTGTGGATCAAACACAGCATAGTCCCTCATTGGTCTATCTCTGTCATTTACCATTTGAGCAGGTCCTTTATTTATGAATTGATGTCTGTACCAGTCCTCTTGGTCATGTAAGGTGGGAGTGGGTGGCTGCTGATGTCTACCTCTACCCCTTCCACCTGGTTCAGTCCCTCCTCTACCAGAACTAGATCTGCCATGTAGAGTGGTAGCTCTACCAGAATTGGTCCTATGACTATGTTCTGACATGGTGGGTCTGAGCCTTTGAAGATGTCTTAGTTTCCTAAACCTTCTCTCTGGTTCTGAGTATGGTTCAAATTCTGGTGGTTGAGACCTGGGCATACGCTGTAGCGCTTACTGCTGCAGCAACAAGAAACAACACACCAGTGTAAAATAGGCACTAAGTTTACTAAAAACTTAAACAATGAAAATTAAATGCAATCCTCGGCAACGGCGCCAAAAACTTGTTGTGCGAAAAGTAGATGTGCAAGTATACACAATCGCAACAAGTAATATAATGATATGTAAAGTTCGTTCCCACAGGGATTGGAATTAATCTAAGAAGTTTAAGTGATTAGAAGCTTAGTGAAAAGAATTAAGTAACAAGTAAAGGTAAGGAGTTGTAAACATTATAAGTTGTGATAAAACAGTATTAAGTTGAAGTAATTAAAGGTGAGTTGGACAGCTCAATAGTTGTGTAAATTCCCAAGAGTAATGTTCAAATAATATTTAGACGCTGTAGCGTTAAGCGCTGTAGCGCTTGAGAATCCGTAGACGCTATAGCGCTTTGGTAGCGTGCCTTTCAGTCACTTTCGTCAGGGTTATGTTACAAGACTCCTATGTCTAGACTCTAAATAAGTTTTACCCCTATATATTAAGCTCTTACAACATTTGCCTTATGAACTACTACTCCCCTGTGTCTAGAGTTAAGTAGTACTTCCTTTAAATGTCTTTAAAGGGTTTTCATTCATATCATTCATTGAGTTCTCTTTGTGAACCATGTCTGTACCCACAAAGTTACCTTGTTTTATTTGATCATTCCCAAACCAAGATTGAAAGCATTATGACACAAGGAATAAAACACAAACATCATAATATTATACAAAAGTTACTCAAGGTTCATTACACACCAAGAACAATCCAACTACAACAAAGTTAGCTCATCACAAGTTCCATCAACATAATACAACTAAAGAGTATGTATTACCGTATGAAGACAAGAGAAGAGTGGTTGCAAAAGATACACTCCAATAATCCCAAGTAGCATACAAAGGATGAAGTTGAGGCGTGAGCAAAACCTTGGATGAAGACTAGAAAACTATGCTAAAAATAAAAGCTTAAAGGTAGTATATCAATGGAGAGAAGCTACTATGTCATAAGAAGTTCTTCTTCCAAGTTACAACTACTTGTTGTCTACGTATGTTACTTACTAATGAAGCAATCTTAATTAATCTAAAACTAACTAAGTCTTAATAGAATAATAATATACCATGATGATCATAAGACTTAGATATTATCCTTCAAGTACTTTTCAAAAAGTGCTAATGATGGAATACACCAACTATCACATGGGTTCCATTTAGGAGGCGCCAAGTGTAATTTAGCATCCACTTGAAAGTCAAAATATCCAGCTGAGAGGAAGAGATAAGGGTGGTGACTCATCATGTCCTCAATTGGTCACACAAATATCTCAATGGTCAGCCGTCATATAACGCTGTAGCGTCTCCTTGATAGCATACCGCTGCAGCGCTAAAGCAAAACATCAAACATATTCACAAAGGCATTTGATTATGCCCAAGGTTTAAGGAATTGACTTATAACCTATATTTATTCTAATATTCATATATTCACATATTTAAGTACTAAAATTACTTGAGAAGTAAGCTTGGCTTAAGTATGAGGAGCATAAATAACCTATATAAAATAGGGTTATCAAGTACTCTCTTTCAGATCATCCACGACGACATAGGCTAGTTACACTAATGCAGCAAAATTAGTGAAAGTATAAGAACTGAGACCCTGAGTCATATAAGTACGAAGGCCCCTCTTATACATCTGCATATTCCATTCATCATTCGGAGTATACTTTACCACTTGTTAAAACTGAGACAACTTCTCAAACTTAGCGATGTATTCTTCCACCGTCATGTCACCTTCCCTGAGGATGCACCGGTTGGAGATTTCGGTCTTGGTTGAGGATTGCGTCTTGGTCATCCCGGTATAATTCCGCTTATGATGCACTAAGTATTGAGTTGATCAGACTCAATGTGTCTTAGCATCACAAGTATAATTACAACAAGGACTAACAAGGAATCAACTCAACCCTAAACTAAGTCCGACTAGGTCGAACTGCTCTGATACCAACTGTAACACCCTGGTATTTTTATCGACTAAAAATGCCCGAGTGCACATTAGTAACACATCAGAGATATACAAGTCCTGCATAATTACTGAATACTGCAACATAGTTTTTCACTGAATAACATCCAAGCAGTCTTATTACACATAAGACCATAAAAAGGTTCTCAGACCATAATATTCAGCAACTATTGTATTCAGTATCATACAAGAAAGCGGAATCTAAAAACATCACACTAAAGCCATAGTGTTGTGATACACAGACAACAGAAGGAAAATAAACTTAAACATAAAGCTAAGTCATCATCCATCTCCCGGGGCCACCTACTCGTGCCTCTGTGGTTTCTTCTGTCCCTGTTTCTCTGTAAAACAACAACATATAAACAATGAGATACAATCTCAGTGAGTTCTACCGAGACCCCTACTAACACTCTCGGTCAAATTATAACTTATGATTAATTTAACAGGTCACCGACTGCAACTTTGCTATATCCCCGGTGAACCTATTATGACACCGTACGACACCGACTGCAACTTTGCTATATCCCCGGCATCGCACGACAAACAAAGTACGGCACCGACTGCAACTTTGCTATATCCCCGGTGTATCGCACAACAAACAAAGTACGACACCGACTGCAACTTTGCTATATCCCTGGTGTATCGCACAACAACTTTTAACATAACACCGATTGCAACTTTGCTATATCCCCGGTGAACCCCCTTACCAACGGTGTTTCCCAATTGGCATGGAGAAAGTGCAGATTTTGCGGTTTCTCGCGAAATCCGCTATTCCGCTCAATTCCGATTGAAAACAGTCCAAACAACCAGAAAGACAGATTCAATCAATATCACACAATCAACCAAATCAATCAAAAACTCAATCTAAACGAATGTTATCAAATTACGATATATTTCGAAATAACGGTTTTCGACTCAAAATCTTTCGAGATCAAATCACGTAAAATTCATTGTAAAGCGAAAACATCCTAAGCGTGAGTAAAACTCACCCTCGAAGCGAGAGCCAACACCGAGACTTCAAAATCTCCACATAACCACACGAACAATCCCCGCATAAACTTCCACGCTCCGACGACGCCCAAATCCGCTTCCGAAGCTTTGAATTCCCAATCAACCATCAAGCTTCCATGAATTCACTATTCATCATCTTCAACCTCATGAAGCACTATTCACACATAAACCAAGTCTTGATTCTCAAACCCTAACTCTCCCAACTAGCTCCTAACCTTCCAATCGAACTTCAATCATCAATTAAACAACCTTGAGTTTGCTCCTAAGCACCATCCTAAGCTTTCCTTTGAGCTTCAACCATCAAAACCTCCTATTTCCTCTAAAATCCGAAAATGGTGTAGAGTGAGAGGATGGTTTTGTTGGTGATGATTCTTGGATCAAAATGAAGAGGATGATGAGTGGATTCTAATGGAACCAAAGAGAAGAAATTTGGTGAAGATTTCATACCTTCTCTTCTCTTCTCCCTCTACGCTTCCTTCTTTCTTTTCTCTTCCTTTTTCTTTTCTTTTCCTTCTTTTCTCCTTTCTGTTTCTTTCTCTCGTGAGCTTCCTTTCTTTCTTTTCTTTCTTTTTAATTGTCTTCTTTTCTTTCACTCTCACACACACCCATATATATATTTATTTAATATCTAAGTGGTAACGTGGTCAAATTAACATATTGTCTTTAATCTCTTATTTCGATTCTATACCGTCATTGACCCGTATTATCCGGTTAACGATCCTATGTCAATCTAATAATTATATTTAGCACTCAATAATTTTACCAATTAAGTACTAAATTAATTCAATTGAGTTAACATCCAAATAATTCGGTTAATTATTTTGAAGATGTTACAGTATGTGATAACATTTTAAATTTTCGTACCCTACCAATCAGAATATTATTAACATATTTTTTATTCAATTTAAAGATTAATGAAACTTATGCATTGGATGATAATTTCAACCAAACGTACTTATTTCAGATCGACTGCACTAACCACCAATAGGTACGTGTTGACAATGGCTACGTTGTTACGGATATATGCATGGTGAAGTCCATCATCGACCAATTTGTCCTCTACAAAATGGATGCACTGGTATTACATCTTTATATATATATATATATATATATATATATATATATATATATATATATGTATAATATTAACTTTATTGATTTAATTAAATGATTATAAAATCTGTCATGTATTTACACGGTAGTGAAGAAACTCTATGAATACTACTTCCTCTATAGGTGGGTTAACATGCAACAAGAATATCGGTACTCTCGTCATGTGACATCTTTGGCTGTTCCGATGTCCATTACAACAGCTACGCCGAGGATGATACCAGCGCCTTACTGTCCATGTCCAACTGTTCTTAATTTCGGGTTTCGAAAAAGAGTCTACGCACCAAATAACATCTAGCGGGGAAATTTGAATTTTAATGTTATATCTTTATTATAGGGGTTATTAGTTGAAACAAAAGTACCATAACTCTTGGTAAAAAAAATGCAATCGTAGTATGTAAATCGTCAATTGAATCTCAATCAATGTTATTCACATAAATATGAATAGTCAGCTAATGCCCTGTAAAATTGTTAATGCATAACAACTTCATGCAATTAATAGTCTATAAAATGTGATAATATCCTCCAGCTATGAACACCAGCCAAACTTACGTTATATCTTTAATCTTTAATTTTTAATCTACAAAATTTCTGCACTAACATTTCTCATACAATTCAAAATTCAAAAATATAGGAACTTAATAGTATTACTGTCAGCAAAAGTTATGGTACTTTGAAATAAGAAGGTATAGAACCTTGACTATCTTGAATTTAAAACTTCACAGTCAAGCATTATTTGTTCATTAATTGAATATTCATTCTACTTATCACACAAATTGTGGGATTTTTTCTCCTTACCAAATTTACTGGAGTCATAGTAAAATGAATTTTCGAAAATTTTGGATATTTCATAACATTTCGGGCACTGATTCAGGGAATTAAATTGCACCTAATTATTCAATCAGCATTATAAAATGATTCGAAATATTCAATTAGAGAATCACAGTGTCTGGAATAATATTCTCTGCTTCAGTCCCTTTGCATACTGTGCAAAAACATATCATTTTTTAGCCACAAATGGCCTCAGCAAGCAAGATGCCTATTGTTCCTGCCAAAAAGGTTGAGCCCCTAGCAATCATTGATCCAGACCATGAATCCTCTGCCATCATCGTTAGGGTCCTGAGAAAATGGCGTGTTTTTTCATCACAGGGTGGGAACCAACCTGTTGCTGTTGAGATGGTCTTAGTAGATGCAGAGGTATCATAAATTTCATTTTGAGCACCAGGAAGGTAGCTCAGTTGGCGAGCTAAGAGACATGAAGGAGTTGCAAAGTTGTAAGAAGGAGGTCTAGGGTTCAAACCCCGGAAACTAACATTCTCCCACCCCCACTAACATTTGCTTATAAAAAAAATAATAAATAAATTTCATTTTGATAAGAACATCAAATATATATAGATTCAAGTTCTTATTTATCCTAAATATTTAATGTATGCGTTTTTTGTTTGGAGAGATGTAAATCTGAAATATTTTGATAGTTTGAATTATTTTTTTGTATTGAATGAATAAATAATGGATAGTAAGAACAACCTGATTGAGACAACATATATGTTAAGCTGAATGGTATGTTGAATCATGATGACACACACACACACACACATATATATATATATATATATATATATATATATATATATATATATATATATATTATGATGTTGCTATGTTATAATGCAGTCAAATAATGCATTGAAGTAGTTTTTAATTATTTCAGTCAAATAATTGTTAAAGTTATGTGATATACTGTACATGTTATATCTATCAGATACATGATTTATCAACAGCTATTTTATTTTGTTAAACCATTCTCTAGATCAAATTTACAATTTCCAAATCCAATTACGTACATTTTTAATTGAAAAATATTATGATTACTAATCTGAAAATTTATAACGGTATCTAGGTAACTAAGATACATGCTCACATAGACAAAATGTATATCTACAAGCGTGACAAAAATATACTTGAAGGCTCTGTATACAACTTCTCAAAATTTTCAGTCGCTCTTAATTCTGGTAAGTACCGTGCTGCGAGGCACGAGTACAAGTTGAATTTCAAATTACAAGCTATCATAAGGCCAACGGCACATGGTGAGGGTACCAATTCCTCCATACAGTTTCACCCCACCTGAGGAGTGTTTTCAACCAGAATACAACCAGGGTTATTTATTGGGTGACTTTGTAATTTGACTTGAAGTTGTTGTTCATGCGGATTAGTTTATTGCATTTAATATAAATATCCTTATTTTGAGTTTGTTGATGTGGCTGGAGTCCGAACTGGAATTGGACAGGAACAAGAGTTTTATAAAAACACGGGAAAGACTTCGAGATTAAAGATTGATCTGGACAACCGGGGTAGCGTCAAATTATTTATTATGTTTGCATTCTAATTTAAAAGTCTAACACGCCACGACCTTGGAGGAGTTTCTTAATTGGCTAATCTTTATTTAATTAATATTGCTACGTAGATATCAGTTCAGCGTTACTCTCTTCGGCGAGTATGTTCCTGAGCTGAACCAATTCAAATTAGTATTTCAAATTCTCAATAACGAAAAAATAAGAAATAATATTTAGCAGTAACTTATTGATTCATGCTACGTAATATTAATCAGTTGATCGTAACGGCAATATTAAGTAATAACTATTCTACACACCAATCATTGTCTATAAAGATACCCATATTATTTAAATAAAAAAGACCGCCTAATCAATTTTATAGTGTTATTTGTAAATATCATTATGTAGCTCGAACATTTATATTTAGTCCATGTTATGCAAAAAAAAACCATAAATTGAATAATGCTTATAATGTCAAAAGAAAACTACATATTCCCACAAGTGTTTAATTTTCCAATAACATAACACATTTTAAACGAGTTCAATTGTAACTGTAAAACAAAACAAGTCTCATGGACTTCAAATAACCAATAACATAACACATTTTAAACGAGTTCAGGATTATTATATACCACATATCAGGTTTATTTTAACTGATTTACTTCTTAATAGGTTTATTTCATCAAAATTGTTTCGTCATCAAGTAAGACTCATCTATTATATTTAGTTTAGTAAATAAAGTTCAAACAAAACATGTTATACCCAACTTTTATATCTCATCTAATCAACATAAATATACAAATGCCTTTTTTTATTTTAACAACAAAATTATTATAAGTTATGTTAAAAAAATGTATTCCCGTGCAGCGCACGGGTCATACATACTAGTGTGTATATATATATCAAAAGTTCCTAAGTTTGATGACATCCCGCTATGTCTCAATAGAGTTGGATGTTATAAGTCATTCCCTTCTGATAGTTGAATTGAGTAACCTAATCCTATTGTTACCCAAACCGGTCGTTGAGTTGGTAAGATGAATTGACCTCATGAGCCATGCACATGAATGTGATTTACGAAAGAAATGCAATCTATTTGATTCTTTTTCATTATATCTTAACTCTATGTTTTACTCATTTTGTTGATCAGTACCTTGTACTATCTTTTGCCCTACGATTAAGTTTTCATTCCAATTTATATCTTTATGACTTTGTTTCACTTTCCACACCTAAGCTGATCGATCACTATACAGTCTTGACTTAGTTTTCTCATCATATTTGTGTATCATATTTCTATCTTGAAGTAAAATCATGCTTCTCTACATAGCTAAATAAATAAAACAGTTAAACAAAGCAACAGATAATAACACATAGCATTTAATCAATCAAAGAAAACCAAAAATCAACACATAGTCGGCCTCAATAACAATATCTCAAGTAATAAATCAATCAATCACTCGATCAATCAAATAATAACATAGAACTTTCTTATGCGCTAGTTGGTCCTCAACGACCTAAACTTCACTTAACCTTACTCTAGAGAGTAGTCAAATGATCTTTAGGTATCGCTGAATATTTAATTATAGTAGAGCTTAGATCACTCTACACATATTTAAATTAATATTTTACACTGATTGTCTCGACGAATACAGGAAGTTACCCCACTTTATAGAATAGCAACCACAATCAACAATTAGTGTTAGAAGAATTGAGAAAGGAAGAGAGAAATTCAAAATTCTTGTTGAATGGTAAAGGGTGATTACAATGGTAAAGAAAGTCATTACAACGATAAACCAAATATGGCTTATATAGAATATTAGTTTTAAGGCTTAAATATATCTTACCCCCTGCAGATATGCTCATTATCCATTTACCCTCCATGAAAAAAAAACTTTTAAAATAAACCTTGCAAATATTAAGTGTTTCTAGTTACCCCCTGCTGTTAGTTTTAGCTAACAGCGTTAAGTCTAGGCCGACTTGACTGCCATTTGTAGGGGGGTAACTAGAAACACTTAATATTTGTAGGGGGGTAACTAGAAACACTTAATATTTGCAGGGGGGTAACTAGATCTCAAATGGCAGCCAAGTCAGCATAGACTTAACGTTGTTAGCTAAAACTAACAGCAGGGGGTAACTAGAAACACTTAATATTTGCAAAGTTTATTTTAAAAGTTTTTTTTTGCAGGGGAATAAATGGATAATGAGCATATTTGCAGGGAGGTAACATATATTTAAGCCTAGTTTAAATGGCTAACTAACAAACTATCACATCAATGACTAGCTAACTAACTACCTAATTATAACTAACTTTTAAGTTTAATATCCCCTGCAAGCTGAACATGTTTACTGCACTTCCAGCTTGGAAAAAGAATATGAACTGTCAGAAATACATCGGCTAAAAAAGATTTTATTCTCGAAAATATATCGACTTTTGAGAATTGCCAAAATGCCATGAAGCTAAAAAGATTTTGTGGATATAAAAGCCGAAATGTCATGAGGAATGATGCTTAACTATCAATTATCTTTATGGATAAAAGCTAAAACAAAAATTAGGCTAAGAAGAATGATGTTTGATTGCGTAACTATCCATGAAATTTATGGATAAAAGCTAAAACGCAAATTAAGCTAAAAAGAATGATGTTTGATTACTTAACTATCCATGATATTTATAGATAGAAGCTAAAATGCCAATCAAACTACGAAGAATGATGTTTGATTGCTTAACTATCCATAATCATTTTAGACAGAAGATGCTTATCAAAAAAAAAATTTAGACAGAAAATGAAACACCAATGAGGCTTTTATGCCAAAATTTTATCGGCTAATGATAAATGCCATAAATGGATTTTTTTACCGCTTGTAAGGATCTATTTTCTTTTTTTAATTGTAACTCTCATGTTGAGTTTGCTAGGAGGAGTGCTAATAAGGTCGCTCATTCCCTTGCGGGGGTAGCCTTGTTGTCAGCTAGTCCTCATGATTACTCTGTAGCTCCTACATGTATTTCAGATTTTATTATGAATGAAATGCACTAGTTTCTTGTTGTAAAAAAAAATAGGTTGTAAATCAACAAAGTGATAAATAATCATATCACCATGTTTTTTTATGTCCACAAAATGTGAAATAGGATGTTGAGATATCTTCAACATTTGTCCTTTTTTGTAAACGATCAACTTATTGACTCGTTTATTCTTCTTTTTTTTTTTGGTCAAACATTTTGTATTGATGGATTAAAACGGGCGAAGGCCCAGACCAATACAAAGCCCATGGCTAAATTCTAGTCCACTCGACCAGCGGACCCACAAACACAACTCAATACACTGCACAGTACAAACTAAGCACAAGTACAACGTGAACTGGATCAGATACCCCAGAAACTAAACCCTAAACACTTCAGAAGCAGAAACCACGATCTAAGAAGCTCGACGCCGATCGTCTTCTATGGCTCGCTTGATCTCACTCGGGAGATTGAACCCCCAATTACCATGAAGACTACCAGATTTGGCTAGCATGGCAATGGAATGAGCCGCTTGATTACCAGATCGCCTCGTCCACGTAAACACTACTGATTGACAACTGCTTTGAAGATGATGAATATCTGCAATAATGTTCTGCACCGCACGAATAATTTTTTGTGATTTACAGGCTTCAATAGCAGTAAGATTATCAGATTCCAGCATCAAGGAAGACAAACCAAGAGAGATCGCACACCGAAGTCCTTCTCTGAGCGCTAGACATTCAGCAACCAACGGAGAAGCAACGAAGCATCTGGACGCGAAAACCGTAAGTGCTCTCCCTTCCCAATCTCTGCATATTATTCCAATCGACCCTCTGCCTGTAGATTCATCCATAGCTGCATCACAATTTACCTTTATAACATCAAGGGGAGGGCGTTGCCAGGCAGAATTAATTTGTCTAGTTGTAGCAGTAGGCCTCTGGGTTTGATCTTGATCCTGAGCCAACATGTATTCTGACCACAGAGCATTAGATATGATTAAAACAGCCATAGGGTTAATCTGTTTGCCATTGAAAATGTAGTCATTCCTCGCCTTCCAAATATTCCACAACAGGATAAACAATCTAGCCACATAGGGTTGCACATCAAGACCAGCCTGATTCCAAACATCAATAGAGTCCTGCAACCAGGCATTGAGAGATGAAACATTAAAGATGGTAGGAATTTCCCCTATACCAGCTGCAAACCACACGGAGCGAGTCCAAGAGCACAATAACAGGGCATGCTCAATAGTTTCTTCCTCAACACCACACACCGGGCATAAACTAGTTGGGGCCAGTCTCCTTCTGGCCAGATTAGATTTAATAGCTATTGCATTATGACTAAGTTTCCATATGAAATGCTTTATTTTGTGAGGAACCTTAGCACCCCAGATTAATTTCCATAACTCAGCAGAGGGGGTCACCGAAGAGCTGGCCTGAGAGTTGGTATTCTGTCTAGTCTGGGCCAGGGCTCTGAAGCCCGATTTAATCGTATATTCTCCATTAGATGTGTGAGGCCAGAAGAGGGAATCAGTAGTGCTGGTCCAAGACATGGGGGTTTGAATTGCAGCTATAGCTGAAGAGGGGGTTAGACACTGTCTGAGCTTTGAAACATCCCAGCTACGATCATTATTAATCAGCTCGCTTACAGTTGAAACATCCACCCCTTGATTAAGAGCATCCAGAGTGCCATTAGCAAGCCACTTATCCTGAGTAGTAGTAACTGCTGCACCCGAACCAAGGGCCCACCTACCTTGAGATTTAAGCAATTCCCTTCCTTCTAACAAACTCTGCCAAACCCAGGAGCTACTTCTACGATTGCCTGCATGCCAAAAGGAGCAATTAGGGAAGTATATTCCTTTTAGTGTAGCAGCCCAGTAAGAATCAGGTTCAGTGAGTAGGCGCCAAGCTTGTTTTGCTAGATGAGCACAATTCAGAGTTTCAAAGTCCTTGAAGCCCATACCACCCTTATTTTTTGGAAGACAGAGGGAACTCCTGTCCTTCCAGTGAATGCCACGATGCTTCCCATTATTAGACCACCAAAACCTAGTAACTTCAGCAGACAGGTTAGAGCAAAAAGTCTTAGGCAACTTAAGAATAGACATTATGTAGGTGGGAATGGCTTGGATGACTGCCTTGATCAGAGTCTTAGGCAGCCTGTTAGGGTTCTTCTTTATTTAGCATTCTTTTGTGCACATTATTATTGGGCTGCTCTTGATTTGGATCCTTAGCCATCAACCAAACTTGCTTGACTTTGACATAGGGAGAGTCCACAGTAGAAACCTTGTGAATTAAATAAAAAGATCACCTTTATTCAAATAGCTTGGTGATTTAATTCTCCTTAAAAACAATATGGATTTGGTCTTCATTACACAAAGGAAATTCATTTTCTTTCTTTTCTTGATCATCCTCAGCAAGATGCAATGAACTGAATCTTACGAAGATCACATTGCAGATAAAGTGGAGGGATAAAATTGAATATAATGGTTCTGGTGTCGTGCAGAACAACTAACATTAAAGATAAAGAACATTGAAAAATAAATCAACGAGAAAGTTTTCTCAATAAAAATTAGATAGAATGCAGCAGAATCATTTTGCTATTGATACCATGTTAGAATAATTGAGAAAGGGAGAAAATATTCAACAATTCTTATTGAATGGTAAAAAGTGTCATTACAAAGGTAAACCAAATATGATTTATATAGAAAATTACATCAATGGCTAACTAACTATCTGATAAACCAACTATCACATCAATGTGTAACTAACTAACTAACTAACTAACTTTTTATCTTTTATAATCAGCAACATTTCTACCACTATTCCAACAACAACCATACCTATACTTTGGTTCCAGAAAATACTAGCAACAAACTGATTTCTACAGAACCCTAACAGGCTAATGGAATCCTAAAACATTCCGAAATAAGATATGAGTTGACTAAACTCATAAGAACCATAAAACTATTAAGAGAATCAGTTGAAACCTTACTTACTTATCTGAAGAATAAGAAAAGGAATGAGCTCTTAATTAAGCTCATTTGGTGTAGAAACCTTAATCCACTCTACAACGACCCTGAACGAAATCAACACACCCGAACTCGAACAGAACTCTAGAACACACCAAGAACACTTCTAGAGAGAGAGAGAGAGAAAAAAAAATGGTCGTGGGAGAGAAAATGAAATGCGAGTTTTCATCTTTGTGATCACTTCTATTAATAGGAATGGATTTTGGCTCTCGCCCAACGAGTTGGTTTTGACAAACCGCCGTACTTTGGGTCGTCTAGAAAATGCCACATTTCTCTGCGTCAGAAGCTACTAGCAAAGCACCGTTCGCTCAACAACTGTTGCTCGCTTAGCAAGTGACATGTGACGCGACCTCACATTGTGCTGCCACGTGTCTTTTCTATCAATAGGTGCTGGAGAGAAGCTCTAGCTTAGCGAGTGATGCTCGCTTAGCGAGATGTTGATTTTCAAAACCCTTATATCTTGACGTTTTCACCTATTACTCCATACTTGAGTATATTTCTAAGCCCCAAAAATATATATGCACCTAAGAATGGTTTCTAACTTGTTACTAACACTGAACTAAATATGAAAATCGGGATGTTACAACATATATTTATATTATGTATTTTTTTCAAAAATGCTAACATAGCATAAATTTAATTTTTGTATTAGAGTTATAGTATTTCTTATTGTCAAAACTGAAACTAAATCAAATTTTGGAGATCTTCTTCATTCAAGTTGAGACCTCTCGACCCTTTCACCTTTATTTTAGCTAATATGTATTTACTGATGGACTTGATTAAAACCGTGGATGAATATTTAAGCATGAATAATGTGTTTATTCATTTTAAGTACTGATATTTTATGAATTTTTGAATGCTCAAGTACCTCAAGTGTGATCGTTGAATTAATATTTTTTATTTGAATTTAAAATTTATTTTTTACATAATCTGTGAACCCACCCCATTGATGTTCGGATTGATTTGGTTCGTTTTAATGTTAAAAGTAAGGGTTGGGCACTAAACCCAAACCAAAGACAATTGATTGGTTCAGGTATTTGGTTTGGTTAAATTCAACCCAATCCAACCTGCGAACACCCTTATCTAACGGTGTGGATTAAGCATTGGGTGTTAGTATAAAACAAATAGAAATTAAAATTTACTAAAATTGAAAAAAACTGTAAATGGAAGAAAAGTCTTAAAAGTTATAATAAGTTCAACCTGCAACATAATATTTTCAGAAACATCACAAAAAGATTCAAGATATTGATGATAATAGGAATGAGTTTGGGTATGGGAGTAAACTGGTTTTCGTGGGGAAGCTTAGTTTGGGTATGGAGATGAGTTTAATGAGGAAGAGGATGAACCCATATTGTTGTTTTGGGGAAACCAGCTTGAAGGTAAAGTTTCTATTTTTGTTTTTCATTGATTCTTGGGCAAAATACAGGTTTCATGGATTCTCTAATTTTTTAATTCATAGATTTTATTATATTATTATGTTATATTTTTTAATTGGTAATAATTGACGTGGAATATCAAATGCGATTATTTTCCAAGTAGACAATGCAACATAAGCATTTTATTTGACACGTGTGACTAAGCCAATTTCAAACGATGTCAATATTTTAGAAATTGCGAAATTTACGGGTCCAAAATTGAGAAAATAAAAATGTGGGAATAAAATCACAGACGACCTATAATAAAAGGACCAAAAGTGCAGTTAAGCCCTTGGATTAAAAGAAAGCAACATATGGGAAACTTTATATTCATGTCGAGAATTAATACTACCCTCGTGCTAAAAAAATCATAACATTTTTATACGGAAAATTGTATTTATAAGCAATATTGCACTTTTAGTTTTTATCTTAATTTTTTTTGTTGCTTTAGTCCTCTATCTTTTTTTATGTCAAATTTTTTTTGACACTTTTTTAGTTAGTCCTTTAAGTTTGTAAACTTTTAGACCTTTACATCTAACCTGATTTTTAACCTGTTTTGTTATATATGTTTCAAATTTCGATATGGGTTTTAATTGGTACCCTATATATCAAGAACAACAAATTGAATATTCATGTGATCGTAAACCATAATAAGAGAATTTCGTGAATAATTTCAAATACCCTAAAAAGAATCTATCTCGAATTCTCTCTAATTGAACCACTATTTAAAAATTGATTTAAGACTTAATTTCTCACAATCACTGCGATCAAAACCCCTACCCCTCAGTAATTATACATTTTGTTGTGAAAACCGATCAAGAAAATTTTGTGTTCCAATTTGGCTAATTTTTAAAAAATTGAGGTTAGGTCTAAAAGTTTCGATCAAAACCCTCGGTACTTACACAATTTCATGGAGAGAAAGTTGTACTTCATTTTGGCTGTTTTTTAAAAGTAATATTAGATATATCTAAAATGTTTACCAACATAAATCACTAACTTGACACAAAAAAATAGGGATTAAAATGAAAAAATAAATTATGACACAAGGTCAAAAGTGCAAGTTTGTCTTGTATTATTTAGGCTAAATTATAGTTTTAGTCCCCCTATTTTCAAAAATTCAGACATTTGGTCCCCCTATTTTCAAATTCAGACATTTAGTCCCCCAATTTTAAAAAACTCAGAACATTTAGTCCAAAGAGGGATTTTTCAATTTTTTTTGCTGATTTGGCAGTCTAGCAAAAAAAAAGGCTGACATGACATTCATTAAATGACGTGGCAGCTGACTCAACTTGCACACATCATTTAATGAATGCCACATAATCAAATCCAGATCATATTAATATATTTATATTAATTAAATAATTAAATAAACTATATTATTATTATTACTAATTACTAATTATTAAACAATGAAATCACTTCTTCTTCAACAACAAGAACACACACGAAACATCCAGAAACGCAAAAACCAATGTTCTTTCTTCTTCTTCAACAACAACCATTGTTCTTCTTTTAAAATCACTTATTCTTCAACAACAACAGCAACCATGTTCTTCTTCTTCCAAAAAATAGAAACCAAATCCAAGAGGACCCAGAAGAAAATATTAAGACTAAATATTTAAAACAAATTTACAGTTGCTACTACCCGATCGAAGAAGAGGGCCCACAAGAAAATCCCCAAAATCTTTGAACCCTAAATCGAAGATCATCATCTTCCAGCGGAGATATCCACCCCTCCAAATCGAAGATCATCATCATCAACCTACTGTCCCCATTTTTACGATTCTCAAATCCCTAACCCTTCCCCCACCGTCACTTCCTCCCCGCAAAACAATAGCGAAAGCGAAAGGGAATTAATCGAACTTCAGCACCATTTCACCGTTCTTATCAATCGCACCATTTTTCCCATTCTTTCTCACAAAACCCCTCTTTCGATTTCTAATTAGGTTTATTATTGTTGTTGTTGTTGGAAGAAGAAGAAGATTGAAGAGGGCTGGATCCGGGGAGTGTGGGGGAAGAAGAAGTGGAGAGAAGAAGATGAATTGAGAGATGAAGAAGAAGAAGGTTGAAGAAGGTTGGATCTGGCGTTGATAGATTTCTAATTGAAAATCTTTTTTTATATTTTATTTCTTTTTGTAAATAATATTTTTTTGGTTACAGATTACTGTATTAATTAATTATTAATATATATGACGTGGCAACTTATGTGTCATTCATTAAATGATGTGTGCAAGCTGAGTCAGCTGCCACGTCATTTAATGAATGCCACGTCAGCCTTTTTTTGCTAGACTGCCAAATCAGCCAAAAAAACTAAAAAATTCTTCTTTGGACTAAATGTTCTGAGTTTTTTAAAATTGGGGGACTAAATGACTGAGTTTTAAAATAGGGGGACTAAATATCTAAATTTTTAAAAATAGGGGAACCAAAACTATAATTTAACCTATTATTTATTCTTTATATATGTGTATACAACAATTTTGTGTGGAAGGGGCTAGTTTCTCACAACGCAACAAACTAATGTCCAAATTCCCACTGGGAGAGGTGTCCACATTTTGTGTCTGTTAATTCTCAAACATAACTACCCCTTATGGAGGGAACATGTGGAAAACAAAAAAAAGTGTTTAAACATGCATGTACATGTGGGATATAACTTGCAAGATTTTCATATAATTTAATTTATATACATGTTCGGTGTAAAAATAATTTACACATATATTTAATAATGTATTGCCATATTTTTTTATGAGTTACTCATTAAATGTTATGGCAAAACATCATTGAATACATGTGAAAAATACTTTTATACCGATAGTGCATAAGAATTAAACTCGTTTTAAAGACGCTCAAGCATCTGACCAGAAACGCCTAATTCACCCCATTCTCCTTCTGGAACACCCAAAGCCTCCCAAACAGCTCTAGAGGCATCAAAAACATTGTGTGGGCAGCCTTTTGAAGTGTCACACTCATCAACAACCTTAGCATTGACCCTTCTTCCATTTCCAATATGGTGATACTTTTTAGCAAGGTAATCAAAACCGGACCGGACCGGCCGGTTCGACCGGTTGAACCGGGAACCGGACCCCTGTCCGGTCCAGTTAGACCCCAGAACCGGATGGCCAAAGAACCGGGTGAAAAACCGGAAAACCGGTCAAGAACCGGCAAAACCGGCCAGAACCGGTCAAGAACCGGTCAAGAACCGGCCAGAAACCGGTTCTGAGAAATGACTTTTTTTTGTTTTTTTTATTTTTATTTTTTTTTATTTTTTTTTATTTTTTTTTATTTTTTTTAACTGAAATAAAAAAATTAAACTATTTTTTGTAAAACAAAATGAGTGTCAGGGCTCTATTTATATATTTTATATATTATGAAAGCCAAGAATCTCACTTATATTTTGCTGTGCACACTCTAGCTCTATTTATAGAGAAACACAGCTCATTCTTCTTATTTGCCATCCGATGTGGGACTAGATATTCACCTTTCAACAACATTAGCTTCATTGTTTGCAATTTTCTTACATGATGTGATCTTTTCTAAATAAAGCGACATTAGATTCTTTCTAAATAATGCATTAAAATATATATATTTTAAACATGTCAAACTTTGAGTTTTTTTATACCTACCAATTTTATGTGTAACTTTAACTAATGACTTGGATATTATATTGTTGAGCTTAAGTTAAGCATAATTTAATTGTTTGTGGTGTGAAATTTTGGGTATTATGGTTTTTTATCCTTTATATATTGTAATAAAAATATTAAATAATATATTTAATTAATTCCGGTTGAACCCCCGGTTCAACCGGTTGAACCCAAGAACCCCTGAACCGCCACCTCTTCCGGTTCAATGTCCGGTCCGGTTTTGATTACCTTGCTTTTTAGACACCTCTTTTTATTTTGGAACAATTCAGTTGATAATGCTACAATAAGAGTGTGTCTGAGTGAAACTTATTGTCACATTCTAATGCTCCACCTCCACTTCCACCTTTCTCAAAGCTATTCAATGTTTAAGATTGCTTTTCTTTGGCCAGACACTTGAGGGGAAGACTTGTGTGTGGTGTGATGAGTCTTTTTTCCCTTTGTACTTCCACTAGGTTTGTTTGTGGAAGCTTCAATGCTCAGCAAGAAGCTGGCTACAAGGACTAGAAGAGATTGGTTTTTATACCTTTCATCTCTTTCTCTAATATTCAATGATGGTGTACAGAAGAGTAGAGTTAGAAGGGTATTTATAAAGATATATACCAAACTCAAATGGCATAATGCTTTTGTAAAATAAGGCATTTAATTAACAAGTTTATTATTTTTCATTAAGCCCAATGGTGAATAATTGAATATGGTGGAACAATGTGATTTACCGGTTAGAAAGCTACAAGAAAAAGCAAGGTAATCAAAACCGGACCGGACCGGCCGGTTCGACCGGTTGAACCGGGAACCGGACCCCTGTCCGGGCCAGTTAGACCCCAGAACCGGATGGCCAAAGAACCGGTTGGAAAACCGGAAAACCGGTCAAGAACCGGCAAAACCGGCCAGAACCGGCAAAGAACCGGAAAACCGGTCTGAGAAATGAATTTTATTTTTTTTTTTAAATTTTTTTTTTAACTGAAATAAAAAAAATTTAAACTATTTTTTGTAAAACAAAATGAGTGTCGGGGCTCTATTTATATATTTTATATATTATGAAAGCCAAGAATCTCACTTATATTTTGCTGTGCACACTCTAGCTCTATTTATAGAGAAACACAGCTCATTCTTCTTATTTATCTTCACTGTTTGCAACATTAGCTTCGTATTTGCCAACAACAATTTTCTTATAAAGCTAGACTTATTTTTTTTCTTTCTAAATAATGCATTAAAATATATATTGTTGAGCTTAAGTTAAGCATAATTTAATTGTTTGTGGTGTGAAATTTTGGGTATTATGGTTTTTTATCCTTTATATATTGTAATAAAAATATTAAATAATATATTTAATTAATTCCGGTTGAACCCTCGGTTCAACCGGTTGAACCCAAGAACCCCTGAACCGCTACCTCTTCCGGTTCAATGTCCGGTCCGGTTTTGATTACCATGAGAAAAAGTATCAAATTTGATAATATAGTAATAACTAATAAGTTAAAACCTCACCACAGTCCAATAGTTATATGTGTCGCAACTTATTAAATATTAAATGAACTTCATCAATTATGAATTTAAATGTTATTAACCGTACAATTGATGATGATTAATGAATTGCGATCTTTTGATATATCTACTAAATAAATGCAACACTGCATTAATTATATAATTTGTCTATATTTATAAGGCTTAAAGGTACTTTTAGTCCCTGCAAATGTCAAAATAATCCAGTTTAGTCCCTGCAATTCCAAAACTTTTAAAATAGTCCCTGCAATTACTAAACGTTACTACTTTTAGTCCCTGCTGTTAGTTAAGGGTTAACACTGTTATCTTTTGATGATGTGGCAGCCAACAGGGATGCCACTGTTCTCTCTTCTTCCATCTTCTCTCTGCTTCTTCTTCTTCTTCTTCCTTCTTCTTCTTCTTCTTCTTCTTCTTCTTCTTCTTCTTCTTCTTCTTCTTCTTCTTCTTCTTCTTCTTCCATCTTCTCTCTTCTTCCATCTTCTCAATTAAAAATAATAATAAATAGTAAAAGAAAATACACCACACTATCCACATTATCACAACCAGATCTACTTTGTCCCTCTTCCCTACTCCTTCTCAAACAATCTGTTTCTCACTCATATTGGCATCAACGGGCACTGACATTCTATTGTTGTTGTACAAAAATATCTGTTATGTCAAAGAAGCCACATTTTTTGCTTCTCAAAATACCGAAGGGTGAAATTCCAGTGTCTCAAAAGTCTCTCCGTTACCAATGTCTCAAAAGAATGGTGAGAAACAACGTTGATTGGAGCACTGCACTTCGCTCTCAGTCTCTCTCGATTCCAAATTTCTCTTCTTCGATAATTTCTCTTGCGATTCCAGATTTGGAACGATGAAATGATCCAGATTTCTCTTCGCGATGAAACGATTTCTTCTTCTTCTTCTTAAATTTCGTTTTGTTGTTTCGTTCTGGATGTGGGTTTTCGTTTTCGATTTGTTGTTTCGTTCTGATGGCAGATGTTGGATGATGTTGTTTCGTTTTCGTTTTGGACGATGAAGTTCTGGGATGATGGCAGATCTGGATTTTGTTTTGGATGAGTTTCTGGATTCTTACATGGAAGAAGATGAACCAGAAGTGTTTTATTTTTATTGAGAGAGAAAGTGAAATTGAGAGAGTAATGACACATCACCAAATACAAAACACGTGTCTGCATACGTGTAATGACACATCACCTACAAATGCTGCCACATCATCAAAACATAACGGTGTCAAAACTAAACTAACAGCAGGGACTAAAGGAGTAACGTTTAGTGATTGCAGGGACTATTTTAAAAGTTTTGGAATTGCAGGGACTAAACTGGATTATTTTGACAATTGCAGGGACTAAAAGTACCTTTAAGCCTATTTATAATTAAAAAGTATAGGCAGGCCAATGGTTCTTTTCCTAACGGAAACAAAAAAAACTTCACCATTATATTGAGAATCCGAGGATTTACAATATTGATTCAATAGGGGTAACTTTTTTTTTTTGACAATAATAGGGATAACTTAAGGGCAGCTAATTTAATTTTTGTCTTAAAGATCCTATACATTCCGGCCAATGATTCTTTTATCAAATCAGAAACTCCAAACGCGTAGTTAATTAAGAGATCTTCCTTAAGGCAAGAAACTCAATATACAATATTTCCAATGGAAACATCACAAAAATATGATTTTATAATATCTAGCTCGCTAAATTTATTTAAATTTTTTAATAACTTGGGTCTCGGTTTAACCATGTGGATAGGGATGTTCGCGGTGCGGGTTGGTTCGGTTTCGAGCAAAAAAGTGAATCGAACCGCAATGTTAAAATATATGTGGTTTGGTTTGGTTCGGTTGGCTTAAAAAAACCAAACCAAACCAATGCAGTTTGGATTGGTTCGTTTTTTTACGAGACAAAACACAATTTATAAATCTGCCAAAAGAAGAAAAAATTTGTGTTGTTGCATACAATTACTAATTAGCATCAAAACACTTTCATACAAAATAAATATCATTCCAAACAAGAAAAATAAACGGAAAAAAGAAGAAAAGCATTCTTTTTGAGGTTCCCTCATATTTACATGTGTTCCAAAGCATTCTTGTAATAGGAAAAAATGATTTGGACCTGCGTTAGAGGTGCTAAAACATTAGAGCATAGTTGAAGCTACATATCAGATTCATATAAAAAATACATTGATATCAGATTCATATAAAAAATTAGACTTTATATACATGCATATTCATATAAAAAAACTTTATTGTATATAGGATTTTGCGGTTTGGTTTGGTTTGGTTTTTGTAATCAAAACCGCAAACCGAATCGAACCGCGAGGTTCACTAATAATAAAAACCGAATAGAACCAATAAAAAGCGATTTTTGGCAATTTTCGGTTTGGTTCGATTTGCGGTTTTTTATTGGTTTGGTTCGATTTTGAATACCCCTACATGTAGATAATATTATTTTTTGGTGAAAAACATGTAGATAATACAAAAATTGTATTTTTTTTCTTTCTTTGTTTGACTTAAATTTAATGAAATTTAAACAAAGATCTACAACTTTTAAAACATACTAACTTTTCATAACTAACAAAATTTAAGAGTTAATCCATTTATTTATTGTTCATATACTTTAATTTACTACTAGCCTCAGCACCCGTATGCACGGGGACTTTAATTTTGTATACATTAACTAGTATGTGACCCGTGCGATGCACGGGAAACAATTTTGTTTTAAATTATGAAATTAAATTAAATTTCTGAAGAAAACAAATATAATTGAAGGATGAAAAATGTAATATTGGTTATATGTAAATTGGTAAAATATGATATGTAAATTGATTTTAAAATCAATTAATATGGTTAGTTGTTAGGGTTGTAATAAAAAAATGAGTAATTCTATAGGTTATTAATGTTTATGCATACCATACATAATCTCAGATTTGTGTTTAAATCATGTAATTTTTGGGGAAAAAACAAACATAAGTATATTGCATGGGATGTAGTTATTTTAATTTTTTTATTTTGGCTAGGAGCTATTTGTGAGAAATTCAAATTTATGTGGGATACAATTTAGATTTATTAATTTAATTAAAGAAAATTATTTTCTTTCGTAATTCAGTGATACATAAGTTGACTAATGATAGGCGAAAAAATATTTGAAAAAATGTTTTATATATAAAATTTTATAATCACCATTTCAAATGGGTGGAGAATCTCTCCGTTCCTCAAAAGAAATAGAGTTCCATAACTATAGTTTGTGGTGTATAAATCTGCACATTTCTAAAATAAAAAAAAAACATATAAAAGGCAATTATATATTTTATGCACCTAAAGCTATAGTATTGGACCTCTACATTTCTTTTGAGAAATAGAGAAGATAGAAACTCATTTCAATCAAATAGAGGAAAGAAAATACTATGTTCAATTTGCTTTCCAAATTAATACTCCCTCCGTCTCAATTTAACTGTCGTTTAAGGTCATGGTAGGACTAAAATATCCCTATGTTATTATGTGGAGAGAGGAATAGAAACATTGGAAATACAAATAAAAATTAGGGTATTGTTGGAAAAAATAATAAATATTGCATTGGTATTTTAAAGTGACTAATAATTTGAAACAAAAAAAATGGTAAAGAGGATACTTAAATTGAGAAGGAGGGAGCAACTATAAACATTTGCACCCAGTGTACTTTAAAGAGAAAGAAAATTATTGGAAATCAAATTTATAACAGTGTGGATTGAGATGAGTTTGTGAACAATACTATAAGGCCGTAATCCGTCCTTTTTTTTTGTTACCATGTCATTGGTGCGTAAATTTCACCGACTTTGCCGGTGACTAATCTACATCGGGGAACCTGGCTAGCTACGAGTTTCTGGCTTTGTCGGCCTGTGTGGTTCTCTCCTCCCAACAGAGTTTTTGCCACACCCAAGATTCGAACCCGAGACCTTGAAGTGGGATCCAAGTCCAGTTACCACTTGGACCAACCTTGTTGGTTGTTTTCATTTTTAATATAAGATGGAAAGTTATCACATCCTTTTAAAAGCACTAATGACAAATGTGATTCATTATATACTTTTTTTCCTTTAAAATAGTTTTTACAAATATCTCATGATAGTATTACCTTGAGAAAAATAGTGTCGTTGAGTGAATTTAGACACAAATACTGTTACCTTGAGAAAAATAGTGTCACTAAGTGCTTCTACGCACGAATGAGTTATATTAGAGAATTATAATATTTTTTTTTGATAAATAGGGAATTGTAATATTGGTTATTGTTATATTGGAGAATTGTAAAAGAGTAGTATGTTAAATTATGTTATAAACAACTTTTTTATATTTCTAATTTATAAAACATTAATACGGACATATTATCATAGAAAATATTAGCTAAAGTGGATAATACTGTAGCCAATTGCTTAATCACTCTTTTTGGTCTAGGGGTCTTTGACCCCTTCCAATTGCTTAATCACTTTAGAATAAATAATTGAGTCACGTCTTCTAACTAACTTCTCTCTCATGCTTTTGGTGTTTATAGATTGTTTTGTCCAATACGGTTATGCCAAGTGGATAAAGTATTAACACCATTGTTAACTTGTAGAAGTTTTAGATGCAAAAAATGTATTCAACTATTTACAAAAATTCAGAAAATAAAAAAATTCAAACTGGATAAGATAGATGCATCTAATGTGATCTTCCATTTTGGCAAGCTTTTAAGCAAACGATATTCTAATCTTTCACCTACATGCAACCAACAAATACAACATCAGTTTCCGCACATAAAAAGTAAAGAAGAAACATAGTATTGAACAATTAAATAGTGTTGTGTGTGACAAAATCCACAAAACATATTCGACCCCACAATGACATGTTTGTGACCAACAAAACACAGAAGTCAATTTCATTGAAGGTCTCAACCCTTTATCCTTCTTGTATTGCCAATGAAACAATTTAAAAAAAACTCATAGATTTCAATAAAGACGTATAGGATACTTCATAACTACATCTCATGCAATATACTTATGTTTGTTTTTTCCCCAAAAATTACATGATTTAAACACAAATCTGAGATTATGTATGGTATGCATAAACATTAATAACCTATAGAATTACTCATTTTTTTATTACAACCCTAACAACTAACCATATTAATTGATTTTAAAATTAATTTACATATCATATTTTACCAATTTACATATAACCAATATTACATTTTTCATCCTTCAATTATATTTGTTTTCTTCAGAAATTTAATTTAATTTCATAATTTAAAACAAAATTGTTTCCCGTGCATCGCACGGGTCACATACTAGTATTCACTTATAGGAGTAAATGAAGTAATAAAACAAATATAGTTGAACTCTATATTATCTCAAGTAGCCTAGAAACCTAGTAATATTAGTGATGTTGTTGAGAATCAGAAATTGAAACCAAAGACTAATATGATCGGAGAATATAAGAGGAGAATAAGCTCAGCATAAGATAAAGAAGAAGTCACCGCGTTGAGAAATCCAGCACAGTGGTGGTGAGTACCGGCACTTCATATATGAACACTATTAGAAAGTCCCGAAATCACAACAATGGCGGAGGCCACTATTAGAAAATCCCAAAATCAGAAATCAATAAACAACACAACACTATAGGTATGAACACTTACCTTAGAAGAATGACAGTAAGAAAGTGAACGGAGAAGAAGGGTCGCCATGGATGTAAACTGTCGAGAGTTCAATAAACAACACAACACTATAGGTATGAACACTTATCTTAGAAGAATGACAGTAAGAAGGGATTTATAGTTTTTGTATAGTTCATATTTTTATATGGTGTCTTCAAAATTTACATAGTTCGTATTTTAATTAATATGTAGCAAATTCCGTAATTTTAGTTTTAATTGGGTAACAAATGTTATATTTTAATTGAAAAACTGAATATACCTTTTTATCACAAATATAATTTATACTATTTTTTGAAAAACAAAATTACGTTACCCTCTCTTAAGCATTAAACCTGAATAATGATGGATATCATTACCTTCCAATTTCGTGCGTTACGAATTGAATGCCATACTGTCTTATTGAATTTTTTTTTTTGTAATTTTAAATCCGTAGTGGCTGTCTATGTGTAGAATTGGTGATGAGATGGACCAATTAAATATTGGATGTTGATGTGCCACATCGGAAGCTCATTTATTATTTTGCCCACAAAATGCTCTGGTGTTGACACCTTCGAAAAGTAGCTTTGAGGAGGAGACAAAATTGTATTATTAATAGATATATTACCTTCCTATCCACATAGATTCAATTATCTAAAAAAAAGTACATGATTATGCTTATGATCCACACATAGCTATTAAAGATTCACATATCTGATCCAGATTTAAAACATTTAAAAAATACTATTAAGACTTTGTATTGTTTGATAATTTGTTGGATAAAGCAAAGCAAGAGTGCAATAATAGGGATATCGAAGGGATATCGAAGGAGTGCAATAATAGGGATGTCGAAGGAGTGCAATAATAGGTATATCCCAAGTAGGTAGTTCAGTTGGTGAGTTAAGAGATATCGAAGGAGTGCACTAAAAAGAGTCCAAGAAGGAAGTCCTGGGTTCAAACCCCGGAAACTAAAATTCCCCCACCCCCACTAAAATTGCTTATAAAAAAAAAAGATAAAGCAAAGCAAAACAACTTTTGATTGAAGCATATTTGTGTTTTTTTATATTGGCTTTTATAAAAACCATCTTCCCCTATCAGAAGAACCAATAACAAATCAAAAGTGAGATCCCACTTCTTTCATAATATTGTTTTCAATTTGCTTTTACTTGTAAATTAAGATCCCAACCCTTTGAAAACTTGTTGCAAACTCACAATGTCATTTCCACAACTAAATCGAAGTCTCTAAAGTCACAATGCCATTTTCCTTGTCTCTAGCTTTGATATTTATATCCCTTTTCGCTTCAAGAGCATCATGCGAGATTGACAAACATTGCAAGCAATTTAAGAAAATGAGACAAATTTAATGGAAAACATATGAAGTGACTCCAAAATATATGCAACAAAGAAGAGAGGGAAGGAGAGCAAAAAAATCAATGAACCTTGCTATCCTAATAGCATTCACGATACACTTTCGCGAGAATATGCTCCATTTGTTGCAACTCCACTCTATTGCTCTGAGGAATGTTGTTTAGCTATGATAAAAATCCATTACATCTATTTTGTTTCTGCAATGCATTCACATTACTGTCAAGCAACTGACCAATTTATTAAGTTAGAGACTGAATCATTCACATTCAACACAAAAAAGCCTATAAATAGCGGCGTTTCGTTCGCGGCGGGTGACCCCAACCGCCTTCGCTTGATTTGAAACCTGCGGCGGTTACTTGTAACCGCCTTTAACAGGAAACACGGGCGGCGGTTGTCTTTAATGTTGCGGCGGTTCTGATTTTCAGGAAAAAAACAACGCGCGTTATATTTTTGTTTCCCCGCGATTTTTAGAAACCTCTTCATCTCAAGTCACTCTTTCAGAAACCACTCCTTCATCTCTAAGTTAGGGTTTCATCTCCCTCTCAATCGCAAACCTCTCTTCATCTCAAGTTAAGGTTACATGGCAGAATCACAATTGCAAGTTCTGGTAGGTACGATTTTCCCTTCTGTCCAAACTCTCTTCTCTTCCTCCTCTTCGCCTCTTCCTCTGTTTGATTTTCCCTTCCATACTTTCTGTTCAATTTTTTAATTTCTGTTGTCCTTGTTGGAACAGGTTAGGGTCTGGTAGTCTCATACATCTATCAACATCTCAGCAACCATACATCTCTCTTCATCATTTCAACAATAGGTTAGGGATTATTTTTCTATAACATATTAATTCTTGCTTTCAATCTCTTGAAATTTCCCTTTTGTTGTTAGAAGAGTTTAATAGAAAATGTTGCTTAATATTGTTATTTATTTGAAGCTTTTAATTAGTTGGGTCTGAGATACACTTGTATATAGCATTTGGATCATCAAATTTGCCCTTTCTCTCTTTCTCTTCTGATTGATTGATTGCTGGAATGTTTCAGTTTGTGGCATTTATCATTTGATTGAGGTCCATTTTGTTTTTCTGAATGAATGATCTTGTTATTTCCATAGGATAGACAGAGCATATGATAGCCTCATTAATCAAAAAATAGAGCATAAGATAGGTTCAAGGAAGGTATTTGGGAAAAATGAATCATCTTGATACTGGAATGTTTTGGAATGTTTTGGAATATCTTCTTTTATATGCATTCAATAGTTTCTTAAATCTCTAATTACACTCACTTTGTTTTCAACTTTAGAAACACTGATATGTTCCTTAAAAAAGTCCATGATGACCTTCGCATCTAGCCGCATCCGTTCAATAGTTTCTTCCTTGATGTAGTTTTTCTGTGTTAAAATATGATCAACATGATATACAACCACTGTATAGTGTTCAACATACACCAATATTTGGATTAATTTGTTAAGTGTTTTTATTGAGATAGTGATACTGATAATAAGATGCTGATTTAGTAACAGATGCTGAACTAGCAATTTAGTGTTCTTATTGTTAAGTGTTTTTATTGTTTAGAGTTGAGTTTCTTATTGTCCATTTGTAGTTGAACTAGCAATTTAGTAACAGATGCTAATTTTCTTTGATGGAAATAGATATCTTTCTTTCTCTGCTCAGAAGAAATTGTTGCTTCTTTACATGAAACATTGAAATCTGTGAAGGACATCCCCCACTTGCTGAAGGTATGAGAGTTTCTCTTGGTACCCCAAACTGCTCTAATAATTTGGTTTTTTTGTTCTTCTAGAGTTCTACTTATTTGACTATACCTCCATTGTCCATTCTCAGAGCTCTATTTTATAGATCCTGTTGTGTGAGATTAAAGTGGCATGTGCTCAATATGAGTGAGATTAACAATATGAATCCTTAGAGCAGAGAAGAGAAGAGGAGGAGAGGATGCCAGGGTTCCAATAGATTTAGAATGCAAAGTATTAACAATACAAGACAATAAAGAATTATAAAGAAATTTGACTCTCCAAGCTCCACAACACTACTTTTTATATTTATCTTTTAATCTTGAAGAGTATCAGTGCACTATTGCATGTAAACAAGATATTTGAAGTTGGAATTTCTGAAGGTCTTCAAGAAGAATTGAAGTACTTGAACTTGGATATTGTTGAGAAGGTAGGTATTCGTTCTATTACCTGAATATAGTCATAGAATGCAGGCACTCCTTTGAAATAACCTGTTGTACGGAACTTATGTTTTATTTCTGGTCCTTAATCTTTTCATCATGGTTTATTTGTTCAATCATTTGATTGTTGATAATTGTACCTAACAAGTTTTTAATTTCCTAGTTTTGTTTTGAATGTCAAGTAGGTATGCCTCCCAAAAAAAGATACGATGGTCTCCGTAATTGTCGATCCACACCAAATCAAGAACATGGATCTTCTGTGAGAACTCATAGGGTACCGTTACCCCAAAGGGCATCTATGCCTAACATATCTTCATCTTTGGAAGATGACATTCCTGAGTTCGAGGATGTTCCAAATGAACCTGGTATCACAGAAGGTTCATCTACAAGTCAACCCAAGACTAATGCCAAATGGATAGTGGATGTTATTGGTATATCTACTATAGTTAGGTAGTGGATTTTCCATTATTTATATTTTGGTGTACTAATATTTTGATTTATTTTGTGTTAGATGAGGAGGGTAATCGCAGCCAAAGAAGTCTGAAAGTGCGAGATTTGATTCCAAACAACTTAGGATTTAGGGTAGTGACCCAATGGAATGCAAGAAATCAACCAGTTGGAAACTCTGGTGGTTTATTAGCATGGTTTTTGGGTTTTATTGCAAATAATTTTGACACATTCCCTATTTTGTACAAGAAGTGGCCTAAAGTTCCTAAGGGTTACAAAGATAATGTTTACAACAATATAAAGGTATGAAGCATAATTACTGTTGCGCCCGAAAAATTCGGTTTGGGACTTTTCGTTTGACAACGTGGAAAAAGTTTGGAGCCGCCACCAATATTTTAATTTTAAGACCAAAACATTGAAAAAAGGTCTTTTAAACAAGGCGGATGGTCTTTTGAAAACTAGAGATGTAGGTTCGGGGGTCGGTTAGGTACGAGGAAGGTATTAGCACCCTGCACCTCCTTTCTACCGAAAGGGAACCATTAACTTGATGTGTGGTTTAGACAAAAGTTCGAGTTGAAAGCAATTTGTTCTACTTCTTTTCTTTTCTTTTCTTTAAGGTTTGTTTTATTGAAAACAGGAGGGAAGAAGAATATTTTTGGTTATCTTTGAAAATCAGGACAAAACAAAGATTTTTTTAAGAGTGTGCTTGACGGGACAGGACCCCGCTCCTACGTATCTCCTGGTGCGATGGAGAATTCAAAGCTACGTAGTTCTCAGTTTTTGGTTTTGAAAACGGCTTAAGGGGTTTTTCGCAATTGGGTGAGCGTTTGTGAAGACCGAACAACAACGGTTAGAATGGCCTCACTACTAACTCTTCTGAAAATGAAATCATCATTAATGACCTAATTCGGCAACGGCGCGATTGGTCATCAGTGACAATTGGTTTTACTTTTGAGGAATTAGTTTTCGAAAATAGGATTGAGCTTTTGTGAAGACCGAACAACAACGGTTAGAATGGCCTCACTACTAACTCTTTTGAAAACAAAATCATCATTAACAACCTAAACGGCAACGGCGCGATTGGTCGTCAATGACAATTTATTTTATTCTTGTTTTGAAAATAAAAGGGTTTTCTTTTATTAATGAATCTAGGAAAGAGGTTTTAGAAAAAAAAAGAAGTAGAACATTTCAAATCAATTCTAAATCCATAACCAAATGCAAATGAATGAACAAGACTCATACTTCAACCATCAAGCAATCATGAACATATTATTCATCAACCAAGATTAAGCATGTCAATACAATCAAGGGATTCAATTATCAAAGATGCAAAACAAAGTTCTCAAAGCAATTGTGTTGTGTGGGTGAGAATTGCTACGGGACGGGAAACAATCTCAAAGAAGTGTATTTACCCGAATGACTCTATGCTACAACAAGCAAGTAGGCTTACGTCTTCATTAGGAGGTCATACATGTAGAAAGGATGGCACACAATTAAGTCAAGACATTTAAATGGCATCATGAACAAAAGAATGCAATTGATCATAAGCATAGGATATTCTTAGTTTAAATGAGTAAGCATGTGGATATGAATGCACGGTTGGGTGATGATGCATGAGCATACAAGGAATGAATGAGCATTATTGAATGCAATTTTGTTTGATTTTGAAGTAATTGACATGGCATGAATGCATGAACATTTGGTTATTGAATGCAAGACATGATATTAATGAATGCATGAACATTTAAGAATGAATGCAAGCCATAACACTATTGAATGTATAACATACTTGTTTATGAATGTATGTATGGCATACAAGGAAGCATAAACATGTGATAGAATAAAAGAATGCAAGATGCATAAGCATATAAGAATGCATGCACATGCGAGTATATGGGAGTATGCAAGTATTAGTGTGCAAGCATGAGAGTGTGTTGCATGGATGATGTAAATAAATGAAATGCAAAGCTTAAAAATGTTTTGGTAAGAAGTAGTAAAAAGTTAGAATAAGGATGTAGTAAAAATGTTTTGATGAATGAAGGTAAAAAAGTTTCAATGAATGAGGTAAAAACTCTTAGTAAAAACTTAATGAAGAGGTAAAAGTAAAGTGGTAAAATCTTTTTATGTTTTAGGTGAATAGTTAATGAATAGGTAAAAACCAAAGTGGTAAAATCTTTTTAGGTTTTTTGGTAAAAAGTTAATGAAGTGGTAAAGACCAAAATGGTAAAAATATTTTTATGTCTTTTGGTAAAAAGTTAATGAAGTGGTAAAGTAAAATGGTAAAAAGTAAACAAACACAATTGCATAACTTGCACTTACCCAAACACAATCAAAATGACAATTTTCAAGCAATCAAAGAGGGTAAAAATAGGCCTTATGGCCGAATGCATAGCAAGGAAAACTCAAGCACAAATTTCATCATGTTCTTGCAACCAAATCACATCAATGAGCATATGAACATAAACCCTAGGATCTACCCATACATTTGATGCTCAAACAATTGTCATTCCATCATTTATTTCAACTCAAAATCAAAGGAAATGCAAGAACAATAAAAACCCTAATTTCTACCTATGAACCTAAAAGCATAGTTGGCTAGATCCACTTTTTTTTATTTAACTTAAACACCATAAATGAACAAAGAAATGCATGAACCACTAAAAACACTACATGGCCGAAACCTTTTTTGAAAGAAAGTGATGTTTTATTTCATGAACTTTAGTGAAAAATGTGTAAAAATGCAAGGGAAATTAATCAAGTAGAAGAACAACTCCTTCAAGGCCAAGGACCCATCTCAAACACCCAAGGCTCCCTAAGTCCTTGTCAAAATGTTTGAAACGGATCCTCAAGGCGACAACAACAAGCAATCAAGAAGGAGTTGGGAGTAGAAGAGAGATTATGCAAGAAAAACTAAATATGAGATGCAAGGTTTCAAGGCTTACCTCAAAATCACAAAGAAATGAAGGAGGAGATGATATAGACTCAAAATGAACTTGGATCTACCCTTGAACCCACAAAGATTGCTAGCTCTTAGCAATTTGATGATGCAACCTTGAAGAGAATGGAAGGAATGATGATGATCTAACAAGAAATGGAAGATTTGATGGTGAAAGATTGAAGGATGAAGGAGGAATTGGGGGTAGAGGGTTCGATTTTGGGGTGAGGAAGGAGAGGGAGAGGAGGTGTTTTTGGTGTGCTAGGGTTTTAGTGTAGGAGAATGAGAGGCCAAAAGATCCTTAGGTGTGGGAATGAGGGAGTATTTATAGAGTTATTTTAGGTTTAGGGGCAATTGGGTCATTGGCCTTACTAAGTGCTCTAGGATTGAGTTTTAAAATTAAATGGAGGGTTGGGATTAAAGGTCACTTGGATTGAGGGTATTGAGAAAACACAAAAGGTAAGAATGAGAGAGTGGGGGCGAAAATGAGGGGAGGGAGTGAGAGTTTTTGTAAAAAAAACTTGTCTTATTTTAGGAATAATGTGAGGCAAAAATAGGGTTAGGGGTATGATTGGGATGGAATGTTACCAAAGAGGAAAATTTGTGTTTTCTTATGAAGAGGTTAGTGTAAGTGAGTGAGGTAATTTACCAAAGAGGGCATGAATCTTCATGAGAGTGAGTGAGAATTGGTGATATGCACCAAAGGAGAAGGTTTAAGGATGGTACAAGGCATATTCCTTCAAGATAAGGAATCATAGTACAATAGAAGAGTGTGGAAGAATTTTGTGAGAGGGAGAGAGAGAGAGGGGATTTCGAAATTGTGGGGGGGAGAGAGAGAGAGAATTTCGAAATTGTGAGGGGAGAGAGAGAGAGAGAGAGGAAAAAAAACTTGTTTTTGGTCTTTTGTCTTATTGAGGACACTTCCCCTTTTTTTTTGAGTTTTTGAATTTTGGGCATGGAAGATAATGAGAATGCAACTATTGAAAATTGTGTTACATGTTTTTTGGGCACCATAAAATATTCCCTCTAGTCACCCATGACAATAAAAATTGTCACTTAAGAATTGAGGAATATTTAATGGTCTTTTTTTATTTTTCTATGCACTAAAAATGGAAAAATACATTTTTAATTATTTTTGACTAGGGTTTTCTTTCTAAAAAATTGTACAAAAATTATCCTTGATAGAATAAAAATGTACTTTTCGTGGATGTGCATTTTTGGCGAGAAAATCATCTTTTTGCGAAAAATGACCAAAATGTCCTTTTTGACCCTAAAACCCTAATTTGCCTAAAAAGCGCATTCCAACCCTAAAAATGATTTTAAAGACCTTGGAATGACTTCTAGGACACAAAATGCAATGCATGATACTCTTCATTCTTCAATTTATTTATTTTTGTGGAAAATTAGGGTTTTGACCTAAGCCGGACAAAATTAGGGTATGACAATTACCATAATACATTTTATTGTTATTTATGTTTTGTTACTGATATCTTTTATTATATTTGTATTAAAGGAGAAATTTGTGGTAAATGATGGAACTCACAAGAAATGGATTTTATCCAGCTTGGGAAAGAAATGGCGGGACAATCGTTGCAAGCTTTTTAAAGACTATTATAACGGGGAGCTTAGTCTTGAACAAAATCTTCGGAACCCGCCGCCGTGCATTGATGAAGATCATTGGAGGCTGTTTTTGGAGTATAGGATGGAGCCTGAAACTATGGTAATAAGGAAAACTGTGAAATTGAATAGATTTGGTTTAATTATTTGAACATGTTTTCTAGTTCAATTATATTTCTATGGTGAAATATTATGGAGTACTGGAGTATAGCCCGGATCCTAAAATAATATGACTTTGCTTATAGGCAATAGCTTATCAAAATGCTGAAAACCGCTCAAAGCAACAGGTTCCCCATACATTAGGGGCTAAGACACTTGCCAGAAAGCAACATTAGCTGGTATCATATCTCATTTTTTATATTGTTTGAAATTTTGAGAAAATGGTTTAGTTATATTTATATGGTGAAACGTTTTAGGAAATGCAAGATGGGCGACCTTATAGTAGAGGAGATATGTATGGAATTGCTCATAAAAAATCAAATGGTGATTTTGTTAATGATGAGGCAAGACAAAACCATGAAAGTCCAATATTTTATATTTATAGTTATGTTTGATTGCAACGTATCATATTATTGGACACATCGTAAATGTTTATGTCTTGCTTCAATACACGTAGGAAAAATTGCAACAAGCAATTCTTGAGTCTTCTTCTGAGCATGAAGCCTTTATTCAAGTTTTTGGGAAAGAACATCCTGGGCATGTTCGAGGCATGGGACTCGGCGTAACACCAACTCAGATCCTTGGAAACAATTCTCATTCTACAACGGGATCTTATTCATCGGATGCTAATGAAAAGATGTCACAGATGCAAAATGAAATTGATGCTTTAAAAGCACAAGTTGCTGAAGTTGATGCTCTTAAGGAACGAGTTGCTGAATTACCTCTATTGAAGGAACAACTTTCTTATGTTATGCAACTTCTTAAGCAAAATCAGGTGATCACCGTATTGAAATTCATACTGTTATGCAACTTGCTTATGTTATTGCTTTTGATGAAAATCTTGCTGATATTTTTGCATAGTGAATTCACTGAATTGTTTTGATAAGCAAAATCAGGCTTATGTTATTGTAATCTAATTTTCATGAAGGTTAAATATGACTATTTAGGCTGCATGCACCAAGTATAATCTTTAGGTTCATTAAATAATGGGTAAGTGTTGTTTGTTGGCTGATGTTGAATGGGCACATTAGTAAATATAAACCTTCTGTTTACTTTACCCAACTCAAGTATATATACAAATTAGTAAAGATGTTCTTGTTAGTCTTGCACAAGGTCCTTTTAATCAAGCTAGAAGGTTCACCGCATTTGATGTTAATGGATACAAATTTCAGACCTTAGAACCAGACAACAAAATTGATTCAAATTTCGGACCTTAGACGCCAGTAAACTTTTATTTCAATATCAATATTGATATTAGTAAAATGGTATATTGTACAACAAAATTGATTCATATATTGTGCAAAAACTGCATTGCATAAGGGGCTTCTGACTCTGGCAGCAGTGGCGGACCTGGCTTGTTACCAGGGGGTTCAGTTGAACCCCCTGGAAAAAAAAATTGCACTTATCACCCTATATAAATAGTCTAAATCTCCTGAAATTTTGATTTTGAACCATCTGAAAATTTTAAATTGCACTAGTAGACCAAGTTTTGCAGCCATTTGACACTGGCCTTAAAAAATTTGACACCCCTGACCCCGGGGTCCTGGGTCCGCCACTGTCTGGCAGTGTGAGGTTGATCTCATCTGTGTGATGTTTCTCACTCTGCTTATTTCCACTCTGCATTCATTTGAACAAAAACATATGATATGACAGGACCAGAACGAAATAAGAGTAACAATTAGTTTCTAGGATACTCCAGAATTCTCAATAATAAGATAACCCACTGTTTTGTAGCAATGCTTCAAATATTGCTTATTGTTGCTTCCAAGTTGATTTGTGAGAAGAATTGCTTTTGTTATATTGTGGATAGAAAATAATTTTCTATTGCTATTATGTAACTGTTACAATTATCTGGTGTTAATGTTTGCATAAAGGGATGAAAATATAAATTTCAGTTTTGCAATTTCCTTCTCCTTGTTTTGTATGCAATAACCTACCAGTATGTAGTTTATTTTGTTGAGAATTTACTATATGCGAAATTGTTTAGATATTGGTTCTAATTTTATTTATGACTATTTTTTTTCCAGCCAGATAATTTTGAATCAGAAGATGGTTTGAGACGCTCTTCCGGATTTAGTCAGATAGGAAATCATGAAGCAACAACATCACGTAGGATATCTAGATAGATGATTCTAAGTTGGTTGTATTTTGCTAGTTGGTTGTATTTTGACTTCATGAACTAAGTTTTTTTTATGTTATGAACTAAGTTTGGTATCTTTTGATGTTATGAACTAAATTGTTCCAGTTTGATGTTAAGAACTAGTTCCAATTTGATGTTATGAACTTAGTTTGATTTACAAACTTTAGAACTTTTGTATGTGTTTTTAGCATAAATTTAATTTCTTTTAATATTTGTATTACCAAATAATTAATAAGCACATTTATAAAATTTGTAAAAGAAAGATACATTTGGTCAAAAAAAAAAGAAAGATACATATATTGAAACACTAAAAATTCCTTATATGTTCGCGGTGGTTACCAACCGCCACCATATTTAAGAAAAAATTAATTTTAAATTATTTGCGACGGTTCGCAACCGCCGCTAACTGAAAAGGGGAAAAATCAATTAACACATTGGCGGTAGTTTCCAACCGCCGCTACATCCGCGCAGTTTGTACGACGGTTGCTGGAACCGCCGCCAGAAACACCTGCCGACGCTGAAAACCACGGCGCTCCTGAAACCGCCGCCAGTCTTCATTAACGGCGGTTTAAACCGCCGCCGCTGCCAATTTTAACCGCCGCCTCTGACCATTTTTTGCGTAGTGATTACTCTAGGAATTTTGATGCATTCTTGATAATAAGATTTAAAAAAATTAGAATAGGACCAGCCTCACTATGCACCGCATTGTTTGAACGTTTACCTTCACTAACAGAAGGATCGACCTTGCTTTACACTGCCTCATTTGAAGGTTCGACTTCATTAACATAAGGATTAATTAGCCTCGCTTTGCATAACATCGTTTGTAATTGAAGGTCCAGCTTCATTAATAGAAGGATGAGCTTCACTTTCTACTGCATCATCGTTTGAAATTAAAAGCTTATCTTCATTAACAAAAGGATAAGCTTCACCCTCCACTGCATTGCTTAAAAGTTCAACATCACCATCTACAACCATATTTGATAGATTTTCTCCTTCATGAACTGCTTCATGTCCCGATCCCTCACCATCTACAACCATTGCTGGGAACCTCATTCTACTTAATTAGAGTCTGCCACATGCTCAAATAAAAACAACTAAATTTTTACTACCTAATAATAATAATACACTAGTGGAAAAAATGCCTTTTATAACGGTCATTTATATCGGTTAAAAACGGTCTGATATTAAAAGTGACGCAGTGGCAGTTTTGTAATTAAAATTACAATTTTTATATCGGTTGTCACTAGAACCGATATAGAAAATAAAAAAATCATCTTTCATATCGGTTCCCTGTATAAACCGTTATAGAAAGTCTAAAAATTTTGGCTTCCATAACGGGTCACAAAACCACCCGATATAGAAACCAAAAAAACTTACGCTTTTACGCGCATCTCTTCACGTTGCTCCCTCTCACTCTCGCGTGCATCTGCTCGGTCCTCACTCTCAGTACCACTCTCGCAGAAAAAACCCTAGAATCTCTCTCTCTCTTCAACCCGTCAATCGCTTGAAAAGAACGAAGGAGGCGAAGGAGGCGATGGCTTGAAAGAACGAAGGAGGCGAAGGAGGCGAAGGAGGCGATGGCTTGAAAGAACGAAGGAGGCGAAGGAGGCGACGTTCACGGCTTCGTCGTTGATGTTCACGGCTTCGTCGTTGATGTTCACGGCTTCGTCGTTGACGTTCACACTGCAAGCAGATCCTTCCATAGCTTAACTATTGTTTGGGTCTAGATATGTTAGCCCAAATAGGAACTGTTAGTTTGGGTCTGAATTCTTGAAAGGATAACGATAAGGCTATGGTTACGATGGATATTCTATTTCGCAGAAGCAGTTAGTTGAAGAACAAAGAACAGAAAATGCTACAAACGCTTGCAATGCCCGTGGCACCATCACTCTCCGCCGCCATCTGCAATGGCAGATTCTCCAATAGAGTCTCCATCCCTGTTCCGAACCCTCAAAAACCAAAGGTAACCACACATAATTAGGGTTTCAATCTTTGGCACAGTAAAAGAAAAATAAAACCTAAACGTGATTCTGATTCTTACGATTGTGCAGGTTCAGAGGTTAACCATCCAGTGCGTTCGTGTTGGAGGTGTGGAAATTCCAAACAACAAGCGAATTGAGTTTTCGCTTCAATACATTCATGGAGTTGGAAGAAACAGAGCGCGACAGATCCTCACTGATATCAAAATGGAAAACAAAGTCACAAAGGAATTGAGTGACGAAGAGCTCATTAGTCTCAGGGATGAAGTTTCCAAATACATTACTGAAGGAGACTTGGTAATTTTACTCTCACTTTCACTTCACTCTCTTATTTTAATTTTCTGCAAAGTTTTTGTAACGGTTTGATTTCTTTTGGGAGTTATAGAGGCGGTTCAATGCGCTTAATATAAAGAGAATGAAGGAGATACAGTGCTACAGAGGAATTAGGCATATTCAGGGGCTTCCATGTAGAGGACAGCGTACCAAGAATAATTGCAGGACATTGAAGGGTAAGAAGGTTACTGTTGCTAGCAAGAAGAAAAAGTAAAATACTTTTTTTATTTTACTCACTTGTGTAAGAACAAAAAGATCAACATTTACAACATTGCAATTGTTTGCAACTTTTCATTAAATCACCTGCGATTTCTCTGTTTTGATTAGCAATTCATCCTGTGAACAATTGATTTTACTCACTGTTTGCCCATGTTGAAAATTTAGTTCTGGGCACACAGGCTTATAAAGTCATCATCCTCTTGACAACTGTTAGATTAGCTTAACTATTGTTTTTCCATATAGTCTAGATGGTGTTGGGTTTAATGCATAGAACATACTTAGTTCCTAGCTTCTTTTTAGGTGATGCGGTATTGCAGTGTGTTCAACTGTGAAAATTTCTTTTCACTATTTTTATTAGCAAGCAGATCCTTCTATAGCTTTAAGATTTTGTTGCCATGCGGTCCAAATAGGCCATTTCTGTAATACTGGTGCTATCAGATTAGGATATATGGTCCAGAGGTTTATTGATTTTGAAGATATTGGGGGGCGGAGGCTCTAGGAATTAGTTTTTTTATTTATTTTAATTTTCCAATATCAGTCTAATGTTATTATTTCTAATTTCTTTGCAGCTCCAAAACCCCACAGGCCTATATTACATGAGGCAAGAAGTTAAATTTGTATGTCACTAGGTAAGTTTTTGTTTTGATTTTCCTTTTCTTTTTTGGGGTAATTTTGATTCATTATGCTGATGGCATGTTTCTGTTCACCGAGTGTTTCATGTTTGACAAAAAAGTTTTTTCCTTTTCTTTTTGGGGTAATTTTGATTCATTATGCTGATGGCATGTTTCTGTTCACTGAGTGTTTCTGTTCACTGAGTATATTACATAGGCCTCTAATAGCTTTATTTTATTTTTGAAATACCTTCTAACTGTTGTTATTGAGAAGTGAAAGTTGTTTCTAATATTATTGAGTTCTTGTTTTCATTCCCTTAGTTCCTTTAATAATGATTAATGATTTCGATAATCTTTTATCATTTCCTGCTGCTGCTGCTGCCTAGAATATTCAATTGTAGCCCCTGATTCCCTTGCATTGTGTCTTTTGGTTTATAAAGCAGTTTCAAGTTTTACTACTTATATATTTGTTTGTAGCAGGTGGTTGAGAGAGCTCAAGTTTTACTGAAAAGTTTATTTACTGGATATATATAATCTGGTCATTCAACCTCAGGGGGAAGATATTTGTGCAGCAGCAGTAAGAGAGGTCAAAGAAGAAACAGGAGTAAGTAATCTCTTTGTAATACCTAATGAATGTGGATTAGATATGAAATTGGCTAGTTGATCAACCATAAATCAGTTTACTTCTGTGATTCCACGCCTAATAGTTTCAAGTTCTTTCAATTTTCAGGTTGACTCAGAATTTGTGGAAGTATTGGCATTCAGGTAGCATGTTTACATATATAAATATTTCATTTTGTGTTGGAAAATGAAGTTCCAATTGTCGAATATGGTGACTTTTAAATTGTCCACTAAAATGATTAAATCAGAACCTAAATAAGCAAAGTCAGGTTCCTGAGGTTATCGAATTTGTATTTTGATATCTTGAATCTTGATCTTGAACAGGGTTAAGTATATTGAGCAGGAACTAGCGAAGAAGAGGGGCAGAAATGTTGATGCGGAAGATCAAGTTGAGACTGAGTTGAAACGTGCCGAAGATGAAAGTAAGAACTACATTTAATTCTATGACTAATAATTGTCTTTAATTTAATCGCATTTGTTAATATCAATTACCTCTTCTTTTCCCTTCTTTTCATGGGGTCTTTTGGATCCATCATTTTCATTGTTAAGTGTCAATTTGCTGGATGACTTTGTGGTTGGTGTTTATCATACTTTTTGTGGTCACCATTGTAATTCTTTGTATCCCTGTGATTTGTTCAAGATGACAAAGCAGTAATGGATTTATGTATTTGTCTTGCAGGTTAACCCTTGAATCAGTGAGTGAATCTCTCACAAACCTTTTGAGGTTGCTAGTTTATGTGGTGTTTTGGATGGTCAATTTGGTGCTTCATGTGGTGAATCAGTGAGTGAATCTCTCACAAACCCTTGAATCAGTGAGTGAATCTAGAAATTATAAATATTGTGGTTGCTAGTTTATGTGGTGTTTTGGATGGTCAATTTGGTGCTTCATGTGTAGTGAAACAAGATATATGCTGTGATCAGTTTCAGTTCATATTGGATTTTTTGCTTTCAGTTTCAACTGATAAATGTCGAGGGGAAGATCTGATGGATCACCGAAGAAGCGATTAGTTGCTTCGGTCTGTGCTGTGGCATTCTTTGTTGGTTTTCTCTATGTGCCAAACTTTGAATTAGTTGTATCAATTTATTGTGGGATATTAAATTCTTCATATTGCTGTTTGTAGGTTGTGACTCTTTCAAATCAGAAACTTCTTGGACTTAGCTCAGTGAGTTGCTTCTCCTCTTCGGGAACCTTTTTTTCTCAATAGACTAAAAAAGAAGCACATAATTTAGTAATTGCAAGGTATGTAGCACTCTCTAACTAATATTTTTGTTATTCTTCATCTTGTCAGTTAAGAATTTTTAAGTAGGTAAACATTTCTTCGAAATTCTTGTTAATTCCATTTGCCAGTAAGCAGCATACTCCTTAATCACAGCTTTTCTGAATTCTGACATATATGCACATGAACATCACATGCCAGTAGATTTAATAAAACCCAACTTAGAATTATTGCAGACTGAACTGTCAAAAATAGATACTAATGATGAGGCTGTAAAACTTCTTCACTCACATTACACCTTCATCAAATCGGTTTTAAATAATCCCTCATTGATTGATTTATGAAGCACCAACACAGACACGAGAGAAGAAATTTCAATAATAATTTGAGAAAACAAAAGTGATTGAATGTAAGTATATGTGTCGGTGTCGTTTGTGTTTGACACCGACATGTGTTGAGACACTTCTTCATTCTGAAGTGTTGGTGCTACATGAGGAATCCCGTTTGGTTAACTTGGGATTCATTAGGATTTTCAGTTTAATTATAGGATTACATTAGTTTAATTGTGCATAGAATGAATAATCTTGTATTTTGTAACATGCTGTTTTGGTTTGCACAGATTCATGCAATAAAGAAGATATCAGAGTATGTGACACAACTGAGATTAGTTGGAAAGGGTCATGGTATGTATATATTTCTATTCTATTCAATTTGTTTCGTTGCATTTCTCACATGATTTTGTAACAAAAAACATCAAATATTATCATTTGACATGTTGCTTTGGTTTACTTTGTTGCTTGTAGGTGTGTGGCACTTTGATCAAAGACTTCTTCAAGATTAAGATCATCATGCTTGATCGTTGAACAGACACGACAGCTTTATTTTTCTACATTGATCCGTTCTGTGTTGTTTTTACATTCGTAGGATAATGAATAAGTTTATCTTCTGTTAGGTAAATTTAAGTTGCTAGTAGTAGTAGTAGTAGTAGTATGTGGTGTGTTAATTGTTTGAAGCTTGCAACAATTATTCTGTGCTAGAAATGAAAATGACGTTTGGCAACTTAGTTTCAATTGGAACTGCTTGATGATATGGAATCAATAAATGCAGAACACCAGGGGTTGTCTTGTCTTGGGACTCATTTTCCACATAACTTGTATGCACCATGAGATATGGGTCCATATCTGTATATAGATTTGGTACTATGTATTTGAGATTGTGGTTGCATCTTTTGAGTATTTGGGATTATGCTAGATATATAGATACTAATGATGAGGCTGTTCAGGTTACTATTTGTTAAAATTCATTTTTTTTTAAAAAAAATAGACTTTTCATATCGGTTTTTTATGGGAACCGATATGAAAAGTCTTTTTTTTTAAAAAAAAAACAGACTTTTCATATCGGTTTTCTATGGGAACCGATATGAAAAGTCTCTTTTTTTAAAAAAAAAGAGACTTTTCATATCGGTTTTCTATGGGAACCGATATGAAAAGTCTCTTTTTTTAAAAAAAAATAGACTTTTCATATCGGTTCTAGGGGCAACCGATATAAAAACAACTTTTCATAACGGTTCAGGAACCGATATGAAATGTCCCTACTTTTTATATCTCCTTTTTCGGCATCGGTTCGGGAACCGATATGAAATGTCAATTTTAACCGATATAAAAAGCCTTTTTTCCATTAGTGATAATAATAAATGTTATCTCACAATAACAACGTGTCAATTCTAAGGGATCTAAAAGCCACTCATAAACCAGACAAATGCATGAGTTAGTCCTAGCCAGGAACCATCGCTAAGACAATACCTAATCATATCAACCAACTCCACTAGATATGACACGTGACTAGAGAAATCATATATTGTTTTGCGCCTCACAAATGGTCTACAAGACAAAATGCCCAATCAAAGCAAGAACATGTCTCTTTTAGGACATAAGGCCAAAAGAGCACAACAAAAGATAAATCTAGAATAAATTATGAGGCATCGCAAGTTCCTACCCTGACCACAAACATCATACCACACAGAAGGAAAGACCACATCAAATAAATAGATACAACTCCAATGTAATGGTTAGGGAATTAAACAATTCATACACAGCAATTCGGAATAACAAATACTGTTCTATTGATATCAAGATGAGATCAAGTTACAGTATAATTGGAGGAAGGGAAGAAAATGTTCAGGTGGGAAGAGAGAGTTACAGATAGAATTCTAATGGAAAAAAAGGCTTTTTATATCGGTTAAAATTGACATTTCATATCGGTTCCCGAACCGATGCCGAAAAAGGAGATATAAAAAGTAGGGACATTTCATATCGGTTCCTGAACCGTTATGAAAAGTTGTTTTTATATCGGTTGCCCCTAGAACCGATATGAAAAGTCTATTTTTTTAAAAAAAAAGAGACTTTTCATATCGGTTCCCATAGAAAACCGATATGAAAAGTCTCTTTTTTTTTAAAAAAAGAGACTTTTCATATCGGTTCCCATAGAAAACCGATATGAAAAGTCTGTTTTTTTTTTAGAAAAAAGACTTTTCATATCGGTTCCCATAAAAAACCGATATGAAAAGTCTATTTTTTTAAAAAAAAAATGAATTTTAACAAATAGTAACCTGAACAGCCTCATCATTAGTATCTATATATCTAGCATAATTCCAAATACTCAAAAGATGCAACCACAACCTCAAATACATAGTACCAAATCTATATACAGATATGGACCCATATCTCATGGTGCATACAAGTTATGTGGAAAATGAGTCCCAAGACAAGACAACCCCTGGTGTTCTGCATTTATTGATTCCATATCATCAAGCAGTTCCAATTGAAACTAAGTTGCCAAACGTCATTTTCATTTCTAGCACAGAATAATTGTTGCAAGCTTCAAACAATTAACACACCACATACTACTACTACTACTAGCTACTAGCAACTTAAATTTACCTAACAGAAGATAAACTTATTCATTATCCTACGAATGTAAAAACAACACAGAACGGATCAATGTAGAAAAATAAAGCTGTCGTGTCTGTTCAACGATCAAGCATGATGATCTTAATCTTGAAGAAGTCTTTGATCAAAGTGCCACACACCTACAAGCAACAAAGTAAACCAAAGCAACATGTCAAATGATAATATTTGATGTTTTTTGTTACAAAATCATGTGAGAAATGCAACGAAACAAATTGAATAGAATAGAAATATATACATACCATGACCCTTTCCAACTAATCTCAGTTGTGTCACATACTCTGATATCTTCTTTATTGCATGAATCTGTGCAAACCAAAACAGCATGTTACAAAATACAAGATTATTCATTCTATGCACAATTAAACTAATGTAATCCTATAATTAAACTGAAAATCCTAATGAATCCCAAGTTAACCAAACGGGATTCCTCATGTAGCACCAACACTTCAGAATGAAGAAGTGTCTCAACACATGTCGGTGTCAAACACAAACGACACCGACACATATACTTACATTCAATCACTTTTGTTTTCTCAAATTATTATTGAAATTTCTTCTCTGGTGTCTGTGTTGGTGCTTCATAAATCAATCAATGAGGGATTATTTAAAACCGATTTGATGAAGGTGTAATGTGAGTGAAGAAGTTTTACAGCCTCATCATTAGTATCTATTTTTGACAGTTCAGTCTGCAATAATTCTAAGTTGGGTTTTATTAAATCTACTGGCATGTGATGTTCATGTGCATATATGTCAGAATTCAGAAAAGCTGTGATTAAGGAGTATGTTGCTTACTGGCAAATGGAATTAACAAGAATTTCGAAGAAATGTTTACCTACTTAAAAATTCTTAACTGACAAGATGAAGAATAACAAAAATATTAGTTAGAGAGTGCTACATACCTTGCAATTACTAAATTATGTGCTTCTTTTTTAGTCTATTGAGAAAAAAGGTTCCCGAAGAGGAGAAGCAACTCACTGAGCTAAGTCCAAGAAGTTTCTGATTTGAAAGAGTCACAACCTACAAACAGCAATATGAAGAATTTAATATCCCACAATAAATTGATACAACTAATTCAAAGTTTGGCACATAGAGAAAACCAACAAAGAATGCCACAGCACAGACCGAAGCAACTAATCGCTTCTTCGGTGATCCATCAGATCTTCCCCTCGACATTTATCAGTTGAAACTGAAAGCAAAAAATCCAATATGAACTGAAACTGATCACAGCATATATCTTGTTTCACTACACATGAAGCACCAAATTGACCATCCAAAACACCACATAAACTAGCAACCACAATATTTATAATTTCTAGATTCACTCACTGATTCAAGGGTTTGTGAGAGATTCACTCACTGATTCACCACATGAAGCACCAAATTGACCATCCAAAACACCACATAAACTAGCAACCTCAAAAGGTTTGTGAGAGATTCACTCACTGATTCAAGGGTTAACCTGCAAGACAAATACATAAATCCATTACTGCTTTGTCATCTTGAACAAATCACAGGGATACAAAGAATTACAATGGTGACCACAAAAAGTATGATAAACACCAACCACAAAGTCATCCAGCAAATTGACACTTAACAATGAAAATGATGGATCCAAAAGACCCCATGAAAAGAAGGGAAAAGAAGAGGTAATTGATATTAACAAATGCGATTAAATTAAAGACAATTATTAGTCATAGAATTAAATGTAGTTCTTACTTTCATCTTCGGCACGTTTCAACTCAGTCTCAACTTGATCTTCCGCATCAACATTTCTGCCCCTCTTCTTCGCTAGTTCCTGCTCAATATACTTAACCCTGTTCAAGATCAAGATTCAAGATATCAAAATACAAATTCGATAACCTCAGGAACCTGACTTTGCTTATTTAGGTTCTGATTTAATCATTTTAGTGGACAATTTAAAAGTCACCATATTCGACAATTGGAACTTCATTTTCCAACACAAAATGAAATATTTATATATGTAAACATGCTACCTGAATGCCAATACTTCCACAAATTCTGAGTCAACCTGAAAATTGAAAGAACTTGAAACTATTAGGCGTGGAATCACAGAAGTAAACTGATTTATGGTTGATCAACTAGCCAATTTCATATCTAATCCACATTCATTAGGTATTACAAAGAGATTACTTACTCCTGTTTCTTCTTTGACCTCTCTTACTGCTGCTGCACAAATATCTTCCCCCTGAGGTTGAATGACCAGATTATATATATCCAGTAAATAAACTTTTCAGTAAAACTTGAGCTCTCTCAACCACCTGCTACAAACAAATATATAAGTAGTAAAACTTGAAACTGCTTTATAAACCAAAAGACACAATGCAAGGGAATCAGGGGCTACAATTGAATATTCTAGGCAGCAGCAGCAGCAGGAAATGATAAAAGATTATCGAAATCATTAATCATTATTAAAGGAACTAAGGGAATGAAAACAAGAACTCAATAATATTAGAAACAACTTTCACTTCTCAATAACAACAGTTAGAAGGTATTTCAAAAATAAAATAAAGCTATTAGAGGCCTATGTAATATACTCAGTGAACAGAAACACTCAGTGAACAGAAACATGCCATCAGCATAATGAATCAAAATTACCCCAAAAAGAAAAGGAAAAAACTTTTTTGTCAAACATGAAACACTCGGTGAACAGAAACATGCCATCAGCATAATGAATCAAAATTACCCCAAAAAAGAAAAGGAAAATCAAAACAAAAACTTACCTAGTGACATACAAATTTAACTTCTTGCCTCATGTAATATAGGCCTGTGGGGTTTTGGAGCTGCAAAGAAATTAGAAATAATAACATTAGACTGATATTGGAAAATTAAAATAAATAAAAAAACTAATTCCTAGAGCCTCCGCCCCCCAATATCTTCAAAATCAATAAACCTCTGGACCATATATCCTAATCTGATAGCACCAGTATTACAGAAATGGCCTATTTGGACCACATGGCAACAAAATCTTAAAGCTATAGAAGGATCTGCTTGCTAATAAAAATAGTGAAAAGAAATTTTCACAGTTGAACACACTGCAATACCGCATCACCTAAAAAGAAGCTAGGAACTAAGTATGTTCTATGCATTAAACCCAACACCATCTAGACTATATGGAAAAACAATAGTTAAGCTAATCTAACAGTTGTCAAGAGGATGATGACTTTATAAGCCTGTGTGCCCAGAACTAAATTTTCAACATGGGCAAACAGTGAGTAAAATCAATTGTTCACAGGATGAATTGCTAATCAAAACAGAGAAATCGCAGGTGATTTAATGAAAAGTTGCAAACAATTGCAATGTTGTAAATGTTGATCTTTTTGTTCTTACACAAGTGAGTAAAATAAAAAAAGTATTTTACTTTTTCTTCTTGCTAGCAACAGTAACCTTCTTACCCTTCAATGTCCTGCAATTATTCTTGGTACGCTGTCCTCTACATGGAAGCCCCTGAATATGCCTAATTCCTCTGTAGCACTGTATCTCCTTCATTCTCTTTATATTAAGCGCATTGAACCGCCTCTATAACTCCCAAAAGAAATCAAACCGTTACAAAAACTTTGCAGAAAATTAAAATAAGAGAGTGAAGTGAAAGTGAGAGTAAAATTACCAAGTCTCCTTCAGTAATGTATTTGGAAACTTCATCCCTGAGACTAATGAGCTCTTCGTCACTCAATTCCTTTGTGACTTTGTTTTCCATTTTGATATCAGTGAGGATCTGTCGCGCTCTGTTTCTTCCAACTCCATGAATGTATTGAAGCGAAAACTCAATTCGCTTGTTGTTTGGAATTTCCACACCTCCAACACGAACGCACTGGATGGTTAACCTCTGAACCTGCACAATCGTAAGAATCAGAATCACGTTTAGGTTTTATTTTTCTTTTACTGTGCCAAAGATTGAAACCCTAATTATGTGTGGTTACCTTTGGTTTTTGAGGGTTCGGAACAGGGATGGAGACTCTATTGGAGAATCTGCCATTGCAGATGGCAGCGGAGAGTGATGGTGCCACGGGCATTGCAAGCGTTTGTAGCATTTTCTGTTCTTTGTTCTTCAACTAACTGCTTCTGCGAAATAGAATATCCATCGTAACCATAGCCTTATCGTTATCCTTTCAAGAATTCAGACCCAAACTAACAGTTCCTATTTGGGCTAACATATCTAGACCCAAACAATAGTTAAGCTATGGAAGGATCTGCTTGCAGTGTGAACGTCAACGACGAAGCCGTGAACATCAACGACGAAGCCGTGAACATCAACGACGAAGCCGTGAACGTCGCCTCCTTCGCCTCCTTCGTTCTTTCAAGCCATCGCCTCCTTCGCCTCCTTCGCCTCCTTCGTTCTTTCAAGCCATCGCCTCCTTCGCCTCCTTCGTTCTTTTCAAGCGATTGACGGGTTGAAGAGAGAGAGAGATTCTAGGGTTTTTTCTGCGAGAGTGGTACTGAGAGTGAGGACCGAGCAGATGCACGCGAGAGTGAGAGGGAGCAACGTGAAGAGATGCGCGTAAAAGCGTAAGTTTTTTTGGTTTCTATATCGGGTGGTTTTGTGACCCGTTATGGAAGCCAAAATTTTTAGACTTTCTATAACGGTTTATACAGGGAACCGATATGAAAGATGATTTTTTTATTTTCTATATCGGTTCTAGTGACAACCGATATAAAAATTGTAATTTTAATTACAAAACTGCCACCGCGTCACTTTTAATATCAGACCATTTTTAACCGATATAAATGACCGTTATAAAAGGCATTTTTTCCACTAGTAAGAGGAAACCAGATCATACATGCATCATTCCTAATTCTATTCCCCTCCCAAATTCTTATACTCCCACTCATGTCAAGTCTCTCAACGTTCCTAACCGTATTGCTGCTGCGAGCTTCTCCTTGTGGTCCCATTTCATTTTGGCTTTTAGTCCACGTGGCATTTCTAGCATTTTGGTTCATTACATCCAACTCCATATATGATTGTCACAAAACACACACACACACACACACACACACACACACACACACACATATATATATATATATATATATATATATATATATATATATATATATATATATATATATATATATATATATATATATATATATAACCCTTCTATAGTTTATCCCTAGTAAGCACCCTCCAAACAATTACAATAAGACCACACTTGTCAATAACACCGACGAACTACCAATTTAAAAATTATGCTTGAATTTTAATAAAAAAAACTAACATTCTAGCCTAAGAATGTGCTCGGATGGAATAATTTAAAAATTTTAGAGAAATTAAAATTCTAAATTTATAATTATATGCTTGAATTTATAAATTTTTTTGGATAGCATAATTGTTTATTTAAAGTGGGTTCATTTTCATAAGTTTTGAAAAAATGGGTAAAAATTATAGGGGACCAAACTACAGACTTTGAAAATTTATAGGGATCAAGAAGCAAAATTTGAAATTTTAGAGGAATCAATTGAAAATTTTGGAAAATTATAGCGACCAAACTACATATTTTTGAAACTTTATAGTGACTTGTACAAATTTTGAAACATATAGGGACAAATTTGTAAAAACTGAAAAAAGTTATGGACAATTTTAGAATTTACTCTTATCGAATGTAAAGAGAGAATTTCAAATTCTTAGGTTTTGGGTAGTATTTGAAATTCTCTAAAATTAGCTTTAGCCAAATGCTTCATGAAGCTCATTCGTTTTACAAATTCTCCAAAACTATTATTTAAACATGGCAGACAAAATTGCATTTTTGGTGTTTTATCTTTGACCAAAATTTAAGTTTGCTCTTTTATCTTTTTTTTCTCACTTTGGTCTTTTATGTTTCAAATTTGTGTCATAGTGGCCCTTTTAAGGAAAAAAGGACAAAAGTAAGAAAAAAATGACTACTTTGACACAAATTTGAAACATAAAGGACCAAAGTGATCAGAAAAAAAGATAAAAGACTACTTTGACACAGATTTGAAACATAAAGAACCAAGGTGAGAAAAAAAGATAAATGACCAAACTGAAATTTTGGTCAAAGATAAAAGACTAAAAATGCAATTTGGCCAACAAGGTATTTTAAGACAAATGATTTTAATTTCCCCCAAAAATTACATGATTCTCGAAAATTGCTCCTTCCAAACACACTCTAAGGGATCTAAAAGCCACTCATAAAACAGACAAATGCATGAGTTAGTCCTAGTCAAGAACCATCACTAAAATGAGGTGTCAAGTTAGTCCTAGACAAATGCATGAGTTAGTTTTGATCTTAATTTATTTTTTTCGCTTTAGCCCTCTATCTTTTTTTTGTCATGTTAGTCTTTTATGTTTTTTAAACTTTTAGACCTTTAGATCTACCCTGATTTTCAATCTGTTTTGCTATATATCAATAACAACAAACTGGATGTTAATGTGATTTTAAAAACCATAATAAGAGAATTTTGTGATGAATTTCAAGAACCCTAAAATAAATCTAACTCGAACTCACTCTAGTTGAACCAGTTTTTAAAAATTGATTCAGGATTTACTTTCTCACAACCACTGCGATCAAAACCTCTCACTAATTACACAATTTCATTAGAAAATCGGGAGAATTTTGTGTTCCAATTTTGCTGATTTTTTGAAACTGAGGTTACGTCTAAACGTTTGGATCAAAACCCTCAATACTTACACGATTTTATTGAGAAAAATGTGAGAAATTTGTATTTCAGTTTGGTTGTTTTTTAAAAGTAATATTAGATCTAATATTAGATCTATCTAAATGCTTACAAACATAAATGACTAACTTGACACAAAAATGATTGGTAAATTATGAAGAAGACCAAAAGTGCAAGTTTGCTTTGTATTATTTATTCTTTATATATGTGTTTGTGTGTATATATATACACGGATTACGAGAAAATTAGGGAGGGAATTAGCGAGGGAAATTCCCTCGCTAAGTCTAAGCAGGATTTTGAAAAAAAAAGCACGGATTACGAGGTAATTATCGAGGGAAATCCCCTAGCTAATTTTAAGCGGGATTTTGAAAAAAAAAACACGGATTACGAGGTAATTAGCCAGGGAATTTCCCTCGCAAATTTGAAGTTTTTTTCATATCTGACCGAACCACTCTCATTTCCTCTTATTCTCTCTTCTCTCACTTTCTCTCATCTTCTCTCTTCTTCCCTAAATCACATTTCTCCATTTCTCACACTTCACTCTCTTTCTCCCTTACTCTCCTCTCTCTACCCGAACCCACCCTTCACCATCACACTACCACCACCACATCATAGCTCCTCTCATCCTCACTCTTCTCTCTCAGTCTCTCTCTCTCTCTCTCTCTCAGCGGGATTTTGAAAAAAAAATTACGGATTACGAGATGATTAGCGATGGATTTAGCGACGGAAATTCTCTCGATAATTTTAAGCGGGATTTTGAAAAAAGCACGAATTCCCCTCGCTCATACTGCTTTAGCGAGATGATTAGCAGGGTTTTTTTGCCGTCGCTAATTCACTCGCTAATATGCTTTAGGGAGGGGTTATTGCCCTTTAGCGAGGGAAATTTTTGATAACTTGATAATATATGTGGTGATTAATATGCATTAGGAGCTGTGATCATGTGGCCAATTAAATAATACTCCCTCCGGTCCACAATATAAGAGAAAAAATTAGTGTTTTTGTGGTCCACAATATAAGAAATAAGCATTGTTTTTAGGATGTGTTAAATGTCGATTCCCAATAACCCTTATTTATTTAGAAAGTATGTTTACGAGAAATATTTAATCTCTCCACTTTCCCATGTACTGCTCCTATTTAATGCTGCATTTGTAGTCTCATTATTTAATCTCTCTATTTAATGCTGCATTTGTAGTCTCATTATTTTGGGTTGGTGATTCGCTAACGGCAAAATTCAAATCTATATCAAGTGGCATTGTTCAATCTCAACAATGGATGAATATGAAGCATATGAGGCTCCATCTCTTAATATAGCCGGGTTATTTACATGGAGGGAAAGTTAAAATTTTGGAAGTTAAAAATTTGATGGTGGGAAATCCAAATTTAACTCCCGCCACCTGATGGCTGAAGTGAGTAAAAATTTTGGAACATGAAGGGTTGCATTGGTTATTTAGATGGAGAAGAGAGAAGAAGGTGGTTAATTAAATAGTGTCATTAATGATTAAAGGTGGTGTAGTTAATTAGGAGATTAAATTTAAATTTTATAAAAAGGGTAGTTTTGGAAACAAAATTATGTTTCAGCTTTGTAAATTGAAAAACACACGTTTCAATGTTATTCCTTGGTATGTGAGATGTCTGGTTTTTTCTCTTATATTGTGGACCGGAGGGAGTATTGAGTTTGACAAAGCATTTGTTACAACTTCATCTCAACTCCCGAGAAGAGATAAAAAAAGCAGCTATTTAGTATTGAGAATAAAAAATGAACACGTACCCATAGATTAAAATATAAATTAACCAAACTAGAATAATAAATTCTGATATGAGGAGTAGTATCGTATATACACATGCAGGCCAATGATTTTTCTATAGAACACAACCGATGGAATACTTTGTACGTCACATTTTGTTTAACCTTTTTTAGTCAAAAAAGTTCTGCCCATTTTAATATTCGTTTAATAATATCAACGAATCTTTAATAATTTTTTTTCGTATTACACCCATTAAAATCGTTTTTTTTCAGTACTTCACTATTAAGAGAGAGATTAAGTAACAACGGATTATATTAAAAAAATATGAGATAATTATCATGAATTCTAGATTATCAATTGTTTTTTAGTCCGTGTGCCACAACGTTAAACGTCAAATAAAATAGGACAAAGATAGTATTTTTAAATGTGTGTTTGGATGATGAAATTGAAAATGTTGCTGGATGACATGTGGGTTTGGATGATGAAATTGAAAATGTTGCTTGGCTGAGGACCTTAAGGCTCAATGGGGTCTGCAACCCTACTTGATGATCGGTTGGTCAATGATTTGTTGAATGAGGTTCAGTGGTCAGGAGACCAACGACTAGAAAACCCACGATAGGTTGACGACTAGTTGACCAATGAACCAACGACTGATAGGTTGGTGACCAACAAGCTGACGATAGGTGCCATGATGAACTATGACTATGGTCAGGCCGACGACTAGGGTCCAACAAGGGTTCCCCAAGAGAGAGACTACTAAAACCCTAATTTTAGGTCTACAAATTAAAAAATGTTTGTCATTAACTTTTATAAAGCAAAAATGCCTCGTATAGTGACAAAAGACTAAACCTTAAGCTTCTCACTATAAGAAAAAAGAGAGGAGGGTGGTAGGGTTTGGGGATGAAGATAAAGTTTCTTTTTGGCAAAAGCGCACTTTGGTCCTTTATATTTCACCAAAATTTCAATTTGGTCATTTTCCAATCACTAATGTCAGCTAAGCAAGTCACGTCACCTGTTAACGGCCAGCAAGACATCCGTTAACCTAAGTGGATGAAAAGTTAAAAAATGACTACTTTGACACATATTTGAAACATAAAGAATCGAAGTAAGAAAAAAAACCTAAGCGGCCAAATTGAAAATTTAGTGAAACATAAAGACCAAAAGTGCATTTTAACCATGAAATGATTTCCTTAAGACTCATAAGCAGCCTTAAACGATAGATAGTACGACCGAGACTGGTATTGTATAACCGTGCAATAAGAATCTTGAATCGTATTGTCAAAAAAAAATCCTGAATGGCAATATTGTAATAATTATGATTTACAACATAACCTGCATCTGGAAAATCAGGTTCATGCCATCCACACAGCATGGATATTAATCAAAGAATGAAACATTTGTCCCTTCTTCTGTAACACCGCAAGACAGTGACCAACTCAACTTTCCTTCGGCAATACAAGACGGTCTTGCCCTCCTACAAGCTTTGCGGAACGAATAATATCGCCAGTTTTTATCTGGGGGAGAATCTCTCTCCCGGTGATTGTGTATCTGCATATTTAAATATCAGAAAAAAAAGGAAGAGAGAGAAACTAAACACCAAAACCGATTATTTGCCAGGTTATACGAATACCAACAAGGCTTACCCAAAAACTGAAAATTGCCCTTCATCAAATGATATCCCTCCCAAGCCAGCCTACAAGAGAGGAAAAGAATAAAAAGATTACTAACTGGGCTTAAACTAATTGGAAAGAAAGGACCCATAACCCATTTCAATTCTTAAGATATTGCATCCAAGCAGTAAAAATTCTGCTTCCATTTTTCGCTGTTATTTTGTGTATCAGAAGTCTAAGCAAAGCATATAAATATCTAAATATACAAGGGATGCAGTGGGGGACATTGGTGGAATGTACTTACGCTTCGTTTATCATAGAGATAGAAGAAAAACTGATAAGGAGATGAATACTCATCGGAGACTTCGTTATGAGCCATAGCAACAGCGCCGTAAACAGATAGAGGAAGAACTGGCAGCTCACCATCCTTCCACACGACAAGCATAAGAAAAAAAAATGAGACCAGTGTTAAATTGTTAAAGTCCTCTCTGATGCAAACACAGATTCCCAGAAAGTGAACAAATCAAGAAATACAACACGACAGAATGAATTGAAACAGAATCTAATCACAGCATACACACGCAAGAATTTGTTCACGCAGTTCGGCAAAAGAATAGCCTACAACTGTAAGACTTGGGCAAAGCCTTTGTCCATTTTATTCTATATGCTTGAAAAGTACAACAGAAGTCACAAAGTTTCCTTCTACCCTTGTTTTTCCCTTCCTCACTTCCCTGAGTCCATGATACTACCAGTTCTCTCCACACAATCCCTTGTATGCCTAAGATGATCTATAGTGGTGAAATCCCTTTCTATATACCAGAGATTACCGTTTCCAGTTACAAGAAAGAATGAGGAATATGTCTGATTAGTAACAAACTTAATAATAGAAAACAGTTATTAACAAACAGCTGCTAACTCGAGGATATATATTTGCTTCTTCAAAAAAAACAGCTGCTAACTCGAGGATTAACAGAATCAGTTGAAGATATGCCACATCAACAACAATCTACACCTTGGCATGTCTTCACAAACTCTTCAAGATATAATGAATAAAAATCAGCTTTGCAGTCCAAAAATACTGGTCCACTTTTGTCATGAAGTCAGAAGGATTCTCAGTTGTATGAATCTTGACAACTGGAATCATGCCCTTTGAAATAGTATCTCGAATCCAACGCATTGTAATACCTATGTATTTTGATCTCTCTTGATAGTATGAATTTTGTCACAAAACACATGAACATTATCTTGATCAATGCCTAATTCAATGATTAGCCCTTTCAACCACATGCTGAAGTGATGTTCTCCAACTTACAGCGCTCCCATACAGTGTAAATACATATCCAGTTAGAGATCTTCTTTTAGTATCTATCACCTGCAAAATCTGTATTCACAAACCCTTCAGCTCCACTTGAATTCTTCACAGCTCTACTATACTTATAGAAATGATTGGAATGTTGTGTGTAATTGTCACACACGCTATTTCTATTTATAATTACATGAGTATCTCTCAATAGTTAAAATGATTCTATACACTCAGTGCTAGTCAGCCTGAGTTAGTTATATGATATTCTAACACGGCCCCTCAAACTGGAGCATACATGTCATATAAACCAAGCTTGTTCAAATACATTCCACCTGAGATCCTCTAAAAGATTTAGTCAGCATATCAGCTAGTTGATCATTAGAGCCAACAAAATCAGATGTAATTTCTCTCGAAAGAACCTTATCTCTCACAAAGTGACTGTTGATCTCTATGCGTTTAGTTCTTTCGTGAAAGATTAGGTTGGAAGCAATATGTAGCACAACTTGGTTGTTACAAATGAGTTTCATGGTCTTGACCTCCCCCAATTTTAGTTGTTGGAGTAACTGTCTCAGCGATGTGAGTTTACAAGTCGTTACAGCCATAGCGCAATACTATGCCTCTTCACTGGATCTTGCATTTGTTTTCTGTTTCTTGCTTCGCTAGGAGATGAAATTACCTCCAACAAGGACACAATACCCTGAAGTGGATCCTCTATTTGATGTGGATCCTCTATTTGATGGTGAACCTTCCCAATCAGCATCAGAGTAGCCAGCAACTTTAATGTTACCCTTGTTTTCATAAAGTAATCTTTTACCTGGTGCATTCTTAATATACCTAAGAATGTTGTCTCTAGAAAAATAATTCTGAATATTATTTTAATTGTGTATGGAAAACAAGTGCTAAAGGGTATTAATAGACTATCCTGATACTAACCCTAGCAAGCCTGATAAATGGGTCGGACCTATAATTACAATTACAATGACAATTATAGACTATTTACAACACTCCCCCTCAAGCTGGTGAATGGATATCTATTATTCTCGGCTTGCAAGTAAGTTGGTTGAAGCGTTCCGTTGGCAACCTCTTTGCTAGCACATCTGTTAGTTGATGCCCGAAAGGAATGTAGGATGTAGCTATTAAACCGCTATCTAGTTTCTCCATGATGAAGTGGCGGTCTATCTCTATGTGTTTGGTCTTGTCATACTGAACCGGATTATGGGCAATACTGATTGCCGACTTATTGTCACAAAGCAACTTCATAGGCCCTTCACATTGTATTTTCAAATCATTCAGTATGATTTTCATCCACAGTAATTCACAGATTCCTTGAGCCAAAGCTCGAAATTCCGCCTCCGCGCTTGATCGAGCCACCACATTTTGTTTCTTACTTCTCCATGTAACAAGGTTCCCACACAAAAGGGTGCAATATCCCGAAGTGGATCTTCTATCACTTACTGAGGCTGCATAATCAGCATTAGTGTAGGCTTCTACAGTTAGGCTTCCACCTTTTTTGAACAAAAGTCCTCTTCCTGGAGTGGCCTTGAGGTATTGCAAAACATGATCAACAGCCTGTAAGTGTCTCATCCTCGGGTCATGCATAAATTGGCTCACTACACTGACTGCATAAGCCAAGTCAGGTCTAGTGTGTGCCAGGTAAATCAACTTTCCCACCAGCATCTGATATTGGACTTTGTCAACTTTGGCACTTTCTTCGTCGAGACTCATCTTGTGGTTCTGCTCTATGAGAACACTTGTAGGTTTGCATCCTAGTTTTCCAGTTTCCCGAAAAAGGTAAAGTACATACTTCCTCTGAGATATGAAAATGTCTTGTTTTGAGTAGGTCACCTCAATTCCCAAGAAATACTTGAGATGTCGAAAGTCCTTCATTTCAAATTTACTGATAATTTCTCCTTGAGTAGTTATCTCTCAATCAAATCATCACCTGTAATAATAGTATCTTCAACACAAACAAGAAGTACAGTTAGTTTTCCATCTTGTGAATGTTTGAAGAAAAAGTGTAATCTCCTTGGCTTTGCTTGTAACCTAAACACACCATTGCCTTTGTAAATCTTCCAAACCATGCTCGAGGAGACTGCTTTAGCCCATACAAGGCTTTCCTCAATCGACACACTTTGTTTGTTCCACTTGTGGGGCCAAATCCCGGGGGAATTTCCATATGCACTTCTTCTAAGTCTCCATACAAGAATGCATTTTTGACATCAAATTTTATGTGTAGATTACAGGGCTCTGAATAAGGCCACAGTACTAGACAAATTTCCTATCCCTGTTATAGAGGAACTATTAGATGAGCTGCATGGGGCTAAGTATTTCTCCAAGATTGACTTAGGGCAGGATACCACCAAATTAGGATGAATGCAGATGATATGCCCAAGGTAGCTCTCAGAACTCATCAAGGCCACTGCGAAGCCTTGGTCATGCCATTTGGATTGACAAATGCTCCAGCAACCTTCCAATATGCTATGAACATGACATTACTATCCTACTTGAGGAAATTTGTTAGTGTTCTTTAATGACATTCAAGTCTACAGTAAGTCCGGGGAGGTGCACTTGGAGCACCTGGGCACTCTGTCACAACACCAGTTCCATGCTAATCTAAAGAAATGTGATATTGGTCATATAGAGGTGAGGTATTTGGGCCATGTAATATCTGAAAAGGCAGTGGATTTAGATCCCCAAAAAGGTGCGAGCAACCTTCCAATATGCTATGAACATGACATTACTATCCTACTTGAGGAAATTTGTTAGTGTTCTTTAATGACATTCAAGTCTACAGTAAGTCCGGGGAGGAGCACTTGGAGCACCTGGGCACTCTGTCACAACACCAGTTCCATGCTAATCTAAAGAAATGTGACATTGGTCATATAGAGGTGAGGTATTTGGGCCATGTAATATCTGAAAAGGCAGTGGATTTAGATCCCCAAAAAGGTGCGAGCAACCTTCCAATATGCTATGAACATGACATTACTATCCTACTTGAGGAAATTTGTTAGTGTTCTTTAATGACATTCAAGTCTACAGTAAGTCCGGGGAGGAGCACTTGGAGCACCTGGGCACTCTGTCACAACACCAGTTCCATGCTAATCTAAAGAAATGTGACATTGGTCATATAGAGGTGAGGTATTTGGGCCATGTAATATCTGAAAAGGCAGTGGATTTAGATCCCCAAAAAGGTGCAAGCTATCTTGGAGTGGCATGTTCCCAAAACAATTAAGGCTTTGAGAGAATTCCTAGGTCTGATAGGGTACTATAGAAAATTTGTCTTCAACTATGGAAAAATAGCTAGGCCCCTCACTAATCTGCTGAAGAAGGGTCAGTTTGAATGGAACCAAGCAAGTACTACTGCTTTTGAGAAACTAAAAGAGGTTGTAACTACAGCACCAGTGTTGGCCATGCGACTTTGCCCAACCCTTTTCTATTGAGTGTGATGCTTCAGGTTTAGGAATTGGAGCAGTCCTAACCCAAAATAAGAGACCTATTGCTTACTTTAGTAAGGCTCTTTCTGACCATTCCCAGACTAAATCCATTTTGTCTTGGCCATACAACACTGGAGGTTGTACCTCATTCAGAGAAAGTTTTAGGTGTACACGGATCAAAAGAGTTTGAAATTTCTCTTGGAACAGAAAGTTATAACACAAAATCAATAGAACTGTGTTGCCAAACTCCTAGGGTATGACTTTGAAATCATTTACAAGAATGGAACAACTAACAAGGTTGCAAATGCTCTTTCTAGAAAATTTCATGAAACTGAGCTCAAAGTGATCTCTAGACCCTTTTGGCAGGACACTAACTTGCTAGAGGAGGAGGTTCAACATAATGGGGTGTTAAAAAAGATCAAAGACTTAGAAAAAGGCCCAAATTCCCATTGAAACCACACCTTGGAGCAAGGGAGACTATACTATAAAGGAAAGATGGTCTTGTCTGCCACCTCAAAATGGATCCCAACCCTGTTAGAAAAGTACCACACTGCACCTACAAGAGGGTATTCCAGGATATTCAGAACTTATAGAAGGATTCCACAATCCCTACATTAGATTGGAATCAAGGAAACAGTAACCAACTTTGTTGCAGCATGCCAAGTCTGCCAAAGAAGCAAATACCAGGCTTCCTCACCAGTAGACCTCTTGCAACCACTGCCCATTCCGAATGCTGTATGGGAGGAGGTAAGTATGGACTTCATTGTTAGTCTTCCTAAAATTAAAGGATATGATGTTATTCTCGTGGTGGTGGACAAGTTAAGCAAGTATGGACATTTCATACCCATCAAGCACCCTTTCAAAGCAAAATCCTTAACAGAAATTTTTTGTGAAAAAGGTCGTGAAACTCCATGGGATCCCAACCTCAATTGTAAGTGAGTGACAGGGATCCTACTTTTCTAAGTCACTTTTGGCAGGAATTATTCAAAATACAGGGTACTAAGCTCAAGATGAGCACAGCTTACCATCCATAGTCAGATGGCCAACCTGGTGTTCAAACTGAACTTTGGAGACTTATCTGAAATGTTTTTGTTCTGAGTAGCCTAAGCGTTGATTGGAGTGTCTTCCTTGGGCAGAATACTGGTATAACACCCGTTACCAGGTGCACCCCCTTTGTTTGTAATTGGCTATCTCTACAGGCCCAGCCATTGGGCTGTGCAGGCCTGTGCAATAGCACAGAGCCTCAGCAGCTCAGCACCATCCAAATATTTTAGGGCCCAAAAAAAAATATAAATGAAACATATATTGTTTGTTTGCATTTATTAATATAACTCTTTGTTGTTGCACTGGTAAAAACGCTACCCATCTAATTCCGCGTCCCAAGCTCGAGGCCCAGTTCATCCAGTTTTACAATTTACAATCTGGACTTTTATTTTGCCCATCTTATCATTTTTTGACCGAACAATTTCTGATCTGCCATAAATATTCAAAAGTTGAACTACTATTTTTTTTAGATAAGCAATAATTCATTAACAGAACACTATGGGTGCTCAAACCCAAACAACATCAAAGGGTTACACATTGTTTACGCATTGGAGTGCGTTAGTCCACCAAGAAGTAATAGACAAATTAGAATTACAACCCAATCTATAAATAAACCAACTCCACGTTAATAGATAAGTAGAATATTAATAGTAGATATGAAAGGTTGGCAGAATAATGAATAGATAAAACTTGAAAGGTTGGCAGAAT